>JACTOM010000069.1:3309055-3577122 GCA_015832385.1 Elymnias hypermnestra | reverse complement strand
GGCGCAGGACCGACGGCTTAACGTGCTCTCCGAGGCACGGGGGTGAATCACACCGCCAACTTCCCAACTTCGGGCAAATATTGAGAAAATCTTAATAGAAAACTCAATATCGATTTCGAACTGGCCCGACCTGGGACTCGAACCCAGAACCTCATGTCTGTAGTCGAACATGCTAACCACTAGACCAATGAGGCAGTATTTTATTTGAATTTAATCAACATTTATTGTGCTGGTTCCCACTTAGATATGAAGTTAGTTATTTTTATTCAAAATTTGGTACTAGTCTTCCTAACTTAATCAATATTATCACGCACAAGTAATTTAAGAATTTTTTTTTATTAAATATACAATAGTAAAAAATTAGAGTGACTTAATTAACTGCAAAATAAATTTCATAATACAATATGCATCATTTGGTGGATTTCTTGAATCAAATCAAATCAGAATAACTTTATTCAAGTAGGTTTATTACAGCACTTGTATCATCAAATATGTTTTTCTGAGACACTAATTTTAATGTACGACTGATGATGGTATTAAAGAACAATTTAAAATCTAAAGTTATCAGGGTTCCTTTGCACCCTGATTGGAGAAGAGCCCACAACAAACACAGATGGGTATTTTTTTTTTGTTACCATCATCATAACAATGTCATATTATTTTAGTATGTTTCAATTTAAATGAGAGCAATTCAATCACTCCCACATGTTTCTGTCATCTAAGTAATCTTGCAACTTACAATTTGATTTTTCAATTAACTTTCTTTTAACAAAGACTTTGATTTTATTAATTGACATCTCTATAACATCTTCTAGAAGTTTATTATAGAAACATGCCTAAATGATAATTAAAATATTGTAAATATGAATAATAATAAACATTGTATAGACCAAAAAACAAAAAAGAGTATTTTTTATAAATGACAAAGACTAAGTCTAGGAAAATTTGTGATTAAAAGGAAACACATTTAAATAAATACCAAAATTTTAAACATACTATTTTTGCAGGTATGTCATGCCTCTTGCAAGCACCGTGTTGAGTTCCATACAGGCCAAGGAATTCTAGCGGATTGTCAACTCTGCTCACAAGACCCGGAATATCACAACGGAGGTTGGTCACTGTAGGGATCAAGGTACCTTCTGTAATATCTGGTACAGCAGACCCAGTTCCAGCCAAGTTTGTGCCAGATATATCCAATGAAATTAAATTTGGTAAGTTAGTAACCAACTGAGATAAAACTTGGTTTGGATTACAATATTTGGCAACTCTTTCATTAGCTTGGGATATATCGAGATGATGAAGTAATTTAAGACTAGTTATGCATTCAATGACATCCATTGTCCAGGACACATTATGGAGCACAAGAGATCTTAAATTTTTCAACTCCAATAAATTCCACATTGAGCATGGTGTCATGTAATCTGATAAGTCTAGATGTGTAAGTTGGCTCAAACCTGATGTTGATAATACTGGTGTTAAGCTGCTCCCCTTACACAGGATAGTTAAACGCTTCAGCTTTGGTGCATCGAAAAGAATGTGTTGTTTTGGGGATGTAGAAGTACTAGTTTCAGAAATATTAAGAACTGGACCAAGTTTAAGAGAACATAGATTATCGCTATTCTTGCTTATTAAATTCAGCCAGTCAAGAGACATACAATGACATTGCATCAATTCAATTCTTTTGGGCTTGTGTTCCACCAACCAAACTAAACCTTTGATCGAAACACTGGACTCCTTGAGTTTCAAACAATCTAAGCGGCCGTGGGTATCCTTACGAAGCAAGCCTGCAGTGTAGTCGCTAAACATGTTCTTCTTTTGATATACGTCCAAAAATTGTTCCCAAAGTTCCGATGGCAAGTTTACGTCTATTCTAAAACGCCAACATATATTATCTGCATCCTTTTCAACGTAAACCTTTAAGTTGACTGCTAAGTAATCCAAACACAAGTTTAGAAGAGTATCGGGAGAATCCTCGAACAACGAAACTATTTTTCTTTCCGACATTCTAAAGGAAGCACTAATTTTACATGTTAAAGTGAAATTTTGTACAAATGACGCGAACACGAAGTCTTTATACGTTAATATTATTGCCCTTTGGTAAGGTATCTACGGATGCCTCAGCTTCTTCCAGGACGAGATGCCTTACCAGGACCGCGATGCGAACTCAAATGATAAATTACCCCGAGTGACAAGACTCAGCTCCAAATTCATGAAACAGAAAATAATGAATACGATAGGTACTATACAAGTGTGCAATGCAAGCACAGACACAGAGAAACCACATACATAACAACCATAGACAAATTCGATGTGGATTCCAGAGATTTTAGTTCTGACCTAAACCCCTGAGTAAAAACGAAATTCTGTGTTACTATCTGATAATTATTATATTTATAGGTGAGTATAAAATAAAATCATTGTAAAAGTAAAACAATATAGTATGTACAATGAAATATATTTTGAAAGTTGATTACTAAGTTGAACATTTTTACAATTTATTGGACTTATCTTTGGTTTCTACTGATTTTGAGTGTCATCAACGTAAATGTTAATTCCCATTCAGTTACGTTTTCATCCTAGCAGGCAATACAAGTATACTGCCTGCGTGCGTAAAACCAGTGTAAATTGATTAGGGTACAAAATTATGTAATTAATTAGTAAGTAAGTAATAAAGTAATGTAATTTTTTAGGAAACCCATATGTGAGATTCTAAAATTTTTGAGTGAAATTTACCATAAACAACTGATTTGCTTCTAGTTTCGAGTTTAGTGTATGCGGCAAGTCTCACATTTCCCCCATTTACTGCAAATGTTTCTTTGTAGTAGTAACGGACCACCTCGTCCTTATTAAACACGCCCACCGAGTGTTCACGCCCATGTATATAATGTGATCTCGCTCAGCAGCATACAATCCAAATGCATCATGAAAAGGAAACTACAATTTTCAATTGATATCCCTCGTCATTGAAGCAAAACCTACCTTTATAGTTATTGTAACATAAAAGCCTACATAATAGGTAATATACGTCATATATGCTTACATAAATAGCTATTTTAAATAAGATCAGAAACATAGTTTTAAGCATGGTTAACAATTAGATTAAATTACTTGCTATTATTTAACCCTTTGCACTCTTTATTTCAGGGCATTTCTAGGAATTCTGAACCTTACAAAATGTAAAAACAATTTTGATGTACATATGTATGGAATACAATATATTTAAACAAAATATATGTCTTTTCAGCAACTGAGTTAGGCTGTACGGATGCACTTCCAGTTTTTGTTGATAGTTTTTGGGGTTTAGTCTGATTTCTTCTTTGACTATGTTCATTTTTCATGTATTTCGCTATTGGTGACAAACCAAGGCGCTTCAGATATAGAGCGTAAGATTCTAAGTTTTTTGGATGATGCGGCTTGATGACCATCTTGTAAATAGACATTCCGTCAAATTAACATTTTTGCTAATTCTTTTGTAGGTAATATAACTCAAACTGAAAACTAAAAAGGTTTAACATGAAATAACGTGTTCTAAAAGTAAATCCTCTTCTTATAGAATTTTTTATTATCTTTTAATTAGTATCACTAACTAATTTATTTTAGAATGGCAATACTCCGCGGTTTCTCCGTTTATATACCGATCTCGTTGCAGTGAAAAGTCTACTAATTCAGACTATAGATTTATTTTCGTTTACATAAAATTTTTATTTCATTTAGTTTTAATTACTTCCTTTCAGAATATTAGATACACTCACGTTCATAATCTAATCGATATTCAGATTTTATTGTACAACGAATATATATCTAATGAATGTATTATTAAATTCGTGCCTTCATTTACGTAGAATGTCCGACATTAGCAAATTTAAAAATAATTTACAGGTTTAATAAAATTCTTGATATTAAGGAGGCAATGAAAGATTTTTTTAAAGCGATCCAGTATTTTTTAGCTTAATAAAAATAAAAACAGTATAGGTATATCCGTAGGTATTATTGGTATCCTTGGAATATGAGCTATCCCACCAGTCGCGGCCCTAGTTATAAGAGTCGCTACAATTTTCTTTAGACTGATATTTGTAAATTCGTTATACCTTTTAAATGGGATGTCCGATTTTATTAATTTAAAAAGTATTTTACAGGCATTGAAGCGGATCTTTAATAAAATATTAAATAGGATACGGATTAATACAGAGGTATGAATGATATGGTTTGATTATTGTCGGCACATTTATTAACTTTTAAAATGTGATAAAGTAGTTATAGTGGCATAACAGTAGTTGAAAATATGGTATTGTGGACTTATTTGTAGGTATTAATTCGTTCTTTAATATTGGAAAAAATCTTTTTGTTCTATTATCAATAGTTTCCGCTTCGATGCCGTGATCGATTTTTTGTGAACAATTTGTTCCCACCTTGGGTTACATTAAGGAATTTTTTTAGGCATCCCTACTCTTTTAGCAAGTAATATATATATAAAGTAATATATAGCCTATGTCACTCAGTATATAGGTAGCTTTCTAATGGTGATTTTATTTATAATCGGTCCAATAATATTTTGTATGAAAACGTTACAAACATACATATATACATACTTCCACACAAAACACAAATGTTTCCTCTTTTTGACCGACTTCAAAAAAAGGAGGAGGTTATCAATTCGTCTGGATTTTTTTATTCTTGTTACCTCATATCTTCCGACTGGGTGAACCGATCTTGATGATTTATGTTTTATATGAAAAGTGATGATTTTCGTAAGGTCCCATTTTTTTCCAGTTTTAATGATAGCAGCCATGAGAAAGTGAGGGAACTCTTCAATTCTTAGGAGCAAATTAACGATACTTGGCAGAATTTTTTATAGGATATTCGGATATTCGACTCACCTACCTAACGTCGGTATGGTCAAGTGATTGTCGCAGTAGTACTACAATAATCAATGGAACTCCTCAACGGCTTACAGACAGGGTTCGATTTGTGGCAGAATATCTAACTGTTTGCAATCAAATTGTAATGAGTTTACGTTTGTTGCTGCATTGCAATATTTGTAAGGTGTGTTATGTGTGCAGCGGTGGTAGCTGAATGTGGGTGGGGGAGACATATTAAACACTGGTGATAATGGGGTGGCAAATTAACCGATCTGTAACGCATGAGGTTGCGGGTTCGATCCCGGGTGTGGCGGTGCCAATGTAAACTTCACTTTGCAAAGTTGTTTTATTTAGACGAATTTGTTAGTGTACCTCAGAATCATTAAAAATTAAAAAAATGAATGTATTTTTTTACAAAAAAGAACCGCCTACAAAACAAAACTCTATCAAACAAATATAACTAAAAAATAATTGCGCATTCTTTTTTAGAGGTCTTCGTATTCCAATATTTGGAGTCTACATTTAGTTTATTATAGTCTAAATTATATGTACTATTAAAATAATAACGTCGCCGACTTTCTTCTGTTTATATATTTAAACTTATATATTCTTGACATTTATTACAACTTTTCTACGTGGTACGGTTAAAAATAATGTAAACAATATCAACATACATAAAAATTTTTAACGAGATTACCATTCGTATGTTCTATAAAGGAGTGCAGAACTGAAACTTTTTACGCTGTCACAGATTACGTTACTAGTAATATGGTTTACTTATCATCGATATTGTTCTAGTCCAACTCCAGCTGATAAATAGTCTGCGGATGGCATCTATTAAATATTTACATTTTATAGTCAAATAGTAGTAATCAAATTTTTGCTTATTATTAACAATTATACTTAAAAATTAACTTATTAACACTTCACATATATAGATTAGCCGTTTTTTAATAACTTCAAAGTATCTAGATTATCTTCTACGTGGGTAAATAATAATGGTGTTATAACATGGTATATGCTCTTCCAGAAGTTTATTGTGAATTTGCCTTTTGTTGTCTAATCTTTAACTTTTGGGAATAAATATTCAATGGTGGTCGTATAATTAGAAACACTACCAGCCTTGAAATTATGTAAAATATTTTCCCGCGATCGTTTTTTTGCTGGCCGAGCCCTTCAAAGAACATTTTCAACACTTCCATGTGTTTTATAATAAATAATTATATTTAAATTTTCACCATTCAAATAGATCATTAATGGACGTACACAAGAATAGCTGACATTTTATTTTAAATTAACAATTATTTGCCAAGTTGACATGTCAAAACTTTTATTTTTCCCCATTTTGTATAAAATTCAGATAAATTTTAAATTGCCGCCAAAATAACACAGAATCCCAAGCAAGAAATTTTATTTTCCGATTTAAGGAAATAAGAGCTATCGATGCTTTTTTTAAAATTTTTCTAATTAGACGTCCAAGCGGCCATTAACAAAAAATAACCGACATGTGAAAGCCTTATTTTGTAATTAAAAGTAAGATATATTTTATCCATTTATTGACTTTTTTGAGTGGCTATATTATTGCATGATTGCTAATTATAGAATGTGTATATTGTTTACGAATATTTATACGTTGAAGTTATACCTTCTTTATTCATAAGAAGTGTTTCTAATTATATGACTACTACTGTATATAAATAAAAGACTGTCGTGTTCGTTATATTATTTATATCCCATGAACGGCTGAAAATTGGTCAGGAGGTTGCTCAGAACCAGAAGACGGACAAGGGATAATTTTCACTTTTTTTTAACACCGCATAAATTACGACGGACGGTTAGCTCCGCAGTAATCGTGTTTCGAAACATGAACCAACCAAAACTGTGTGTGTGGCTACCAACGGAACGTGTAGGAGGTAAGTAAATTGATGAACAATGGGCTTTCGTCACGATACTTGAAAAAACTTGGAAGATGACGAAGTTCTCATTGCACAATACTTGGCCAATAAAGAATTATTAAAATAAGTGATTTCTTTTTATTTATTATTCTAATAAAAAAAAAAGTGTTGCGCCCTTGGATCCAGCTTCAGTAGCAGAGTGCGATGGTTATTATATTATATGGATAGTATCATAATATGATACTGATATGAATTTCTTTTATGTTCCGCTAAATATGCCTGTGTGTATATACACATATATTTTTAATAACATTATAGGAATTTGGGTACGTCTGCGTATGTATGTGTGTAACCGTAGACGTAAATATTTTATTTAAGTATTACTTTCTGTACATCATTCTGTACTTTCTGATAATAATATATACATACTTGCTGACCCAGCCAAATTGTTTTGATATATAATGTATTTCCATATAACATTTTATATATCTAATTATAAAAATCCAAAATGGTGGTGATGAGATTCGCAATCTATCACGTCTCGTTCCTAATGAGGTTGAAAAGCGAGCCACACACCTTTGCTGCTTTGAATGTACGAGGAAAAATGAATGAAAAAAATGCATAGATATACGAATCGCGAACCTGAAGTGGCAATGGGCGGGGCACATAGTCCGACGAACCGATGGACGTTGGGGCCGGAAGGTGCTGGAATGGCGACCCCGCACCGGACGACGCAGTGTAGGAAGACCCCCCACAAGGTGGACCGACGATATAAGGAGGGTCGCCGGTAGCCGCTGGAGCCAGGCGGCGCAAGATCGGGCCTTGTGGGCATCATTTCGTGAGACCTATGTCCAGCAGTGGACGTCCATCGGTTGAAGCGACGACGACGACGACGATTCTGCGTGATTGAGACAAAGAGGAAAGTATGTGATACCACGAAACATAGTCCATATACAGCCTGCTGGTCTGGTGTATGCACTGATAAAAGAGGCTGTCAAGGAGTTGATATCATACTTTCCGAAAAAATGGGGGATTGTGCGAAGGTAGTGAAATGTTCAAGTAGTCCAAAACTCCGGAATATTGTCATTCAGAAAATTATATATCTCAAACATCATTCTAAGACTGCACAAAATATTACCCTGTATACCTCTCAGTAACAGGAATAGATATATCTTAACAAAATCAGATTTTTATAGAACTACTTTTCTCTAAACCAGCACTGCTCACAATCCCGTCATTTAATTAATAGAAAATGGCTTATTTAATTTTATTTATTGATTAAGTTCTATAACACTTACATGACACAATACATACAAAGTCTGATACATTTACCCTGTACGATTAAATTATTATAAACTGTAAAAGTATTTGTGTTAACTTCTTCATTATGTTATTTTCTTTGCCTTGTTATTTTATTTATTGTAAGTGTATATTTCTTTAATTATTTTTGTTATTGTTAAGGAAGAGCGGAGTCTTCTGCCACAGGGGTAACTTCCATCCTTAAAAGAAGGCTCTAATCTTTTTTTTTATGTTAAAGTGCTGAAGTTAACGAAATAATTTTTTTTTTGTAATTTATAGTGTGATAAGAAAATGTTGTCGTATAAAAGAAGATGTAGTGACTAAAATTGAAAAAGTTATGCTTGGACAGTTTAGGCACGTAGAGAGAATGAATGCCTTTCAGACTGACTAAAAGGATTTATGAGTCAAGGGTGAATGCGAAAGTTGAAAGCAAACGTTACTAGACCAAATCCAGGACATTTTAAATAAGGGCCAGGGTAAGAGTACTCTAAGCCGACGAACTTGCACTTGAAAGGTTTAAAAAGAATGAAAGAAGTGAAGGAGATGTGCAAGGATCGTGGCAAATGGAGGGACGTGGTCTCTGCCTACCCCTATGTGAATTAGGCGTGATGTGTATGTGATAATATTTATTTATACAGCAAAAGGAACGAAACACACAATTTTCATACAAGAAACAATTTTAATAGAAGAGAGTTCATAAATCGTTTATCGGGTGTAGCATTAATTAATAAAATACACGAATCACTTCTGGGTTTGCCTCCAAATATCCGACCCGACAGATGAGAAAATATGAAAACCACTGAGTTCTGGCGTATCTGAAAAAGAAATAAATGATTATTTCTTTTAACAAATTATAGATTACGTTATAATAATATCAAAAAGAACACGAAATAACAAAACACATTTTTGCTTTTTGAAAGCTTTTCTTTGTATATTGATATATAGGTTGAGTTAATAGAAGACTAACATGGTATAATTCTGCCAATCCGCAGTGGGTCTGCCAATCCGCAGTGGAGCAGCGTGGTGGGTTTATGCTCTAAAAACCCTCTCTCATGCGAGTGAGGAGGCCTGTGCCCAACAGTAGGACGTTAATGGGCTGCTACTTACTTACTTTATGGTATAATTTACATAATTTTATACTATTACTAGCTGACCCAGCACACGTTGTATTGCCGTATAAAAATTATTATCGCTATTAAAAATAGGGATTGATCGTAGTGTTGAAAATTTAGGTTAAAGTGTATTTTTGTATGTTGTATCATAAAAAAGTAAAAACGTTTAAGCACTTAAAGTTTTTGTCAAATAAATGAAGAAACTAATTAGGGGTAGATCACCCTTGCCATTTAGGAGGATGAAAAATACATGATGCCCGATTGCCCAGCCTAGTCGATATCCACGGAAATCGGTCGAGCCATTTCGGAGGTGTGCAAACTTCTAACACCGTGACACGAGAATTTTATATATTAGATTAAAAAGGTAGATTTATGCTGTCTCCATGCCACTTGTCAGCCAGATGATGTATTAGCCGAGTGTTAACTCGTTAGTAATAAAGATAAACTTTCTTTTATAAAAGCTTATTTTTATTCTCACCTATTGTGGCTGCATCACGTTCCGATTCATGATCTACTTCCAAATTTCTCTCACCCTTAGGTGTTACATTAATTAGAAGTATCATCATCTTCACTTCTATATATTTTTTGTGAAGTTGCTTCATTTCTTTTACAAAACTTTCGGATGAGAGGTCCCACTCCTCACGTTGAGTTTCTGGTTCGATGATGAGGTCTGGTAAAGGACTTCACTCTTTCATCGTTAATTAGAGAAGTAAATAACTCACACTCTAATTCAGGAGTTTGTGATATTACTGAAAAAGAATAAACATTTTAATCTTTACAAATGAATTGATTGAAATTAATGTCCATGACTTGGAAGTAAGACGCTAATCTTTAAACCCTGTGTCTTAACCCACATAAAACATACCTCCAAATAATTTTTGAGAACTTTCTTCCTCACAGTCTTTATTAGGGTGAGATGTTTCCGCCGATTTCAGTCGGCATTCAGCAGCTGGTTCGATTTGTGATAATTCAAGTGAACTGGAGTTCGAATTATGGAATCTCTTGGTTGGTATAATAACATCGTCGTCTGTGCTTCGACGTCGTTATTGCTTTGGGAGATCCAATTGGAGTAGAGGTATGACAACCGCTGCATGATGGTGCATCTGTAACAAGAAAGTTACGCTTGATGACTAAAACAAGCAAAAAATACAAATGATAAGATCTTTTAATCACGTAAATAGTAATACACGAAAATTCGTGTAAATTTAGCAACGTGATTCGTTTGGCAATGTAAGACGGTCGCTCTGTTTGGGTTTTCTAATATTCCCAAAGAACTATGAATGTGATTATAATATAATAATCTCATTTTATGTGCCATTTCAGCAGATAGAAAGCACTTGTAAATTTTCACAAATTATATTCTAAATTTAATAAATGTTTAGTTTCTGAAAATAATGTACGAGTATTCACATCAAGTGTCACCCATTATGAATTTAAACATTTATTTTTACTTGGTTGCATAAATAAAATAAATTTAAAAATAGTTAAAGTAAGTAGCAACCCATTAAGGTCCCACTGCTGGGCACAGGCCTCCTCACTTATATGTGAAAAGTTTTTTAAAGCATAGGCCCACCACGCTGCACCATTGCGGGTTGGCAAGCATAGTAAACAAGTGTAAGCACACTAACACAAGAAAAGCCTTTTTTATTGCTGACAGGATAGCACTTGATTGTGATCTCACCCGATGGTAAGTAATGATACAGTCCGAGATGCAAGCGCGCTAATCTGGTAAGAGGCGATATACATCTTAAGGCTTCTACACAGCATCGTACCGGAACACAAATCTCTTTGTTTGGCGGTACGTCTTTGCTGTAAGGGTGGTAACAAGCCGCGGCCGAAGCGTCTCACGAGTCCAGACTCAGACAAATTAGGAAATACAATTTTCTAAATCCGCCCTACCGGGGAACGAACCCGGGACCTCTGTTAGCAAAGCGAGTACTGGCACCACTGCGCCAGCTAGACCGTTATGGCATGTCTGCTTTAAGGATCGCTTGGTATTACTTAATTTTTTTACGGAGAGTTGAGACACATTTTTACATAGATATTATATCTATTATAATAAAAGTTATGTTCACATCGGTAGTATGAAATATCAATGTTGGGATTGCTTACGTGGTTTTCTTACAAACATCCTTTTGTGCCATTCTTCCTCGTTAAAACGGCGGTCAGACATCGTTAATGAAAATTAAATTAAAGAAAAAATATTTGCAATAAACGGAGGTATGCTACTGAGAACAATCGATGTGTCTACTAATTGTTTTAAACTTAAATTTTCGTGGTTTATTAACATATTGACTATTTGAACGGGTACATATCACGATGGCGATTTTTAATTTTTAATTTTGCCGATATTTCGACCCAGTTGCATGGATCGTGGTCACGACGATCGTCGTGACCACGATCCATGCAAATGGAGGTATGCTACTGAGAACAATCGATTTGTCTACGTTTAATATTAGAAGGATATGCGGGTAGGAGTGTTAAAATATATCAACTTATTTAACAGCCCTGGGTTTTAGACGCTTAGAGATTAATGTGCCAAGTTTACAATAGAGTATGCTTCAATAAAAAGCAGAAAGACTTGATATGGTAAAAATTAAATTTTTAAAATTAATATTGTCTAAAAAACATAATCCTTGGACATTCTCTTATAAAAATGTGTGTATGTAAATGAGATAAATGAATATATGTGCATCTTTACAATATCTAAGTTATTTAAACTCGTGTAAATTTAAAAAAAATCATCGAAAACAATTTGCATTACGAGATTTTATGAGCACAACATTGTTATTTTAAATGAAGTATTCATCACTTACATTATATTATCGCTATATTAACAATTAGGATATAATATAGAAAAAAATATCTGAAATAACACTTTTTAATAGGCAACACTTAAAACCATTATCATATTTAATGATTATTCTTTTATTGCTATATAAGTCTGCTCAGGTGGCAACACTCTTTAAAGCATAGACAGGATAAATTAAATAATGGTAAAAATACTATTTTAATAAATAACCTGTTAATTTTTGAAGTGAAACTTCTTTAGTATCGTTCTGATTTGAAATCAGATGCAACGGAAAAAACAACAGGTAAGGGGCACAAAAACAAATATGTGTAGGATGAAGCTGGCAATGAATCTTACAGAAATATACATACTATTTTATATTATCGTCACTCTCCTCTATACGTCATGCTTCGTAGCATTCCCACTCCCGTATTCTAAGCACAGTAGCCTGTAATTCTGTGTTGTTGTTTATTAGATCAGGGGTCGCCAACTAGCGGCCCGCAGGTCGCAGTTTTGAAGACACCTAGGTTGTATGTACACTTACATCAGCGTGGATTTATTGTCGTTGCTTATTAGATCAGGGGTCGCCAACTAGCGGCCTGCCTGCCCCTGGTTGACGACCCCTGGGTTAATGTACACTTATATCAGAGTGGATTTATTATGTCTAGTAGTCGTATTTATTCCGTGTATTAGATCAGGCGTAACCAACTAGGGGCCGCAGGTTGACGGCCCCTGGGCTACAGTACACTTATTTGGAAATTAGATTAATTCGGGGTCATTGTTTAAATAGATAAAAATTATATAAAGTTAAAAGTTTAAAATGATAAATGTATAATTCGTATTAATTTTCGGCTCTTAATATAAATATAAACAAGACTTAAATCTTAGTTCTCCAAAATAGTTTCGCAAGTACTATTTTTTCAGAATGTTTATTTATCGTATTACTGACATTAATAGACATTTGGCAATTTTTTAAGACATTTTAACTAGAAAAAATTTACCAAGATAATCTATAGTTAATTACTTTATTTCTTTAATAACTTTTTTTGCATTCTTCTATATTTTTTATTTGTAAAATGGCATGGCGTCTGCTAATTTTTATATCATTATTCATAAATACCACATGTTTTTAGCTTTGCAGATTGTCCCTTGATTATCCCTCTTTATTGTTTGGTTTACAGCATTTGGGAAGTTTCTAAGAATTTGCTAAAACTTAGATTTAATTCCACGTTTCTCAGAATATTCTTTTACAGAGCTGTCAATAGCAAATAAATGTCGAGCTTTCCAAATTAAAAATTCAGTCCTAAATGGAGAAAGACAGAAAAATTACCTTCGGACTCCTTGTATCTATTGTTTTTGTACCGAAGTGTAATTTTTTACCATTATTTAGTTTATACTACCTATGGTTTAAAGAGTGTTGTCAACTGCGCAGAAAACCCTTTGCAAGCAATAAAAGTAAGTAGTAAAAAAATAACCATTAAATATGATAATGATTTTTAATGTTGCCTATTAAAAAGTGTTATTTCAGATTATATTTTTTTTCATATTATACTCTAATCGTTAATATAGCGATAATATACTATAATTGATGAATACTTCACTTAAAATAACAATGTTACGCTCATAAAATCTCGTAATGCAAATTGTTTTCGATGATTTTTTTAAATTTACACGAGTTTAAATCACTTGTTTATTGTAAAGGTACACATACATTCATTTTACTCATTTACATTAAAACGTACATACATACATTTTTATAAGAGAATGTCCAAGGATTATGTTTTTTAGATAATATTAATTTTAAAAATGTATTTGTTGACATAAACAGTCTTTCTGTTTTTTATTGAAGCATACTTTATTGTAAACTTGACACATTAATCTCTAAGCGTCTAGAACCCAGGGCTGTTAAATAACTAGATATATTTTAACACTCCTACCCGCATTTCCTTCTAATATCGATTGTTCTCAGTAGCATACCTCCGTTTATTGCAAATATTTTGTCTTTAATTTAATTTTCATTAACGATGTCTGACCGCCGTTTTAACGAGGAAGAATGGCATAAAAGAAATCCACGTAAGCAATCTATTTGCACCTGCATTGATATTTCACACTACCGATTTGAACATAACTTATATTATAATAGATATAATATCTATGTAAAAAATCTAGTGATCCTTAAAGCCGACATGCCATAACGCTCTTAATTCGTAATTACAGATAGACGATTTAACTTATATGATGTGATTACAATGTTTGATCTCTTTCAGCGACTACTTCGGCTTCTGAATCAGAGAGGGGTGCGTCGCCGTCTCCTCCAAAAAACTCGGATAATGAATCAGAAGACCTTCAAGAAACTTTAAAAATGATAATGCAGCGACTGGGAAA
Organism: Elymnias hypermnestra; assembly: GCA_015832385.1. Lineage (NCBI taxonomy): Eukaryota > Metazoa > Arthropoda > Insecta > Lepidoptera > Nymphalidae > Elymnias > Elymnias hypermnestra. The sequence goes on along the minus strand of JACTOM010000069.1, from coordinate 3,562,781 downwards.
ACATAATTCGGGACGAAATGGTGACGATGCGAGTTTATTAGACTTCAGGGAGGAGAGCAAGCCGTCAGTCCTGCGCCTGATCTCTATCCGGTCGCGTTTCGGATATCCAAACACATCGGCCTATGAGAGTGAAGGAATAGATGACGGTCTCGCTGGCGCAGTGGTGCGAGTACTCGCTTAGCTAACAGAGGGCCCGGGGTTCGATCCCCGGTAGGGCGAATTTAGAAAATTGTATTTTCTAATTTGCCTGAGTCTGGACTCGTGGGAGGCTTCGGCCGCGGCTTGTTACCACTCTCACAGCAAAGACGTACCGCATAACAAAGAGATTTGTGTTCCGGTACGATGCTGTGTAGAAGCCCTAAGAGGTATATCGCCTCTTACCTGATTAGCGCGCTTACATCTTGAACTGTATCATCACTACCATCGGGGGAGATGACAGTCAAGCGCTAACCTGCCAGCAATAAAAAGAGGCTGTTCTTGTGTTAGAGTGCTTACACTTGTATACTATGCTTGCCAACCCGCAATGGAGCAGCATGGTGGGCCTATGCTTTAAAAAACGTCTCTCCTACAAGTGAAGAGGCCTGTACCCAGCAGTGGGACCTTAATGGGTTGCTACTTACTTTAACTATTTTTAAATTTATTTTATTTATCCAACCAAGTAAAAATAAATGTTTAAATTCATAATGGGTGACACTTAATGTGAATACTCGTACATTATTTTCGGAAACTAATACATTTATTAAATTTAGAATATAATTTGTGAAAATTTACAAGTGCTTTCTATCTGCTGAAATAGCACATAAAATGAGATTATTATATTATAATCACATTCATAGTTCTTTGGGAATATTGGAAAACCCAAACAGAGCGACCATCTTACATTGCCAAACGAATCACGTTGCTAAATTTACACGAACTGCTTACTGCTTTTTTAATGTGTCCAGTTTTGGGCACATCGTATGTGTTTAAAGCATAGACTATATACGTAGATAACAATTTTTGTGTTTTACTATTTACGTGATAAAACATTTGTATTTTTTTTTGTTTTAGTCATCAAGCGTAACTTTCTTTTTACAGTTGCACCATCATGCAGCGGTTTTCGTACCTCTACTCCAATCGGATCTCCCAAAGCCATAAAACGACGTCGAAGCACAGACGACGATGTTATTATACCAACCAAGAGATTCCATAATTCGAGCTCTAGTTCACTTGAATTATCACAAATCGAACCAGCTGCTGAATGCCGGCTGAAATCGGCTGAAACATCTCACCCTAATAAAGACTGTGAGGAAGAAAGTTCTCAAAAATTACTTGGAGGTATGTTTTATGTGAGTTAAGGACACAGGATTTAAAGATAGGGGATACCGGGTATGGTTGTCACAGAGGCCATAACTGACAAATAAACATATAAATGACTTTATCAAACTGTATCAAAAGATCACCACAGATATACCCTCCACTGTACTTCACGTTGATCCTCCCCGGTCTGTCTTAACGGAGACTCGCGCTTTTACTTTTTTTCGCCAGTCAAAGTAATTTTTTGTGCAACTGTTTACAAACTCGTATATTGTTGAAGTAAATTTTATGTGTCATCATATTGTCATAAGGTTTTCGGACAATACATTTATATGAGATTATTTTGAACTGGCATAATCTAAGAGGTGTTTTGGGGCACCTTGTCCCAAATCGATGGGGGCTGGTAGTCACATTTGAAAAACAAACCTCGTACTTGTGTGTTGACTTTTTTGTTGGCTATTTGAGGGTCTTCTATATAAATGATGAATTGAGAAGTCGTGGGAAGTCAATAAAATCTGTCGCAAAGTATTATGAAATCAAGTATCGAAAAGTTTTCCTACTACGAAAATAGGCTACCAAAAGAATCACCAGATTTTTACAGAAGACCAGAAAAAAGGATTTGAAAAATATATACTTTAGACTTTGATTTTCCCCCAAGAATATTCGAACTTGCGATTTCCAATAATTTAAGGGAACCAAAGAATTGGGAAGAGAACAAGATTACGGGCACCGATTGGTTTACTTCATTAATACAAGGACATCCTGATCTATCCATTAAAATACCTGAAGCCACTAGTTAGATTCGTGCCACTAGTTTCTATCCACATTATGTCCGCTTATTTTTTATTGCAATGAGAAGAGAGAGCAAAATAAATACACTATCCATTAATGTATTACTTATTTTCCTAAACTAAATACAATATTGCCTATAACTCAAAAGACATATAATGTGACAACCATACCCGGTCTCCCGTAACCCTTTTACTTCCAAATTATGGACATAAATTTGAATCAATTCATTTGTACAGATTAAAATGTTCGTTCTTTTTCAGCAATATCACACACTCCTGAATTAGAGTGTGGATTATTTACTTCCAGAAGTAACGATGAAAGTATGAGTGGAAGTCCTTTACCAGACCTCATCATCGAACTAGAAACCCAACGTGAGGAGTCGGACCTGTCTTCCGAAAGTTTTGTAAATGAAATGAAGCAACTTTACCAAAAATATATTGAACAAATTGATGACGATTTGACTTCTGTGGCATTCAGTGCAAACGAATTTAAATTACAAGATAATTTAACCACGACCCATAGTAGTAATGATAGCGACATGTCAAGACCGATGGCCAAGAAGGACAAATTATCGGTAAATGAAGATGATGATACTTCTAATTAATGTAACACCTAAGGGTGGGAGAAATTTGGAAGTAGATCATGAATCGGAACGTGTTGCAGCCACAATAGGTGAGAATCAAAATAAGCTTATATGAAATAAAGTTTATTTTTATTACTAACGAGCTAACACTCGACAGCATAAATCTACCTTTTTAATAATAGGATAAAATTATACTGAGTCTAATATACAATGAAGAGCTTTATTTCAAAAAGCAAAAAAGTGTTTTGTCATTTCGTATTCTTTTTGATATTATTATCTCGTAATCTATACTTTGTTAAACATATGTTTATTTCTCTTGCAGATACGCCAGAATTCAGAAGTGATCATACTTCCTCAGCAGCCGGATCTCTCAATATATTATAACTTCAATAACTGATCTCGATTGTAGCTACAACTGTGTTAATTTTTTTTCTATATTGATCACTATTTAGTATTCGCGTTGAATCTACAAATTATGTTTAATGTATTATACTTTTCTTTTGTTATATTAGCGAGCCAACAAGATGACATGATTTCGAGTATACGTTTAATAAGTTACGTAAAATAAGTTTGTTGTTATAAATATTTACATAATAAAATACATTTTAATACTTTATGTAGTGTATCTATCTAATCCTATGTATGCGCTAATTATTATGATCACAGTCATGCTGTCTTATATGCCATATATATACGTATACCCTAAACTCCACATACATAAATGCTTGCTCTCTGAAATTTTCAAACCCTTTATGTTTATTTGAAATTGAACAAAACAGTGACTACTGAATTCTTGCCAGTACTACTATACAATATAGAGTATATATTGTAAGAAGAAAGTGGCACTGGTGCTCTCCTCTTTCATTTATTGAACCTGAAGTTGTTTGATATTTAATATATTTTCATATAACATTTTATATATCCAATTATAAAAACCAAAAATGGTGGTGATGAAATTCGCAATCTATCACGTCCCGTTCCTAATGAGAGTGAAAAGCGAGCCACACAGCTTTGCTACTTTGAATGTACGAGGAGGAATGAATGAAAAAAAAAGAAATATGCCAGATGTTGCCCGATAGATGCATAGATATACTATGCGTGATTGAGGCAAAGAGGAAAGGATGTGATACCACGAAACATAGTCCATATACAGCCTACTGGTCTGCTGTATGCATTGATAAAAGAGGCTGTCAGGGAGTTGACATCATACTTTCCGAAAAAATGGGGGATTGTGTGAAGGAAGTGAAACGTGCATCGGATCTTTGTTTTGAAAGTTTGTGTGTTACGTTAAATGAATGTGAACCAAATGAGCGAATAATTATGTTAGGAGATTTTAATGGATGGATAGGTGTGGATCGTGATGGGTATGAAAGGATTCTTGGTATGTTTAGTGTGAAACGGGTGAATGAAAATGGAAATATTTGCTTGGGATATGTATGGAACATAGTCGTTTTGTGAAAACACTATTTTTGACAATAAAAAGATTCACGAGGGAAGAAAGAAATGCTAGAAGTCTGATTGATTTTGTAGTTCTGGACGCAAAACTGAAGAAGCAAGTTCTAGAAGCCCGACTATAACACGGGGTTGACATCGATCGGTTGTCGCCCGAATCGGTGGCGCCATAGAAATAAAGGAAAACTCGTACATTCTAGAACGAATAAAAGTGGAGAGATTGCAGGAAGAGGATTTTTGTAAAGTTATAGCAGACAAACCAGCTGGCGGGTCACCTGATGTTAATTGATCACCGCCGCCCATGGACACCTGTAGCGCCACAGGTACCACTGATGCGTTACCGGCCTAATCAGTGGGAGTTGCTTCGCCTCTTGAATCCATCTGCAGTATAGCCTTGCGGGACCACCGTTGGCGGGAGTTCGTTCCACATTTTACGCGTCAATAAATGATGTTAGGGATGTTAGAGAAGAACATATCCAAAATTTGAGTGAGCGATTTAAGAGTGAAGACGAAGGGAATGAGCTTGAAAGTTTATGGAGTAAAGTTAAAGACGGAGTGGTTAGTGCTGCTATTGATGTATGTGGAGTGTCTAAAAGGGGAAAGGGTAGAGAGGAGAAAAATTTGTCGATGGACAAAAATGTTCGGCTGTGTGTGAAAAGAAGAAAGCTTGGTCCGATTGGTTGGCTGCAAAAGCTAAACAACGAATGCAAAAGGCAACGAATGATGATGTAAAACTGTAAGAAGGAAAAAGAAGAATGCAGAGCTATGATAGAAGACTTTCCGATGATTTTCAGTCGAACAAAAAGTTTTTCTGGAAATCAATACGAATTTCCCGAGGGAATTATACTACCTTATGTTTAGATGAAAGTATAATAAAAGTATATTTATAAGTATAATTTGCTATGGGGTACATTTGCCAGGGGGTACATATCTTTGTTTTGCCAGGGGGTACACATCTTTGTCTATTTGTCCGATAGTCATAGTATGGTACACGGGTATGCGATCCCAGCTCCCCGAGCTATTACTGAATCTTCTCAGGTCTTCCGAGTCAGTAATATCCTACTACCTTATATTTTCCTTTCTCTTCCTTGCAAAGTTCCTATCTTTTTGACCCGTTCCCCCCATTTATTCCATATTCCTACCCACTTCCTGCCAGTCCAAGGTGTACCGTGCCGAGGGACTCATGGCTAGGGGCATTTGCCTAGTCGCAAGCGGTGGCCCTGGGACCGGGCGAACCCAGAAATAGGCTAGCCTTATTCTGGCATGCGGGGCTCTGCCAGAATGGACCTATGTTCCCTTGCTACTCGTGGGAACGCAATGGTGATATTATTACATTCCAAAAATGGCNGAGCGCTGATTGATGGGCTCAGTAAGACCATATCGTCTGCATAACTTAAGTTATTTATTATTTTTCCATCTATAGAGCAACCGACTCCTGTCCTATTGAGATCATCAATCAGCTGGTTAATGTAGACGTTAAACAGAGAGGGAGAAGTCAATCCTCCCTGTCTTACGCCACACTCAAGTTTATATGTATCGGAGTATGCGCCATCCCATTTTACCCTATTCGTTTGAGAATTATACCAAAATTTTAATATATTAATGAGTTCTGGGGGCACACTTAAACCTTGCAACTTTTCCCACAACTTTTTATAACATACCAAATCGAAAGCCTTGCTAAGGTCAAGAAAGGCTGCGTAAACAGGCGTCTTCCTATCTGTATAGTATTTGACAGTTTGCTTGAGCGCCAATATGGCATTTTCTGTTGATAATTCTGCCCTGAAGCCAAACTGCGCATCGTTCAGTTTTAAATATCCACGAAGTTGGCGGTCAAGCAAACCATCAAACACTTTCCCCAAAATTGCTGCCAAGGAGATAGGCCTGTAATTACATTTATCTGAAATATCTCCCGTTTTATTTTTAAGTATCGGAACAACTACACTTTTCATTAGGTCCGCAGGTAGGTAGGAGTGACGGATACAAATTGTATATAACATTGCTAATAGACGATATATATATGTGGACCCGCATTTATAATGTGCTCAACACTCAGACCATCGTGTCCTGGGGACTTTCCTCTTGCCAGGCTCTTTACAACGACTTTTACGTCGCTTGCGGTGAAAGACAGTGAGGAATCCATGGCAAGCATCTTTTCATCCTGGCCACGCTGGTCCTGTTCCATCATAGAATGCACCTTAAACTGTTCTTTGAATAATATATAAATGATGAAAATCTGTCGCAAAGTATTATGAAATCAAGTATCGAACATTAACTAAATAGTGGAGAAAGTTTTCCCACTACGAAAATAGGCTACCAAAAGAATCACCAGATTTTTACAGAAGACTAGAAAAAAGGATTTGAAAAATATATAGACTTTAAGTATTTATTTTTGATTTTCCCCCAAGAATATTCGAACTTGCGATTTCCAATAAATTAAGGGAACCAAAGAATTGGGAAGAGAACAAGATTACGGGCACCGATTGGTTTACTTCATTTATACAAGGACATCCTGATCTATCCATTAAAGTACCTGAAGCCACTAGTTTCTATCCACATTATGTCCGCTTATTTTTTATTGCAATTAGAAGAGAGAGCAAAATAAATACACTATCCCTTAATGTATTACTTATTTTTCTAAACTAAACACAATATTGCTTATAACTCAAAAGACATTTAATGTGACAACCATACCCTTGTAATCTTCCGTCCCGGTCCCGGTCTCCCGTAACCCTCTTACTTCCAAATTATGGACATAAATTTCAATCAATTCATTTGAACAGATTAAAATGTTCGTTCTTTTTCAGCAAATTCACACACTCCTGAATTAGAGTGTGGATTATTTACTTCCCTAAGTAACGATGAAAGTATGAGTGGAAGTCCTTTAACAGACCTCATCATCGAACCAGAAACCCAACGTGAGGAGTCGGACCTGTCTTCCGAAAGTTTTGTAAATGAAATGAAGCAACTTCATCAAAAATATATTGAACAAAATGATGACGATTTGAGTTCTGTGGCATTCAGTGCAAACGAATTTAAATTACAAGATAATTTAACCACGACCCATAGTAGTAATGATAGCGACATGTCAAGACAGATGGCCAAGGAGGACAAATTATCGGGAAGTGAAGATGTTGATACTTCTAATTAATGTAACACCTAAGGCTAATTAATGTAACACCTAAGGCTAATTAATGTAACACCTAAGGGTGAGAGAAATTTGGAAGTAGATCACAAATCGTGTTGCAGCCACAATAGGTGAGAATCAAAATAAGCTTATATTAAAGAAAGTTTATTTTTATTTCTAACGAGCTAACACTCGACTAGTACGTCACCTGGCGATATGTGGCACGTAGACAGCATAAATCTACCTCTTTAATAATAGTATAAAATTATACTCAGTCTAATATACAATGAAGAGCTTTATTTCAAAAAGGCACAAACATGTTTTGTTATTTCGTATTATTTTTGATTTTATTATCTCGTAATCTATACTTTGTTAAACATATGTTTATTTATTTTGCAGATACGCCAGAATTCAGTAGTGATTATACTTCCTCAGCAGCCGGATCTCTCAATATATTATAACTTTAATAACTGATCTCAATTGTAGCTACAACTGTGTTAATTCTAATTTTTCTATATTGATCATTATTTAGTATTCGCATTGAATCTACAAATTATGTTTAATGTATTATACTTTTCTTTTGTTATATTAGCGAGCCAACAAGATGACATGATTTCGAGTATACGTTTAATAAGTTACGTAAAATAAGTTTGTTGTTATAAATATTTACATAATAAAATACATTTTAATACTTTATGTAGTGTGTCTATCTAATCCTATATATGCGCTAATTATTATGATCGCAGGAGTTCTTGCTCTAATAAGACTACAGTGAGTAATGGCACATTCTCATTATCCCCAATACAAGGATTTTTAGTCCACTTTTCATACTCATCATATCAAAAAGGAATTTGTTGTCCTTGGTTATATATTTAAGAACATGGTCATTACATAGACAGATATCAGGTTAGAGTTCCATTTAATTAAAATTGGTTTTCTCTGTCATCTGTATACGGTATTAAGGCTCACTTGAATACTTCGAGGAACTCTCAAAGCCGTCGATCATATACATAAACTAGTGTACCACTAAAAATATGGGTATTTGTATAATGAAGACGACGTCATTTTAAGGTATTATTTATTAAAAACAACAACTACAATTGTTATTTTATCTGTATATAGTGGCAATTACTTACAGCAACGAAATCTGTCTGATGTCCTATTAGAGGTTTAAACTATTGTATCGGTATACGAATGAAAGAGGCAAATATCATAGACAAAAGCAGCTTTTATTATATATCGATTCGGTTATAAGCAACTGTATCGTCTAAATTATTCCTTAACATTCCCAATTTATCATACATATTAATTGCCAATTTAATTACACTAACATCTATGTTTATAATTAATATTATTATATTACATAAATTATTTTAGGTACAGCTTTATGATTTACAAAATCATTGTAATGTAATTAGAACAGTCTAGGAGTGCATTATTTTTCTAGGTCTTAGTAAAATTTTTGAGATACCAATTCGTTTATTACAATTGTTCTAAAACATAACATAATGAAATTAATTTGCTATATATATGCCGAATACACAATCACACAGACATACATCAGTAATAATCACTTTTATCTACACATCCAGGTATTAGACTCTATGTTTATAGACGTATATACGTATGGCACGTGCATCGCTCGTCATTAACAATGATTCAATATGGAGAAGATCAAATTATGACTTCTGACACATTGTAGACATCATGCAAGGCTTGCAATGAAAATGTTATGCCTCCAAATGTATTAGGAAACAATTTGCCCTAGTTTAAGTCAGAGGCATAAAATTTTGTAAGGCGAAGCACTCAGTTCTTAAGTCCGGCGTGCGGCGCCGGCGGCGAACACTATTTCACTGCGATGACGAGTTTAGGTCCTGCAGACGCAGATGATCGGCAAGAGGATGAGAGGTTTTTCTCCGTTCATCTGGCCATTTGATCACCACATTTGTACTTGCTGGGGGTAGAGTTACTGGCGGATCAACAACAACAGGCATTCCTCTGTCACGTTCCGGAATAACGTGCCCAATCAGGGCACCAACGCGTTGATACGTATGTTGAGATGGGATTTGCTCACGTCCTTCTAAAACTTGTACCCCAGCGCCCATTTGTGTAACTAGAATGACCGGCGTTTCGGGTACTATATCATTGAGCGCTCTCATAAGAACGGGTGACGATGTCTGTGCAGCTACACAAGTAGACACGCCACTGACCCGGGCGTTCAAGCTCCCCAGTGTTGTCATTAACTCGTACAAACGCTCGTCACATAATACAGGATTATCTGAAAGATTAACACTAAAAATAACCATGTAATCAAATAAGTCGTAATAAACTCTTTAACAATTCAAACAAACTAATTTATTATAATAATACCTAATGTTTTACTATCGAACACGAGAAAAATCAAAGGGACCTCAACTATTTACACTTACTTATTTAATAAAATATACAAATAATTCGCATCAGCATAATATATCTCACATCATAACAATAATAGTACAGAACATTCGCAGATATAACACAGATACAAAACATAAAAAATCAATGGGATATTAACATCAATATCTAATTTGAGAAAATAAACATAATTTGGCGTGTAAACCTACCTTGAAGATAAATCTTCAATATACTGGGAACTCCATTGATAATACATCTTGATTTTGAAACAACCTCATAATTTACTGACTGAATCTTATTATAGGACAAATCAGCTTTACATAATGATGGCAGTCCGTGAAAATCTTTATCCAAAACAGTTAAGTTGTTATGATGAGCAATTAGTTCTTCTAGTGATGGCAAGTAAGTCTGGAAGTAATTTAAAAGATCTTTTAACATAAAAATGTTTGTACGCAAAAACACAACATCAATGGTAATTCGCAAATGCTCGCGCGCGTATGCAAATAAATTTATAAAGCTAGACCGTTGCTATAACAAACCTTTGATGTTTCCTCCAAAGATGTTATATGATTATGAGACACATCGAGTAACCTTAGGTCTTCAAGCCCGATTAAGTCATCAGGTGATATCTGTTGTATTTGGTTATTGCTTAAATTCAATGTCAAAAGTCCACGCAAGCCCATTAAAGCTCCGCCTAGGCTAAGGATATGATTATGGTCTAATCGTAGTTCCAGTACTCGCGTTTCAACGTCCACAAGATTCTGTAATATGAGAAATGGATCTAAAATACTGACTCAATAAGGTTTTTGTTCCTTTTTTGTCATATAATTGATTGCGCTGCAGTTAATAATGTGTTCTTAGTGTTAATAATTATTATTATTTTAAATATAATGCAACGATATTATTCAAATCTTTTTATCACACAGACTTCGCTACACATTATTATACTAACATTTTTTTGTTATATCTATCTAGGTATTTGTTATGTGAAAACTGAATTTATAATTAGTGTATGTATAAAAAAGTTTTCAAATAATTTACTTTATTTTAGAAATAAATGTTTGATTTCATTTGAAATATAGGCTTTCAATCCCTATAAAGTATCAGAAATAAAGTTAAAGATGAAGCTCATTATATTTTATTAGTGATTATCTTAATTCTGATGTGATTTTTTGTCTACACTATATTCTTGTCGATATAATATACACACCATAACTGCAGAAATATAATCCTTCAGTATTGAAACTTTTTTAAATATAAAGGCTTTTATTATTGGCTAGAATTTGAATGTCATCGCACCTGATAGTAAGTAGTGATACAGGCAAAGATAGTGGAGTGATAAGCTGGGGAGAGGTAATTTACTATTTAATAGCTTACAGGCAGTATTGTACCGAATAAAATTTATTTGCTTGGCAAGCATAAAACTGAAATCCAAAATACAAACATTAACAAACTTACCTCCATGTTTCCTGTTATGCTGCTTATTTTATTATGTGACAGGTCAATTACAGACAGTCGTTTAAGCCCTTTGATTTCTTGCAGTGAGAAGTCGGCGAGAAAATTATGAGTCAAATTTAAATAACGCAATGATTTTAAACTTCGTAGCGAACCATTTAAACTCCTCAATTGATTGTAAGCCAAATCTAGTTCTGCTAGTATTTCCGTTTCAGTAAACTCATCTTCAGCTAACTAAGAGAAATACAACAATATTAATACGTTATTACGAAAAAAACCTATCCGTCACGTCATGTGAAATCATCGAAATAATTTAAGTAAAATACAGGTTACGCGCACCGTAGTAAACCAAACACTGCATACACTATAGATAGGTGCGAAGAGAGAGAGGACAAATCGGCGAACCGACTGGGAAGAGAGGCGACGTGGCGACCCTTCGCCACGGCATGCGTTAGTTTAAACGCGCCGTTATAGAGGTTTCACATAACCTTCTTTTTAAAATATAATCTACGATACTTACACTTTCGATTTTATTAAATGATAGCCCAATCTTCGTGAGCCTCCGTGACTTTTGTAAAGCGCCATCCAAAGATTTGATATTATTGCCGTAAAAAAACATGGCTTCCAAGGATGGCATTAGCTTCAAGTCTTTGGGTAAACTCACCAATTCATTATGAGCTGCATGTATAAGAGTAATTTTTTTGGCTTTCTGAAATATAACAGGATACTTTAACGTTTTTATTAATTGTACTTTGCTGTTAAAATTTCGTATAAACGAATTTGACACCAGGTACAAGCAATAACTAACCCGTGGAAAATACCATATATTCTACCTAACACTAAACTATACAACGAAAATCCCCAAATGATCATGGTATTTGATGCTATGTGTGCTTATAGTTACTTTTATATTTGCATTTATGTATTATATGTATTTATTCTATGGACTAGTTGGTTTTCTTTTGCACTACCTGCTTTTTGTTATACTCGTAAATCCTCTTTCCGATTGTCACAGGTTGTCTGTTAAGAGATTATTTTTGCTATTGCAAAAGCAATCTCTTAACAGACAATCGACGAAAAAGACGACCTTTTGATGCCGTTGTTTCTTAGTTACTAAATAATAAATTCTGTATTTCATGTGCCATAAAGTATGTATCTATCTTCATAGTTATTCTAAATTAAATAAAACGTTCAGTATGTGGTTGTGGTGTTCCTTTAGACAATAGTATAACAGTTTATCGAAACTAATTTCTAAATCAGATCAACATAGTAATCTAATGATAGACATTTTCATCCTTGGTAATTTGAGACTTTTCTATACTTATTTCAAGCTGTATACCGACAAATATATTTATGTCAGATGACCCCTCACCACTTTGTAAATACTTACTACAGGTAGTTCATTATCAATAGATTTAAGGTGATTCGCATTTATAAAGATCCATTCTAAGTCATCCAGGTCGCGAAGTGCTCCGTTTAAAGAGCTAAGTTCATTAATTCCCAAATGCACGTGTTTCAACGCCTTGGGTATTGCGTGCTTCTCGATCTTGGATATTTGATTATCAGCTACAACGAGATGTTCCAGTTCTTGAATATCCTTAAACGAAAGAGCAATTTTTTCTTCAGAACCAGTTATAAAAATTACTATCAAAACTGTACGTATAATATTCTTGTTTATTTGAAATTAATTTTATATTTCGGGATGGAGAATATGCTTGTAAAACATATAAGAAATACTTTTATTGAGGAATTATTACGAAACAAAAGTTTTATTTATATCTGCTTTAATATTATTTTAAATAATATTAAAGCAGATATAAATAAAAAAAAACGAAATCCAATCTTTAATATCTTATTAAACATAACGATTAAGACACCTTATGAACGAAATTGAATACATTTACCTTCTTTCAAATCCTAATTTACACTAAAATTGAAACCAATGTTGTAAATTACATATTTTTACAACTTCGTGCAACTTACCTAGTAATAGAGTTAGGGGTTTCTTTTTACAAAATAGTTTTACACAAATAGAAATTACTAGAACTAATACAATAATATTCCCCTTTAAAAATACTTACTTTAAAGTCTTCCTCGGTAAGCTTCGTGATCTTGTTTCTGCAAAAATCAAGAGTCTTGACGTGTGGCATATGACGAAGGACATGCCTCGGCATTTCCGAAAAAGAATTATCAGCGAAACTAAAGTAGTCCAGTAAGTCGAGTTTCGTAAATGCACTTTCCTTCAGTTCACTGAAAAAAGAGAATAATTTTGATTAAACAATTTGTGTTTTAGGTTTAAATAATTATAGATAAAAAATTGAAGTGTGTTTAGATAATATAAGCCTCGTTACGGCGTTGTGTAATAAATTCAAGATTACAAAAAAATTAAAAGTGGAGAGGGTGGTGACAGATAAAGTAAACAAATACCTATAATTTGTATAACAAACATAAATATATACACAAACACACACATACACACACACACATATACATATAATAATTATAAACATACATACAAAAAAAAGTATATTATAGAAAAAAAATTGGTTAATTTCATACCTATTAGTACTAAAAGCTAGTTGTACAGCAATTGTAAACGTTTGAATTATTTTATATTATATAAGAGAATATCTATTAAGAGTTCTCTGACGACGTAGTTGAAATTCTGATTATAACTTCTATACTTATTAACATAATTGTAATAAATTAATTCTACAGAGAAGAAACCAGTACAAATTACACAAAGTCATATTTGATTTGATAAGTATCAAAGGGTTCTACAATCTATAGAACTATCTGTACATCCAACAAACACAGACTTAATTTGAATTTTAAAATATCTGAAATACAAAACTATAGATCGGATTATCAATCTAAACCATTCTTGAATACACCAGAAAACACAGAAAATTGTTACATTGGGTATATAAAGAAGTGTGTGAATTACCTTATTGTTCTTTTATTGTAGTAAGGCCAAAACATATGGTAAGTTACGAAAAAGTATAAAATGGCATCTTTTATTTTTCGGATTGTGTTTGAAGGGACCTCTATGCCTATGCCTAATATATTAAAGTCATTGGAATTGAAAGCCCAATCAGGATAAATTGACAAATACAATTAACTAATTTGCACACATCGGAAGAAAAACTTTTTTCCCATAAAAAAACGGGTACAGGTGTCATTAGGCCAGTCAGAATATTGTCATGGTAAATAACTATACATAGTACTTAATGCACAAAATAATATTGTAATGTGAACGAGCTCTTAACTCCTAGTAGTTTAAATAAAACACATTCATAAAGAAATTTAAATTTTGATATATAGTGTTCAGATTAAGAGAAATTGAAAATAAGCTTCAATTTGTAAAAAAACTTTTATTTATATGAATAACATTTGACTATTCGAAATACATTTTGCATTTACTAAAATCGGTCGCACAGTAAAATATAAAACCTTAATATGTAGTTACGAACTATTGTCATAAAATACAATCAAAAATTATTGATCTAATTTGAATAATTTTGCTTGATTGTGTAGCAATCTACATGTTAACCATATTCTGCAAGTTCCAGAAAATGTACGGGCGGCATATTAAGTTTTGCTGTTTCACGACTGTTTTATATATTATCATCACAAAATAAAGTGACATTGGTGCCCATTTTATTTCTGCACTCTCGTGGTCCAACAGCTTAGTTCATAAGTCTGCTGGGGACTATATAGGAGCACTGTCCTTTTTTTATTTTCATAGTCTGACGTGACATAACTGAATGCAGTAAGGCGATATAACTGAAATGAAATGAATAAAAATAACTCGAAAACCACTAATTTGCAGTTAAGACTTTTTTATGCAGTATCATTTTATATTTTAAGTGTAGATGTAAAAGCTGACCACTGCATCAGTGGTAGAGCTTCTTACAGTTTTCGTGAACACGGAAAAAACAGGTGCAAGTGCAAGGCGACTGACATCAGTTGTGCATATAACGCCTTAGTAAACACAAATGCGGGGTCAACGTGCCGGGGTTATCAATGCAGGGGCGGCGCCAAACGGTCGCTTAGTCGGCGCGCACGCACTACTAAGTGACAGTCGTGGCATGCGTTTCGCAAATTGCAATTTCACAAAAGTTTCGCCCTCTCTGTATAAATTATATTTCAGTAATTATATTGTAATAATATTCTTCGTATTCTTCTTTAAATATTGTTATTACCTAAGGCTCCGTAAAACGCTTTCGTTGAAGTTTTAGACGCTGTAAAAAACAACGTATACGCACATAGTCAATGTGGCTATACAAAAACTACCGACTATTAATGCACAATATAGATTTCATTTAGAATGCCTCATTGGTCTAGACGTTAGCATGTTTGACTATATGTTCGATGTTCCTGGGGTCGAGAGTATATTGAGTTTGATATTAAGATTTTCTCAATATTTGCCCAAAGTTGGTCCTGAGCCTGATGTCCTTCCGGTCGTGTCAGATTCCCGTCACATCGGACTATGAGAGTGAAGGAAAAGAGAGTACACTTATGTACAATGCCTGCCAAACCGCAGTGGAGCAGGGTGGTCGGTCTATGCTCTTAAAACTCTCTCTCATACGAGCAAGGAAGCCTGTGCACTGTAGATTTCGTTAACAATAAGTTTCCTTAATTGCTTTTTAACCTTTTACTTGGAAAGAGTTCGTCTCCTCTCATTGGAGAGTTAGCACTTTATACATATTTCAAAATGACGTCTGAGATACGCTGAGTTTCCTTTACAGTAATGAACAGTATATCTTTTTATTATTAAAGTAATAACGTATTTTTACATATAATTTATACCCTTCTGAAATAAATAAATAAATTGGTTTATGTTCCACTAATGTTGCAAATATTAATAAGTAAAAAAAACACGTGTTTCTAGGACTTTAAATACTTCACTGTTGAAGAATTTAACTAATTACCTATTGCACAGGTTGGTACACTATCGTAAATGACAATTTTACTCAAATAGAGTTTATGCATGAGAGGTAAATTTTAACTAACTAGATACTACTACTAGCTTTATAGTTCATGTCAAATATGTCTGCAATTCTATTAAGAATCTCAATATGGGACTAAAATGAAAAGTAAATAAGGCAGTCGAAAAGATTTTTAGAGAAATTAATGGCCAATGTCAGTGCAATTAACATTTGCTAAATAAACAAAGTAATGTGTTTATCGACGGTCACGAAGTGCTGTTTTCAACAAAATCTTACGAGATCAGAAACTTCGTGTGACATCGAGGGAGTCCATGCAAGTTTATACTATAAGGTAAAACTCACCTTGTTTGGTTAGCCGCTAAACCGATGACAGACTTTAAATAATATTAGGCATAAAAATAAACGGGAGCCTGAACCAGATGGCATGTTGCGACAACATTAGAGACGGTAAAATTTTGTATGGAACTTCAAAATTTTTTCTAAAATTATTTATGTTTCATCCAACAAAAACACCATGAAGAAATCTGCATATCTCGGAAGCAAGTCTGGAGTATGTGTGTCTTGTCAATCCCTATTGAAGCAGCGCGTTGGGCTTGTGTTCTTAAAACCTTCTTTTCTAAGAGTTAGAAAGGTTTTGCCCATTAATAAGATTTCCGGAAATGTTATAGTTGATTATAATCTAATAAACTATAACAAATATTTATTACGTTTGTTAGCTAATTTAACCTTTAACCATTTAAAACGATAATGTTATCAGCGGAATAATTCTTTGCAAAGATCTGCAATTTTTCTCACATGTGTACGTGTAGTCCTATTTCCATTTTTTATGTTTACGTAGTTAATATTTTACAGTAAATTCTATAGGAATTTTTGAATATAATTAGTCATAAATAACGGTTGAATATATTTTGAAAATCATCATGTAATCAACACAGAAATTTTAAATATATGACCAAGAATAAGTTTCGACGTAAATTTTGTTATACAAAAATAAATGTTGGATTATTCATAAATTTTGTGCTGCTCTAATGCGCCTCCTCAACAGTCGAACAATAAATATGCAGTTTTCTAGTGCTAAACAATTTATCGACGAACTCACAGATGACGGACACTTACTATTAAATACGAAAAAGATATGAATTGAAATTTATGCTATTATCTGATATATATAAATGGATTAATATATAATTAGTACAGACTTTAAGACAACATAGTTAAAGATTCGATTGCATGAAAAAGTCTTTCAATTTGTCAAACCTATCACGGCTTAATAAATTAATAAAACACTTGAATGATATTTGCTAATAGTAGAAAAAGATAAAAACAAATTATTTTTAAAAATAACAGACAATTAACAAGATAAAGCTTACACGTGCCCTCCAATTATAACAATGCTTAATTCTTGAACTATGTACACTGTAGTATAAATAAATCATTGCAATTAGTAGTCAGAATGATAAGCTTTATTATTGCACTTTACCAGGCACTAATGAAAATGAATAAGTATTAGTTTCATAGTATTGAAAATGTTTTCAAAATTTTCACTTAGGTCACTTTGATGCCATGTACATGGTTTCATATAACTATTGCGAGAAACGAAATAAATATCATCAAATTTTATATAAAACAGCGCTACGAAAGGTATTAGTATTTTTTAATTTAAAATTTCCTGTCACATTTTCTAATTAGTCATTCTTCACGTCGTAAAACTCTATATTACTAAATCAAATCACAACTGTTTCCGTTGACATTCCACAAGCGATTAATTGTCGATTATTGACCCTAATTGCCTAGTTTAGGACCAAATGCAAGGCGAAATTTAGCGCTTTCTCTCATCTTTATGAAGCACAATATAAGTTAGTGGCTAATTCTAAATAAATTGAAATAATTTAAACTCCTTGATAGTCAAAAGGGTGTCATATTTCTGCAGTCTACAAATAACATTTCAATCGGTACTAGCTCGTTGTAAAATGCACAACACAAAGGTAAAATAAATTAGTAAAACGTTCATTTTGTAATAAATTTTATGGTATTACAGATTGATCATTAATTTTTAAAATATACCGGGCTTTTTTTGCGAACCATTATGTTTTGAAGTAACAAATTAGTAATGTTGGAAACACCACATGTAGTTAACAAATAATCATTACTTATACCTACCTTAACCATTAATTATCCTTTCTTGGAACAATATACGACACATTTCACCATATTATTAGTAGAGTTCTTCTGATTAGACTGTTAGAGTCTGTACTCTGCCTTTTTCGCATAGGCTTCATATTTTTGTTTTTTTTTTATAATATTGACGCGTAAAGAAAGTATTCAATTATTAAATATGTAAGTTTTATTATATCTAGGAATGTTTTCTTAATTTTTTGCGTTTATTATTCTAGAAAAACAAAGTATTAATGGATTTATATCTCGTATGTTGTTAGAAGGAAGTTTCCCGTTATCACACCTTTACTGATATTATAAATAGGAAAGGAACTATCTGTGGCGCTTTCACGCCAAACTACTGAATCGATATAAATGAAATATGGTATACGGTAGCTTGAGAAAGGACATATGCTACTGTTTAACGTAGAAAACGTAGATGCTTACTAAGAGCGAATTTTCCATATTCCCACGGGATCCGTTTAGATAAGAGTAAAATGACCACTTAAAGCGAGATCTCAAAAATATTCATCCGATTGATATCTCTCGTGACGTAGTCTTCTACTAAGAACGTGTTTCCGCATATTCGCACAGGATCCGGATATAAGCGAAACTTAGAGATTTCTTTTATCATTCACCCTTTGATTTGATTTAACATCATACATGTTCTTTTCGCGACGTAAACGTTTCCGTTATTCCAACGGAATAAAAAACTACGCGGATAACACCGTCGGGAACAACTAGTAATTTACGTTTGAAAAAGACGGAACAAAATTTGCAAAATGTTAATAATTAAGCCGTAAATTTAGGCGTACTATACAATTTTTCAAGATATAAAAAGATAATTTATTGTTAATTAATAATGGTCTAGAATTTTATGGTGGAGAGTCTATTACGTTAAGTAGTAACTAAATAAACCCCACTGCCAGGAACAGGAGAGAAAAAGTCTAGACCCAACAAGTTGCTCCATTGCAGATTGGTAGGCTTTACATATCCCATAATTGCTCTAGAGATATGCAGATTTCCTAAAGATGTAATACAACGATTAAATTGAAACAAAAAGAAGGTAGCGTTGTCTGTCCAGGATTCGAACTCGTGACTTTTAACAAGAGTCCCTTTACCCATTATGGCTCGTAATTTTTTCATTGTATTCCGCTATGACTACATAAAAACTTTATACTCTAATGCATTTTTCAATAATAAAAGCGTAGTGAAAAGCATCAGGCGAAATGGACATATATTTTAGATGTAATTTTATATGTAACGAACATTCGGTCCAGGTAGAAGAGGTGGTGGGTGTTTGATTATCCCCCTGATCGCCCCTTTCCGTCTAACCAGGACGCGGTTCTATTATGTCCGAGTGCATATACAATACATAACTCGTAAATCAAACACTGCATGTATTTCAATTCAGATACGTTAGTAATGTTAAAATGATATCTTTGTGAAGATCCATTAAATTCATTTTGTAAAACGTACGTGCATGATTGTTTTTTTTATAATGATTATACTTTTCGAATGATAGATAGATAGTGAGGGAACCTGTACATCCCAGGAGTAATTTCGGGATATCTATAGTCTCCACACTTGCAGGGGAATAGCATAGTGAATTCGTACTCTAAAACCCTCTCTGTTATGAATGAGAAGGCATGTGCCCAACAGTGGGTCACTAATATATACCAATGTAGTCATTGATTTATTCTAATGGTTACTTGGAATACGCAAAATATACGCTATGCGACGTTACGAACTCGAAATAAACTTTGATCAAGTAGGTCTTTACAAAGTCTTCCTTGTTTCTAGAGCCGACGAGTTAATCTGGAATGTAGAATCTATAATTACTGCGTAGTTAGTCAATAAGTGGTAGAAGTTACATAGTAGTAGGATACAATTTAAGAGCTGTTATTGTGAATGGCTCTTTCGTCCTGTCATTAAGTCGATTTGATTATTTCCTTCATCTTTAGACGTGAGTCTGACTAATAGAAATAATAATTTTATATCATAATTTAAACTGAATGACAGGTTTTTAATTAAACATTCTGCTGTAGTGAAAATTGTAGGATTACAGGAGAAGAATTATCTTACCATACATTGTTTTGTTATATCTCTATGGGATTTGGCAGCGTTTTCGACGAGGCATCCAGGCGGCTTCATTGAAATTAAATTTATTATTATAAGTTTACAACTGTCTATAAAAATAAAATTGTATCCAAAACTTTCAAACATTCTCGTTATATTTCTACGAATTTACACAACTTTGATAAGATGAATACATCTTTCTAAAGAATCTATCTATTGATCAAAACCGCATTACAATTTATTGAATTGTTTTGGGTTTATGGCGAACAGACAGATGAGGCGTAGTGTTTTATAATATGTAAGGATACATTATATACTAGAATGTACTGTGCAATGAAACTTGAACTCATAATTTGTTTAATGTTAAAGGTATCTCAGAACTATCTAATGCGAGTTTTATGTTGTTTTACATTTGTATATTTGTAATATTAATCTGTATATTTAGATGTTTTAAGATAAAAACGATTTTTTTTGCTTATCGAAAATTAATAGCGATACAATCTTATAACACCTCTCACGTTTCTCTTAGAACAACACGGCTTTTCAGCTATGAACAGCTAGGATAAGCTTTGATAGTCAAAAATATCTTTGAATTTTTTTTCTACATTATATTTAGTTAAACATCCCCTAGGAAGTCTTTCCTACGAAGTCTCCTAAAGCAAGAGAATCATTCAAAAATTTAAACGTATATTTTTGTTGCATCTTATAAAACTAATAGATGAAATATTCTCTACAATGCAAAATTGTATAAGATTAAAATTGAACGATATTAGTCACATAGCTTCATTTTCATTCATAGTTTAGCCTTCCCCGAAGTCATTATTGAGGCAAAGAGAACACGCTGTGGACTAAATGTAGCCGTGGTCGGGTACGATGCATAATTGTCTCTGGCTTAGGCCAAAGGGTAATTAAATTACAAAACGGGACCAATTAAATTGGACGCTAGGCTCGGGCCAGTCCGGCGTGATTGTACTCAGACCTACATTGTGCGTTACATTAGGCATATTTATCGATGAGAAATGATTACTATATTTTATTAAAGCAATATTATTCCTACAGTTAGAGTAAGGACTTACTTTGTCAACCTTAAGCAACGTAAACAAAGTAAAAAATATTGTGTAAGCTATAATTACAAAAACGACTGTCGGTTAATGGTAATACGAACTTAATTTCGATGACACTGAAGACTTATTATAGATTTTAAAACTTAACACTCTGGATATATTAGTAACTCATCGACAATCGTCCACACATACACACACATGCACATACACATAGAGAGAGATATGCTTGCAGATTTTTATAAAAATATGTAACAGCAGTTGTTTGGAGGGGCGAGATATTCTGACACATCTTAAAACCAATTGGAGGATACAACCTACTAAATATTAACTAACAATTTTTTATGAAAATAAACCATTTCTATATTATATTTATTTAAGTACGTAAGAGGCTAGTAGCGGTTCTTTCGACAGCGTTACGTTGATTCTGTTTTTAACACCATTCAACCTTATGGTCATGAGTGAAACCATGAAATTTCTTTGAAAATATTTCCCTACAATCCCAACATTATCACTCGAAAAGGTACAAATATATAACCTATGTCAAGACAAGCACATTTAGAGGTCGCGACAATGCAAATTAAAATCAAATAATATTATTCTTTCGAAGTGGAAACTTTTTTAAGTGCGCTATGCGCATGATGTTGAATGTGACTAAGCCGTAACGCTCGGTTATGCAACGCTCGTTCGAATAAAGTCGGCTCTTATCGACTAAGAAAGCAACAGACTTGTCAACGCAAGTATTTATAGTGTAAATCTTGTTACTTTATTAATGAGTCTCGACTGGTAGCAGCAAGTTAAGCAAGAGATTTGTGTTCCGGTATGATGCTGCGTAGAAACATCTTAGAGATTATCACCACTTACCATTAGATGCGGATTACATTTAAGCGCTACCCTGTCGATAATAAAAAGTATGGAACCAAAAAATAGTTCTATTTCGTATTATTACCTTCACCTTGATCTAAATAAATTAAGCGACTCACATGCACATTTCCACACACATTCTTCATTCTAACAGCATGGTTGCATGGAAAAATAATTATCTATACATATAAAAATCCATGCCTCTTTTCGTTGTAATTTTATAACTCAAGAACGGGCTCACCTATCCAAACCAAATATTCTTTCTTCGAACTATTTAGTGGATGGTTTATGTGAACTTTGCACAAAATCGGTCGAGCGGTTCTTCATTTATCACATTTTTTGTAACAAATGAGTTCAATAAATGGCGGATCATTTTGTTAATGGGGATTTGTTACTAAATTGAAACTTTTTCAGTGTTTTTCACATGGCCAACTTTATGTTGTCTGTTCAAGAGTCGGTACCCTCAGCCGTTTGCTTATTCATGCTCAAAATGGAAAAACAAGAAATATTTTTTATACAAATCTGTTGGATTAAGTTTTAAAATAACCAACAATAATTACAATACTTTTTTATTTGAATAAATGAATTTGTATTCCAATTTTTTATATTATTATTTCACTTTATACGTAGGGAAATACGTCCTGGGCTGCTAGTAATATATACATAATTAATAATATAATAAAAACATGTATTTTTATGTTATGTACAGATAATTAATACAGTAATATTAATAATACAATATAATTTTATCTTATTAAAATTCATTTTGAATGTAAACGTGCGAGTACTTACTTCTGAAACATTTTTTTTTACTGAAAGGAAGTTGTGTCACCAATGGTTGTGAAGATATAAATTTTCATTTAATTTAATCAAGTTTTTTTTTATTGAGATTAATTTTCTTAATAGTTTTAGGAAAATATCCATGGAGGTCAATTGCCATAGCTTAAAATTTAATAGATTTTGATGGAGATCATTCATTCATTCATTATAAAGTCAGAACAATGATGGGGATTAAGTGGCCAGTTAAATAAATAAAAAGTAACCAAAGTTGTTCCTTATAACATTAGCTACCTGTCAGTAGAAGTCCTGGCAACATCGGCCCACCCGAAAAATGAACTAATATTTCAAAATGTAATGATCCTGTCATATAAGCATTTAGTGGGAAGCTGTTAATTTGAAATTAAGAACTCCATTTTATTTGTATAGATAAAAAGGACAAATCACATTTCACCAGTTCGCAATAGTCTGCTAAAATATATTAAAATATCGACTAAATTGTAAAACGTAGCGATATCATAGTGTAAACATCCGTATAATCATAAACTTGTCCAGCCATAATTTCGCTTGAATAATAATGCCCTTATCTAATTTCTGGGTCAAAGTTTGTGTGTTTATAAAAATCCTGCTGACAAATAGGATATTTACATTGTCCCGCACGGTTGATTGTGAAATTCATTAATTGTAAAAAAGTATCACAATAGAATGATTCTACGAACACGCTCTAAGAAGTTCTAATAATTCACCTTTATTCGGTTTTGGATTAATTAAGAATGCCAAAGACTTAAAACAACCGTTTTTTTTTATCGGGCGATTTGTCGGTAAATGTGATGCTTTCAGCTTTGTAATTTTACTCTTGACCTAATTAACTCTTTATCAAATGGTTGACGGGTAATATAAACTTAATAAATGAAGTAAAACCTATTTTTGTATTGTAATCGAATTGAGATATTTTTAGTACTGTTAATGAGTCATCATTTCGTTGTCGCGATGCCTGTTTTAAGAGTTTTAGGGAAAGCAATATTATTTTTTATTATTATTACAATTAACCGGTTGGGAAATATCAGCAATTACTGCTTACTTTAATATATATATAGGCTCAAGTCTAGGGATATTTTGACTTTATTTGTGCCATATAGTTTATTATGAAAAGTAGTGTTCATCAGGCATCAGTTCTCTCTGAAATACTCATCTTGTGGCAAATAAATGATCAGCTCTTTCCGAATATATTTGGATCCACAGACAACAGTACCGTTATAGAGAGATACATATCTAGTACGTACGTTAGTTGCACTAAAATTTCCGATAAGAGGGAGGCCATGATGAGGCGCATCAACTCGATATTAAAAGGGGTGCCTCATTGGGGTGACGCCAAATTCGAGTTCAATGCTGTCAAAATCAAGCGTGCTTGTGTTAGTATAAATAGTAGTATAAATAAAAGTAAAAAATAGTACCTCTCTCTTTAATCACACAGTATTGAAATAAAATCATTTTCCACTCTTAACTTCCAACAGTGCATCGATTCCAATGCGCAAGTTTGGTCGTATATGGAGTACTGTACCCGCCTTTGAGATGAGATGAGATGGGATGGTTTAGCTAAATATCAGCTTGCTGCATAGGATTCGGTGGATCGCCGAGCTTGGAGATTTATAGGCGACAACAAATTTAATCGGAGAATGGCAAATGGCAATGTATCATCGACGTAACGTTAACTGTCTGTAGGTATTCTACGGAATATAGGTTGGAGAGTGTGGCCATGAACGATATGAACTTGTTCCGCCCTCGTCCTTTTACTATAGAACCTCAACACACATAGACAATTGGCATCCGTACGTGGCAGACCTCATGAGAGTCCGCACAAAACGGTTTAGCTAATCATTTGTGATCCGCACTCTAAAGGAAGGTATGCCTTACCAGCTTCCGTTTTCCCAGGCTTCTATGATCCAGGTATTTTTAAAGGTACGGTGAATAGGCACCTCTTAGGAAAGCACGCTTTCTAGGCTGCATTAAGTATTTACCTAACATCAGATTTTATTCCAGGCCTATTAATCATAAAAAAAAAAATTAACAATAAATAATGATATAATCTACCATTTAATTTTACCTATAGGGGAGATTTGAAGTAAAGAACATTTTTCCTCAAAACAACATTAAAATATTACAACTATGTACGTTGTACATTAATGTGGCGGTTCAACTTTTACTATCTAAGTATGTCGGGGAAAATAACCAGAATATGTACCAATTTGATATACAACAAAAGTAAATTAACTATGTTTAAATGTTGCGAAAACATAAGGTTTTAATATGATAACAAATACCTCTGAATACCCAAATAGGTTCAACGATTTTGGTGATTTATTTGTGTTTGTTCTGGTGAATTGACACGCACACAGACACACTATAATTTTTACTTTTCACTATTTTATAACTATAATAATTTTAATTATAAAGTAACTTGTATGACTGAGAAGCGAGACCCTCTAACACTAACATAAGAGGGTCTCAACCTCCATGAAAAGAAAATAAAGAAAAAGAAGTTTATACTATTAGGGAACTTTAGACTAATTGTATAGCAAGAAACCTTTAAACCTTTTACGTGAGTATTGCTATGCACATTTTTACGCAAAATAAATTTATATAGCGAACTAATATTTACTAAATTTTAGTAAGAAAGTATTTTTGTATTATATTATTACAACACCTGCCAAAAAGTGCCATGTACGCTCGTATTACAAATATATCTTGAAAATTTTATTTATTACCGATATTACCGATTAAAAATTGGAACTAGATTTAATTGTATGTACTGCATCAAATCTAACATCATAAACTAATATCATAAAGAAGGAAAATGCATTAATGTAACCCAAAGTGTGAACTATTGAAAATGGAAAAAAAATGTACTACAGTAAGTATATCTACAAAAAAGTCCGTGATACCATATGTCCAACTACTGTAGTTATGCCACTATAACTACTTTTTTACATCTTTAAAGTTAACAACTATGCCGACAATAATCAAACCATATTATTTATACCTCTGTAATAATCCTTATCCTATGAAATTGTAAATTTTAATAAAAATGTGTCAATGATAAAAATCGGGCAAGTTCGAACTGACCCCCTGCCCTAGTTTCATCACACGCTGTTCAAGGTCGACGGCAGAGGGCTTGGGGTTGGTTCCCCTAACCAAAGATATTTTTAGGTGATGGGAACGATCAAGTATTGAAAGATGTTTATTTATCATAAAGTTAAAGTTTTAATTCATAAGTTACAAATTGACATTCGTCTCGTCAAAATTATTTTTTGTACATTACTAACTGACTATATTTAGAGATAATGCATTAATGGAGTAAAGTATCGAATATATTTAATTATTTTCTTAGAGGATTGGATACAATCGGATTAACACTATAGCAATCGTTCTTTGTTTGTGTAAAATGTAATAATAATCATTTATATAGCCTTTCAGAATGGTAACACCCGCGTATTTAACGATTCCGTGAAAATATAGAGAAATCCGTTAATTTTTCAACGAATTGTCGATCTAAACCATTTTTTAATCCACTAGACCACACAAAACAAATCATAACATTTTTTACTTGTTTTCTCATTATAGTTTCATTATTCCAGTACTGATGGGAACACTTCCTAGATTTATATTTATAATATAGGAGTAAATAAATAGATCGATAGTACAGATGTTTATGTTTTAGTAGATTATAAGATGACCGAGGAGTGATATTGTGACCTTTAAGCGACGATCAGAAGCTACAGCGGTATGTAAATGCATCGGTAAAGGGACACTTTATTATAAATACCCCCACATCAATATTCACTTATAATCGCACATAAATATTTTCTTTATATTATAATTTTAAATGCAGGTCATAATCGTGCATGAAAGTAAGATACTAAACTCAACAACTATTCGCGATTTATCCCTGTATGTATATCATTCTGAAATAATATCTATATAATAATACTACAGGTACTTCATTCTGTTTAATGTATTTATTTTTAGTCTTATGTAATATCTGATCTATACCTAATATTAGATCAATTCAAATTATTCATTCTGATGTACTGAAAATATTCGAAGGCATTTTAACGAGTTAATTTCAAATCTCTGTCAATTACTATTACCCGGCTAATTTTCCAATAATAATTTAATACATCAAATTACCCTCTTTATATACCGTCGATGTCAATATTAAAACGTCCAAATTAATTCGTATCAAAAGGGATATCAAACAAATTTATAGTAATTACATCAAACGCTTCATTCTGTTCTTAATATTATATTTAATTCACTTTGCCGATAAATTACGAACTACCAACGAAAAATACATAATTTTAATTTTATTTAATTTATGTTAAAAATACAAATTTTCATCGAAAAAATTATCCACCTTTCCGTTTCTTCAAAATTATTTACATTTATTACAAATCGTAGCCATTCTAAAAAGTCTTCCTCCTAATATTGTAATGAATATTGGTACTAATTCTAAAATAAAAGCTGAACTCGATTACTGACAGACAGACTTACCAGAATACTTTTGCATTTAAAATATTACTATAGTTTGAAGATATCTTTAAAGTATCTACTATTTTTTATCGTTTAAAATAAAAGAAAAATATATGTAATAACAAGATTACGGACATAAGCGAGATACACCTTAACACCACCTGTCATCCGCCATTTTGTATTCATAGAAGATGAATTAAAAAAACATTTATTTGGGCTCATGCAAAAAAGTTTTATATCGTGTTATCAAATAAAAAATAAAAAGTTATAAAAGGACTTCTATTCACACAATATACTACAAGTCCACGTAAATAACGCTTAGAAGGCTGTAACTATATCATAAAATAACTCCGAGCGCTATGACGTCATAACTGAGCGGTATTCAAAACGAGTAAATAATAATTTTTTTATCCGATTTTTTTTGTTACCATTTATAATGTAAGGCTATAAAGTACAACGGCAATATTTAATAATAATTCAGCTTACAGCAGTAATATCTCGGTAAATCCTGAAATTTAGATATTGCGTGTAAGATTATAAATTTATGCACGAGGGTGTTGAAAAATTAGCAAAATTTATATTTTTTAATCTATAGGTCTTACAACTTACTTGACGAAATATTGTTTTGTTATGTTGGAGAATGTATCAAAATCATATTTTAGGAAATTCCACACTCAAAGGGCAGGGCGGGGGCACTAAAAAAATAAAAATAAATTTATAGTTCTTACAACTGTTAATATTTGACACAATATTTTTTTGGGGCGTTGGCTAATTTATCAAAAGCGTATTTTAAAAAATTTCACCCCCATAGAGCCGTGCAGGGGCGTAAAAAATTAAAAAAAAATTGTATCTATCAATCTGTAGTTCTAACAACTATGAAACTTTGACAAAATATTTTTTTTGCAAAGTTCCACTACCAAAAGGCAGTGCGGGGGCATTAGTAATTGAAAATCTTTTAAAAAAAGGCCTCGATTTTGCGGTCGTTATCGTGACCATATACAGGATCCGTACATATAGACAAACGGACAAACGCATTCAAAGCAGAACTTTTTTTAAACAGTTTTTTAATTAGTTTAAATAATAAAAATGTCATGAAATTGTAATGAGTGTTAAATATAGCATTTTTTCTTAATATACGCATGTATATAAATTTTACAAGTGCAATATATGATAATAAAAGAGACATTTTATGTTTTAAAAATCGGTAGTTTCGCGTGAAGTGAAAGTAGTAACCACCTCAACGCATCGTGCAATTTCTTACTAATAATATTAAAAACAAAAAAAAATTTCTTCGTTTAAAGAGAAAAAGTTCTTGAGCTGTGGATATATCTTTAGTTAAAGTTAATTATTGTATTATTTTTTTAAAATAAAATACTGTTAATCAAATAAAACTTATAACTACTTAAAATAGAAAATTATAAGTCAGGCGGAGCTGAGGTCAACAAAAATGTAAAGATTAAATAAAATAATATTGTTTAATAGATTGTAAATAATTATCAGTATTTCTTTCCAATTCTGACTTAAATTTTTCTTGTATGGCCAATCGTAAATTGATAAGACAATAAGTTGTTTAGGGTGTGTTAATTTCGTAAAATCCGTTGTTACTAAATATTTAGGCAGCTAGATAACCACACGAAGCGGGCGGGTATCGGGCTAGTACTATTATAATCACAGATTTAAGAAAAATTAACCATCATAGTAACTTTCTAATGTACTTGATCTCCTTAGTGCTTTTAACAATGTTAAGTTTTTTAATGTAACCTTACTGTGTTTGACATAATTGTCAGCAATTGACAAATACGCATATGTCCGTAAGGTAGTGTGTGTAATGTGTTTTTATTGATTTAATGTATTTTATATCAATGCTAATTTGAAATCAATTCTACTACTTCTTTTAGGTTTTCAGAAGTGCTACTTTTTAGCAAATCAAAGTGAGAAAGTCAAACGCTCTTGCATAAAACATTGTTGAAATCTTAACTAGTTTGAACCTAGTGATAGTTTTATCAGCGCAGAAATTTTACATAAGGGTGCATTTGAATGTTTCGATTCCCTATACGTTATATTTGTTCAAACTACCCCCGCACGGGCTTTGGAAAAATAGAGTTTGTATGTGTTAACACGAAACGTGCCGTTCACAACGCTCCAAGTTTTTTATTACAATTAAAATCATCGAATAATATTTAAAGCCTTTTAAATTCATAACATAGAATGGAAATTTCCAACCTTCTACGTGAGATTTCAATAAATAGTGCTTTACAATTTTTCGCGAAAGTAATTTAATTAATTAATATATATCCGTTTGTTCGATTTACAAATTTGGGTGGAAATAAGGACCAAATTCAGAGCAGTCAACATAATGACAGATACGTTACATGTACGTACATAACAATATTGACCCATTTAATAAAAAGAGAGAGAAACTCATTTAAGGGTAATTGTATAAGTTTCTATAATGAACTCCCACGAGACGTTCCAGAGATATGACTTAATAAATTCAAAGTCTTTGTTAAAAGAAAGTAGAATGAAAAGTCATACTATAAGTTGCAAGATTACATAGACGACAGAAAAGCGTGGGAGCAAGGGAATTGCGCTAATTTAAATTTAAATATAATGAACCAATATGCTATTGTAATGATGATGGTAAAAAAAATACAAAATACCCGACTGAGTTTGTTGTGGGTTATTCTCAGGACAGGGTGGGAAAGAACCCTCGTAACTTTAGATTTTAAGTCGTTCCTTAATACCAACATCAGTCGTACATTAGAATTAGTGTGTGGAAAAAAATAGGCCTACTCGAATAAAGATATTTAGAGTTTTAGTTTTAGTATAGAATTGGGTAAAAAATGTGATTTTACTTGAGTGGATGTATCAAATAGTATCTTATTAACGATTGTAGGTTTGAACAAGACATATATAGTAGGAAATTAAAAAAATATATGTTATGTATCATTCAACTTGAGATAAAACATAGATCATTTTTTTAGAAAACATATAACATAATATTATTTATTTTTTTATTAAATGTACATGAAGAAAGCTATCTCTACAATAATAAAAACGATTTTGAAAATTTACTACCGTCCATATTTTCGAGACAGCTAGACTAATAAGAATAAAACAATACTTCATTAGGATAAAATATAATGTTCGTATTTGTATTGAAATATCGGACTAAAGTAATTAATTTGTTGTAATTGTTTTGTACGTTATAACAAAATGGATGACGTGATTTAAGAAATACCGTAGTTTTACTTTTGCAGCAATATTTTTATAGGAAAGCACCACTTGCTTTTGCTTATTAACAATGTATAGTCGTTCTAATTTTGTATATAAACATACTTGCTGAACCCGCGACTTCGTCTGCGTGGAATATTTTTTGGGTAGCAATTTCATTAATTTAGGCAATTTTGTTACAAATAGAACACATGAATATTTTGAGGCTCTACGCCTTATGGTTCCAGAGACATCGTAATGAGTCAATAGATACCTGGATATCTCTTATATAATGCCTAATAAGAATTAATGTCCTTATTTAGTGTACATTTAAAAAAACATATTTCTCGCCAATTACCTACAAACAATGTGTGATAAGAAAGGAGGTTTAAATACTATCGTTTTCTTTAGCCATGTGAGGGTTAAAAATTGCTGATGAAAAGCATATTTGGCACAGCATGTACTAGAAGTTTCAACTTGAAAAGCAACTGAGGCTACAAGAAACATCTGTCATCACTTTGAACTTTTACTAACCAATCAATAACACACCACAGTTGAAAATACTGGCCCAAGTTTTGAGGGAAAAGGAACCTGCACTGATTAAACGTAAGGGTGTAATTCTTCAACATGATAAAGCAAGGTCAAACACCGCAAAAATCACGATAGAAAAATTACACTAGGTGAAATGGGAAATTATTCCTTAACCTGCGTCTTCTCTTGATATTGCCGCTTAGGAATATCATTTGTTTTTCTCCCTGGAATTTACACCGTGGAAAAAATTCAATAATGACGAGGACGTTAAAAATGTCTTGATGGAATTTCAATCTAAATCTCGAGAATTTTACAGTAGGGATTTAAAATATTACATAAACGTTGGGCACAAGTAATCGAAAACAGCGGTAATTACCTTATAGATTGAATTAGTTTTTTCTACATAATTAAACCGTTTTAAAATGCACTAAAAAATCGAGATTTATTATTACTAGACCTCATATTAACAACTTACGCGGGGAAATACTACATATCTAATAAAAATACATATACTTTTAATATCGTGTCTGTGACATTTGCTAACCTCTATTACATTGTCATTTCACTCCAGTATGTTTTAATATAACCAATTATTGTCATGATAATTAAATGATGATTTTCCAAAAAAGAACTCTGAAGCCTTCAAGCTAATCCTACATTTCAGATATAACAAATACATTTGCTTTAAAAATACAAATGATTAAGATAACATAGGTTTTAGTATCATTGCTAGGTATACGATATTTTAAAAACGACTGGATAAAGATATCATCGCGTCTGCGAGACAGCTATATACAAATAAATATTCGCTTTGCCATTGCTGTCTACATTAAAATTAAATGAAAACGTAAGTTCAATAAACTAAATGGGTCACTTGAAAGTAAATATGTTTATCTAAATTTGACCTCGTTAAAAAAATTTAAAGTATGTTAGATTAACGCGACCAATAAAATTTATGAATTTGTATCCTATTTTCATAATTACATTAATATGTAAACTAAATACTTAAGAACAATATTCGAAATTTTATATTTTCATTCTCAATTACTAACTTATTAAATTATATATATATATTTGGCTGGTAAAAAAAAAATAATAATTTGACTTCATCGACCATCTATAAGGATATTTTTGAGAAAATCCATTTATATTTATTTATCTCGTACAGTAGATTGATTTGAAAGATAAATTGAAGGTATGGAAATATTGCGCTACATATATACTGTAAGTAATAAAATACAAAGAGTGTATAAAAATCGAATCGAAAATTATTTAACATTTTAATGTTAACTTGCAATTTATTCATTTGTCAAACAATAAAGAGTTCCAATCCACGACAAACAACAGTCACTGTAATTTGTTAGTACACCATTAATGAGTAAATATAGTGAATATGACACGACCAATATGATATCATTCAATTTTACTGCTTTAGAACCGACCTGCGATAACCCGACGAACTATCGCACTGCGTCTCCTAGATGCGATCCCCATATGTTGGGGGAATTTATGCCAACTCTATTTAGTATACTTACTGAATATTATGCTAGTTTGCACGTTTGGAATATAATTACCATTTTATATTGATGTTAATTGAATTATAGTAATGTAGGCGCTTAGAACTTATTATAATGTTCATAATAAAATATTACCTGACTTCATGATACCATTGCGATGAGACATACTTTCAACATAAATTATCTGAGATAAAAAACAATCCCAATTACGCAAATTTTTATGACAACCGATGTGGTCAATAAGGATCGGGTTGTAGGGTCACGGTCATTTTAATTGGTATTTTTTCTATACACCAAAGATATAGAGCTATAAATTATTTAAATTATTACTTCGTACATATTATTTTTATTAAAAGATACTAATAGTTGAGAGAATATCATCTAAAGCGACGTTATTAATATGATAAGCAATGATAAAAACGAAGGGAAAGTTACTGAGAAGCGGAACGAGCACGTCGCTCGCTTATTCCTGCTGCCTCGAAGTAGGGGATTCGCAGTCAACCCTAGAAGGGGTGCCGCCTACGGTTCCGATAACGATGCGATTCTCATCGCTGTCGCTTCTCTTATCACAGACCTGTTGTTTCTCTTTCAACTCACGCACTGTTTTGATGTTTTATTATCACGTTTCAATAGGTTAATCGTCCGGCCGTTTTACACAACAAAGAACTTACACATTACGTCGAAAGAAAAAGCACATTTGATGGCATAGTCAAAACCAACTTGCCTTAGATTGTCGAAGTTGAGTTTGAGCCTCGTTATCGAGAGGCCGAGTTCGCGGAAGCTGTGATCGGCGAAGTCCGGGAGCTGTGAGTAGGATATGTCGAGGCCGATTTTGGTCTCCGGGCTGAATTTGTTGGTGAGGGCTTTTGCGACGTCTTCGTACGCGGTGATACGCTGACAGACGACGAGGATAGCGCCGTTGCCGAAGTCATCTCTTCGACAAGTGCAAGGGGATATTTCGCGGCGCATGGCACAGTGGAAGCTAGCCCCGGCGCCAATACGGTCGGCCAGCGCGCACATCAGGGCGGTGGCGAGCGCGAACGCGATCATCGTGTGTGTCGGTCGGGGCTGGTCGCGCTACTGCCGCTGCGCGAGCGCAGCGCACTCGCACTCCCTGGCCGCCGCACGCCGCGCCGCTACCGCCGCCATCGCCGCCTCTACCACCCCATCCACTTCCACCACCGTTCACCACGGCACATCGTGCACCACATGACTATCATGCACCACTTGAACAAAACTCTAGATTTTTTTTAAATGAAACTTCTTCAAGCGCATGAGAGTAACATTTTTGTGGACGAAACGCGTGATCACGAAGATGTGCAACGTTTTTAGGCTAACTCATTTTAAGGTAGTTTTTATTATGAATAACATATGGCATTTTAATTTGCCACTCGTCATTTAATAAATTAATATGCTATTTATATCAAAATATAAAATAAAAATATTTCATAAATTCTCTTTTCTAAATTTTAAAATCAAAAACATAATTTGATTAATAATTTCTAGTATTGACAAAAAACACGTGGCATTGTTATTTACGCTTCGCTATTTGAGATTTTAATAAGTTATTTGTATTAATTTTCGACACTTTCAATATTTTAATGATAATTAAATTCATTAAATTCCTACCATATCTTCCTTTTCATCTCTCTATAAGTATCGGAAATCTAGTTTTAGATTTTTATAGATATAAACAATATTTAAAAATTACTTTGCCAAAGAAGTTTCACGTTTAACATGTGTACGCACGCACTCTTAATTATTTATTTTGCTCAATCACAGAATATCACTCTTTCATACAGATGTGTAAAACAATGGGTATTACTTAAAATAAAGTAGCATTCCAAAAACATGATCAATGACAATAAGCAAAAAATTAAACTAAACACCTAAAATATTTAACCTATGTTGAGTAGATTATAGTTCCTTTCTATCTATTACTAAAAAAAATAAGGATGTTACCAAGATGTCTAGATTACATGCTACGTCGGAATATTTATTATAAAGCTGTATCATATAGTAAATAGGATTGTGTTGTGTTTTCCTTATTCGATACAAAGGGACACAAGAAAAAACATCTACAATTATGCTGCTTCTATTTCTAACTATTATATTATACTACCTAGAAGAGTGGTATCAATGTGATTGTAACTGACTTTATAAAGAATTAACATGCTTGCTATTTTCCGTCTAACCCGTAACAATGCTATATTAAAATGTTTGAAGCGCAACAAATAATTGGGTAACTTTAAATGAAACTTATAGGTTTACATTATTTACAAACTAATCTTTACATAATACGACATGAAGTCACTTCCACTCTCTGTTCGCGTAAATATTTTAAATAATCCAACGGATTTTAATGCAGTTTTCAGGAATAGATAAAGGGAATCAAGAAGGAATGTTTATATATGTACAAAAAAGCTAAAAGCTCAAACATTTGCAATATGATGTGGTAACCAACATATTTTGGTGGGCATAAATCGCAAACGCTGGTTAAACCTTGTATAATATAACAATTTAATATGTTACGTATTTGTATATCTTAAAAAGATCGTAAAGGACACAAAGGATGTCTTTAAGGGGCAACTCATAGGAGTTATTGATCTTAAACATATTGCAAACAAAATTTGTGTTATTCTATATAATACAAATTTATCCCTTATCCAATTAAATACTTAGTATATTACATGTAGATCAAAACTGCACTTAGAAGTATTGTATTAAAATGGACATCTTAGAAGATATCAGAGATTGAAAATGCGGAGGCACAACTGGGGGGTAGTTTGTTTCGCCCCAGTGGGTTGTGACAAAATTACATGAGCATCAAATAGATGCCGTCGTCTTGTGTTAGTTAGTTATATATAAACGAAAAAACGATCACTTATTCCCTCATCACTTAACCTAAAAGGTTGATTTTAGCAAAGGGACTCCTCTCATGTTGTAGACACTCAATGATCGGGTTCATCTCTTTCATGGATATTTATATTTAATATAACGCCCAATTGACCATGTAAGAAGCAGACAGGGCTTGAGGAACTCCGTTAACGTGTATTTTTGGACCATTTAATAAAATAAAAAAAAAAAACACTTTTTTTGGCGTATGCTATTTGCATAAAGATGTCAAATATGTTAGTTTTTCAGATGTTTTTACACAAATATAATACCCAATAATAGGTATACTGTATGTCGAAATATATGTTTGTGTATATTTTAAAATGACATATATCTTTCCGGGTTGAGTCACACCATTATTTAGTTAGTAAGACAGAATAAGCAAAAGTTTTTGAAAACAAAAGGTCAACTAATAATGAGTGGCGTTGGATGTTAGTTCTCATATAGGGACTGATAACAATATTACATCACGAGAAGTACATAACAATTCCAAGAAAATAAGCAACATGTACCTAGCAATTGATAACATTCGCATAATCGAAGAACATTTGCGATGTGTGTAAAATTATTTTGTATAGTACGTTCACCCTAAAATACTTTCTCTGTTATAGTTTTTGTTATTGGCATTCAACGGCATTATGTTTTTTTCTGATTATCTGTAACTTTAAACATCATGATCAACAAATCGTGGTGGTTTAATAGTAAAACACGTGGTTTTTTTCTAATATAGTCGTGC
This sequence comes from Elymnias hypermnestra, assembly GCA_015832385.1. Classification (NCBI taxonomy): domain Eukaryota; kingdom Metazoa; phylum Arthropoda; class Insecta; order Lepidoptera; family Nymphalidae; genus Elymnias; species Elymnias hypermnestra. The sequence continues at coordinate 3,526,376 of JACTOM010000069.1, read as the reverse complement.
TATCAAATCCTTGGCAAAATTCTGATCCCCTTCTTAAATTCCATGAGCCTAAATGTTGTGACAATTTTGTCATTGTGATTTTTGATGAGGAAAATATATCGCTGTGAGGAAATTTGCATTTTTTTAGGAAAATTCTAAGGCTGTGTAATAATCTAATATACGAAGCTTTCTAACACGCAAAAGGAGGAATGTGGTTTCCTTTTTTTTAATGTTCAAATATGTCACTTTATACATATTATTAATAAATTCTTTCTAATTATTCATATAAAACTAGCCTAACGCGCAACTTCGTCTGCGTGCACTTAAATGAGATAATTAAAATGCGGCATCAGTATTTGAATATTTATGTAATTTAGTTGACAATAGTACACACATTTAACGAACTCTCAATTTTAAGAAAATCATTTTTTCTATATTTAAACTAAAATCAAACCTATACCAAAATATATATCCTTTATGACATAATATGTCAGCTAAAATTCAGCAAAATAAAAAAAAAAAAAAACATCAAAATTAGTTTGAGTAGTTTCGAAGTTCAGTACGGTCAAATAATGTGATGGGGAATTTTGTCAATATATATAGATACATATTACTTATTCTGATTACAAGTTCATATATGGATCAACAAAGAAATTAACAATGTCAATGTTACTGAGCTGTCTAATTAAGCTGGTAAGTTTGTAACGAGAAAAAGAATATCTAAACAGGTCTATTGAAGTTTCAGAGGTCTCTGTTAAGAAATAAAATAAATAGCATATACACGTCCTTCGGGAACTTGTTTTATTTTTATTTATTTATTAGGACACCAACAGGTTACAATTATATATTGATATAACAACAAGATCTTAAATACTAGTTAAAATTGTATATCTACTTATAGGTAGTCACAGCATGCTAATTCTTAGAATTAATAATTTAAACAACCTACAAAATCAAAAGAAGGAAAAAAGTCCTTAGTCCCTAAGGACGTGCATATGCTATTTATTTTATTTCTATTGACAATGATAGTGAATGTAATATACGAGCGCCACGCCTTGGCTTCGCACTAGAACGTGACCATTTTTATTAAGACGATAAAAAGGATACAGCAAGTAATCCTTAAAAGATAGATAATTGTTATCGCAAATTTTTTGTAGACCCATAAAAAAAGGAATCATCCTACCGTTTCTTTGTTATATATTTAGACAATGTTTTCGATGAAAGGCGACTTGAAATTTTCCGATGCTTCCAACAACTATCTTGACATTTCATCCAATTTATACAAAAACTTGACAAGTTATATACATAAACCATTCTCAAGAATCAATCTATCTATTGATGAAAGCTCACAGTCACTCAGCGTGCGATGGAGATTGCTATGCTCGGAGATTGTCTACGTGATCGAATCAGAAATGAAGAGATCCGTAGTAGAAGCAAAGCCACCGACACAGTCCTACGAATCTCGAACCTGCAGTAGCAATAGGCGGGGCACATAGTTCGAAGGACTGATGGACGTTGGGGGCCGAAGATGCTGGCCACCTCGCACCGGACGGCGCAGTGTAGACAGACTCTCTACAAGGTGGACCGATGATATAAAGAGAGTCGCCGGTGGCCAGCAGTGTCCAGTAGTGGACATCCATCGGTTGAAGCGACGACGACGACGACTGTTGAAAACCGTAAGGAAATCCGTTCAATAGATTTGAGTTTATCGGGAAGAGACAGACGGTATGTTAATTTATCAGGTACATAGTTTCATTGCTAAAGGATGAACGCGTTGCTATGTATCGTTTATATTTGCTCCAATCATTTTTCCTTGATCCAAAACGATTAAGAAACGTTTTCGTTTAATGAGTAAATCACAGAAAGGTATAAAAGGTGAAACAGGCATGGGTGATTCTCACATTAATATAATGTCAGTTAATTGAAGATTAAATAATAACAACATATCAAAGACTAGGCAATTTGAAAGCTTAATAAAAATATTTATAAAGCTTAATTATACACAATAATATAATAACGTTTACTAGTAGGTGAATAACAAATAACCTATTGCATCTCACAAATTGTATCAAGTATATCGCTAAATTTAAATTGAAATAAATATTAAAATAGTCTGAATAGTGGTGGGGGTCAACATGGACGAATAGTGTGACACATGACTTTATATGCGAATATCGTCACTACTTTAATATTAAATGAAAATACACCATATACTCAATATAAATTGAATATTGAATAAGACACTCTAAGTAGTCTTCTAAGCTCGCTATTTACAAGAAATAATTAACTACAAGCGACTTGCTATGATAAGTATCCGGCTCTAATAGGCTACTTTCTTCCCTTGTGGTTCTCGTTTCCAAGTGAGTATAATTATTTAGAAAATTATTAATACTACGTAAAGTATAGCTTAAATTGTAACTTGATTTATTCCTTTTTTCTTTATCTACGTAATCATACTTACTGTAATATTCTTAAGCCTAAGACAGAAAATAGATTATTAACATTTTTAACTAGAGCTAGGCATTTTGGGCAACTTTATAAAAATTAGAAGTCATGTTTTCATATACTGGTAAAGATTTGTAATGAAACGTTACGATGTGCATTATGAGTACTATTTTTTGATATAAACACTGAAATTACTAATGAATTGGACTTTTTTTAATGTTATATTTAATTACGGAACTTTTAATGAAATTGTAATTATTATCAATATTTTTCTATTGACAAGAAAACAAAGTCTGGTCTTAGAAAAGCCTTACGCGCACAGTGTAACCTTTAGTATATTAGGGATTTATTAAGGGTACAAGAATAAAAACTGATATGTATGTCTAAACTAATGTTTATACATAGAAAGAGACTATTAATACATAAATCAGATTATTGTGCGACAAATAATAAGACAAACAAACAATAATTAGTAAAAAGCTGCAACCAACAAATATTGCATGAAGCGTAAAGCAATTTCACCAGTTACATTGCGACGATGTTACCCGTCGGCCGTCGGGAATCACGGGTTTCGTGAAACGAATTTGAATTTTTAGCACAAATATCTTGGATTCAGGAGAAATCTTGTTGGCAGTGTCTTAGATTCTTGCTGAAACTTTCAATATAAATATATTAGTACAATAAATTAAGTAAAAAATTTTTAATTAGAGTTTTGAGTTTTCTGAACAATGAAAGAAATTGAACCATCAGATTTCCTATTTGTTTATAATACAAGTCGTCGGTTACTTTTGCTATCAGACAAGACAAAAGAATTCCAATTTGCAGTATTAACTTATATTAAGTAGTCTGTAAAATATATACTCGTTTCGTTATCTTTACTATGTGCCTATGGCTAATTTTATAGGTGTCTATTATTTATTTTTCTTCTCGTTATTTAATTTCGATTGGAATGCGTTTTCCGAGATTTCGCCACACCTTCTAATTTATTTTATATTTACACGAGCTATGTAGTTGTTAGGGATAATAAATTTTTAGATTAAACAACCAGACTCCTATCGCAAGTTGATAATGAAAATTCATAAATATAATTTTAATATGCGATGGATATATTCGTCACCTCACTCAATAACAAATGTATCCTTCAATTATTTCCGCTTGTTTCCAGTCATTTCCCCTGATGTCACCTACCCAATGGCAAGGGTTCGACATTGTGTGTTCAATTTAAATAATAATTTTCATTCTATCTGTTCGAAATTTCCAATTTTCATAAAACTTAGATATAATCAAAAGCTAAAACGCGAAAGAAAAAATCTATTCAGTAGAGCTCTTGCTAAGCTTTCACTTGCGTAGATTTCGGTCATTTTATTTTCATTAAATAGTCAAATTAAAATTCGCGTTCTTTTATGACTCTACAATAGAACTTGCACCCTTTTAAAAGAATTGCTTATTTTATGGAGTTTGCTTTATGATAACTGAGTTTATTAATAGTTCTTCTAAGTAATACAATATTATGCTCGTCTTAAATGTGATTCCTCTTAAATTAATTGAAATTTTAATGCAATAAATTTTCAAATATACAATGTGAAAGTTAATATTTTATAACAGTGTTATGAATAATTGTTTTATCAGATCAAATCAAATATATTTTATTGTAAGATCAAGTGTACAACACACTATCTACCATACAATGGCGTGCAACATCTATAATAAGATAAAATAAAATCACTTTGAAATAATTGCTTCATTCTTATGGCAGATATTTACATTTATACAAGTTGCATATGAATACAGTCACATTTATAATTATACAGTTTATATTGAAACGTATCAAAACAATATGAGTGAGTTTAAAAACTGTCTCGTACGAATTATTTTATTAATTTGACCTTCATTTAAATAGACATTAAGATAGTAATAGCATTTAGATATTTGCCATTTTTTCAATTTATGTTTACATATATTAATGTTATTGATTTCTTTTAGAGCGTTGGGTATTATATTATAAATTTTAATAGCCATGGCGTTACAGTTTCTGTCATTAAGTTGCATGCTTGTACAGGGTCTTATTAAATTATTTTGAAATCTAAATCGTTTAATTTTCGTCCCAGCATACCGTTTTACAAACTGATCTAAATGTATTTTTACATACAAACATTCCTCATTTATGTATAGAGAAGGTACAATTAATATGTTTAGTTCTTTAAAAAGAGGTCTACAGGAAGTTATATATAGGTTATTGAGCTCAGTTTTCCTGCTTTAACGACATATTGAAATCTGTTTTAACGGGTACAAATCACGATGGCGTTTTTGTATTTTGTCGATCTTTCAATCCAGTTGCACGGATTCTTCACACATTTAAAGTGACAAATAACTTTAAACGTGTTTGTAATATTTTGTTATTACAATACGAGTACAGGTATACTTTTTTATATATCGGTACAATTTCAAACACTGCCCCTTATAAAATATAACAAGCATCAACTGACAGAGAGCCTTTGCATTTTATAATATGTAAGGATTAATAGAGACAATAACATTTAACAAAATTAAAGGGTATGTTAACTCTATAATACAGCCCCGATTAAAGACTAAAAGGAAATCCCATGGCAAAAAACCTCACATAATGCATGTCGCTTTACAGTCGGCCGCAGCGGTTGTAAACAGACAGATTTTACTTTACAAGGAATATATATCTAACTTAAATTCTTAACATCATTTACGTAAAATGTCCGAAATAAGTAAATTGAAAAATACTCTTGAAAGGATTTATTAAATCGCTCCACGAAATTTTAGCTGGATTATAATAAATTGTTGAAAATAAAAACAAAAATTTAAGATGCAAAACATTTGTCTATAATATTAGATAAGAGATTTTTTTGAGACAGCAATATAGCTTATGTCCCTCAATGAAAATGCAACTTTCTAACGGTGAAAAATCTTTTGTAATCGGTCCAGTAGCTTTTGTGTGAAAACAACACACAATAACATAAATGTTTCCTCTTTATAATATTAGTTTAGATTTGAAATGTGAACAAGAAACATATAAGAAGAGTTTAAACTAAAAGCAGGAATTGAAAAAGATAGAGGACATTGTTAAAAATGAATTTCCTAAAAAACTCTCATGTGGTCGCACAGAAACACGTACGACAGAGTCACGTAGGAATTACTTATATATTCTTTGAGCTTTTGATGCGGTAAGCCGTTAAAACATAGCTGCTAACTGCTAACATCACTTTTGTTAAAACTATTAAAACTAAATTTACATTTAGTTAAAACGTTATTCACTTAAATACTGAAGAAGTTATTACGTTTTTACATTTAGTTAAAACGTTATTCGCTTAAATACTGAAGAAGTTATTACGTTGTCTGTAAAAAATGGCTTGATGTTGACGAAAATCGTATTGACTATTTAGGAGAAAATTTTTCTTTTATTGTTGTCAAGTTAGCGCTTGACTGTAATATAGTCTGTGAAGTGATGATACAGTACAATAAGGAGGCAACGTCCTGACCTAAGAGGTAATATATGTTTTCTGTTATTTACGCAGCATCATAACGGAACGTAAAGCTACGGCTGAAGCCTCTCACAAGTCCAGACTCCGACAAATTAAAAAATATGATTTCCTAAATTTGCCCTGCCGGGAATCGATCTGAAGATCTGCGGATCTCTCCTTACCAAGCGAATACCCTCACCTAAGAGCTAAAGTAAGTAAGTAAGAGCTAATATTCCGGTAAGATAATACTACATATAAGGAGGTCTCGTTGAAGGTAAAGTAACCAGAGAGCAGATTCTGATTGTCCGCCAGATCATTGAAAAGCCTCGAGAGCTCTACAAGCCCGCTTATACCTGCTTTGTGAACTTTTTAAAAGCATTTGACTCGGTGAATTGTTTTAAACTGAGGGACACTTTATTGTAAATGGGTGCACTTCCAATCTAGTGGATTTACTTAGATGCCTCTATGAAGATGGTATTGCATCGATGAAAACTTCTCGGACAGTTTCCACCCTAGCGTTGGAGGCAGACAGGATTGCATAATTCCTCCACTCTTGTTCACACCGTACACAGAGTTAATTATGCCTATAACCCTTAGAGGATTGGACGGATGGAGTGAACGTAGGCGGATACAAAATTACGAACCTACAATATGCAGATTACACTATCCTCTATGTCACTAGTAGTAACCACATGCAAGATAAATGGAACGTGTCTCCAAGATGATGATGATTGTCGACGGAGGCAACGAAAACTCGCCAAAAGTCACAGAAATAACACACTGACGTCGTGCAATCATAGATCTACCTTGGAGCTGTTATCTCGAACCGAGGATGTTGCATAGAGGAAGTTAAGAAGATATGGAGGAATAGAAATATCACAAAAGCCATCAAGGTTCGGCTCGTAACATGGCTGGTGTTACCCATTTTCCTGTACGCCGCTGAAACATGAACCCTGCACCAAACCGAAAGCCACAAGATAGACGCTTTTGGAGGCAGATGCTCGGAATCGCTTGGATTGAGTTACGAACGAAAGCCTCCATCCTGGATGAGCTTGGCATTAAAAAACGCATATCCATTCAAGTGCGCAGTCAGGCGTGTTAGTCGACGTGGAAATGACTCCATAGAGCGTTTTGTCCTTCAAGAGAAGGTATCCTTCAAGTAATAAGACAAGACTTCCAGGGAGACCCCCGATGTGACGGACGGACCAAGTAAAGGCTGTGGTGAGCGTTCTAGTACACGAATTGGAAGCGGTGGTTGGGGGTCGTGAGGTGAGTACTGTTGGCATCGGAAATGTGATTAGCGCGATCACTTTGACAAGAGTGAAGCGACAAAGAAGAAGAAGACAGTAAGAAACTCCTTCCTTTTCCATATAAACGTTATTTTAACTTAACATTTTTGTTGCCAAACAACCATTAATTAGTCGCATACTTATACCTGCTTACATTTCAATCAGGTAACTGACATATAACACGAATATTGTTTTTGATCCAACCTGTCTGTCCCAAACTAGATTTATTAAATTGACTTGAAAGTGTTGAAAGTTAGTAAAGCGACCCCTGTGCAATGTAGACAGACACAATGTCCGGAACACCGAGGGGAACAACTAGTATTCAATAATACCTGTAAATACCTAATGAATACCTAAATTTCGATCATTACCAAAAGTTCATAACAGATATTCAGACGAGTTTCCATATTAATTGATATTAGGGGGTGAGCAGACCACATAACAAGTACAGTAAGACATAATAATTACTGAATATACTTTTATTTAATAAAATTTTAACGAATAGAAAGATAACTCGTTATATAAATATATATAATGGAACCATTTTTAATACTATTTACATATTTATTCATTATCTTTTCTACATGGGAATTTATTCGTAAAGTGAAACTAAAAGTAATGGATAATTAAAGAAGTCGGTTTGACTTATCATTTTTCTTGTACAGTTCAGACTGTCTTGATTTTTTACATAAGTGTCAAGTTTATATTAAAGGAAATAATTTCCTTTTGATACGCTACTTTTATATTGCATTGTGGAAGCTTAAAAGTTATTCATAATTCACATTAAATCTAATTTATTATATATTTATGGCGCAGGACACTTGTTTAGACATGGAGTAAGTGACATGCAATGTACATCAACAGCGATATTCCCGGTAATAATTACTTTCGATTGTTCGGGCTTAATTTGATGCCCGCATCAAATTATACGCCTTCATCGCAACATCATGTTTAGTATGTAGTATACCCCTTTGTCTAGGGATTAAACCCTCGCAAATCAATGCTAAGGGTTACAAATTAAAATTATTTGCATTTATGACGATAGTTTTATGTTCATTTGCTAATGTGATCTATTTATCAGATATCTTAATTGACATAGTGACCAATTTGATATTTCGTTCACGTGATTTCGTCTTCGATGGAAGGCCCATAAAATTATTAGGATATTGTGTGTTTATGTAAAATGTAAGTACTCACGCAACTATCGTAAACAGTAGAACAAGTCGTCTTGTTTCCCAACTTCTGAATCACTAGAACATGGTAATTAGAAAATCAGTTGTAGTATGAGACAGTGTACTTAAATGTTGTCGCTACTTGCACACGCGGATGAGCATGCACGCGAACACACACGCGCACACGCACACGCCCACACACGCGCACTCGCGCACGCACACCCTCACGCACACGCACCCTCACACGTACACGCAAACGCAAATCCACACTCACACATGCAGGCACACAAACGTACACACGCTCACTCACACGCGCACGCACATTCTCACACACACGCCCACGCACATGCACACACAGCCTCACACGCACCCTTACACGCACACGCCCACACACACGCAAAGGCATAAGCAAACGTACACGCATAAGCACACGCACCCGCCTACGCCCACGCACACTCTAAGGTACCCAAGCATACATTAATTTTCTTTTTTACCTGAAATTAGCCACTTTAGTCTAGATCAAACAGGGAGGGAATTATTACTGTATAAATATAACGAAGCGAATAAGGCACATTCTGAAATCATTTATTATCTTCTAATTTGTATTCACTAATACTGGAAGGGTTATTTATACTACGTAAATCGAGAATTTTAACCAAAAAATATCAGTAATTATATTGTATTTAGTTTTGTTTCTATTCATTGAATGGACGTTATATAAATGAGTGGTATAAACTTTCCGTTGAAGTTAGGCCGCCGTACTAATACGAGGACATGAGTGGGCGGTACACGTGTAACTGTGTTCCCTTAGTTTGAAAGCGTATTTCAAAGTAGGATAGATTTCAACCCTGCAACACATGTAACTAAATTAAAAGGTGTATCCGTTACACAGCAAAGCTTTTAAATAGGTTTAAAGTACTTTTTAACTTAATATAAATTTAAAAATACACTAGCCTGTTATTACTGAACGTCACTTGAGTTTTAATTCTGCTGATGAGCATTTCTATTCTTGAAAGAATTTTTAATATGTCATCATTAGATTTTTGATTCCTGAAAAAATGAAAGATTATTTGTTATCTTTGTATGAAATAACTATCTGACTCACTGCTCTGCTCCGATTAATTGTAACATAATTTTATAAAACCAATGACCATTCACCGACAAATGGATTACTTAACAATAAAATCTTTTACAATTTGTACAAGTAATTTCTGAAATTAGCCCATTCAACCAAATAACAAATAAGAAAATGAACTGTTAAGCTTTATAATATTAGATGACTCTAGATGTATTTTTAAAGAATTATAAATAAAATCTTTATGACAGGTATTTTATACCCATATCTGTACATAAAACAAATACAAAAATATTTAAATTAAACTAAAATTTTAATTGGTAAGGTTCTGTTTCTATTTAATTATTGTTCAACTTTTGAAGGTGACTCTAGAAGGACTGCACTCTTTTCGTTATGACCCAAAGAAGTCCGGAACCACTGCTTCGGCGTACATGCCTGATGCAGTGAAATACCTCGGTATCTCAAGAGCTTGATATGTATCCTTATATTTCACTGTTATGGTATTTATGGTTTTTCGTATATATGTACACCATAGCTAACATATATATATCAATAAGCAATACGCTTAGAACAACATTTTTTTAACTTCGGTACCGCACTGCTATGTGGGATCATGTTGGTCCTTATACCCCAGGCCCTTTGTTCGCGCTCTATATCCAGGTCATCTTTTAGATCTTTACTTAGGAAATATTCCAGGTATTTTAATTGCATGGCTATCTGGATCTACCACCAAGCCGCCTTTCCGGGATGTTGTTTAGACCTTTTCCTATCCTGAACACTATACTCAACGTTTTAGCTTCTCGCTCAAGGCATTGACGAAAATCTTTAACAGGACAGATTAAAAGTCTATCCTCCTTGACGTACAACAAAATTTTCTCAAAACTAATGTGTAAGGTCATAAGCCCATAATTTTCAGACAAAATTATTGCTATGTCTCTACAAAGATGTCTGGTCTATGTGTTTGTTGCAACATATGTCTTCTAAATTTTATAAAAGGCATATGTTAAATAATCTTTAAATTTTATCTTATTAGCATTTTCTGAAATTATAATACGTAAGTTTGCTAGGTATATTATGTATATAATATTGAAATAAGTATAGGAGAAGCGCCTTTATCACCGTCCGTTCCGTATAAAGGAGCGACTTTGTTATGACAAAATAATACGCCAACAGCGGCGAAAGGGTTAATAGTTCAAGTATCATTTTCTATATGCTTCGCTTAGCATCTGTCTGACAAGGGGAAGGGCGTAGATAGAGAGGGGTGAATTAGTTCATCCCAAACAGCGCAGTATCGAGTTAACAATAAGCAATTGCTGAGTAGTGATTCACATATAAAATTCATTTTAAAATGTTTCCACACTTACATTTCCTGAGATGTATAATATCTACTTATATAATTTTATAAATCTAATTTTATAATATCCCAAACATGTGAATAAAGCGGCAATATTCGTTGTTTATCGTGAATTAAGTCGCAACTAAGATATTACTTTGTGTTAGTGATACTTTTACAGTTTTGTCACCTTCTTGACTTACTTTAGTTTGTCCATCTGTAAACTCTGAGGAAGCAAAGTCAAGGCCCCGTCGGATTGAAGATATCAAGGTATGAATATCAACATCCCCTTATCGTAATAAAAAAGTGGAAATAGCACATCTTACACAAAAATAAACAAGCGAGTATAGTTATGCTTGTATAGTTATGGGTTATTATATCTCCCGTTAAATATTTTGCTGGGCTTTAAAATAGATTTGGGCGTAATTTGAAACATTTTATACACACGTACAACATCTAAATTTTATTGGTAATCAGAAAAATTTTTTTTTGCATTAACATTCTACTTACTTGTAACTATTTAATTATCAACATCAAAGACCAAAGCAACAAATCTAATTTAAATACGATGCCTTGCTTGTAAGTAATTACTTAAAAAGACTGAAACACGTTGGAAACGGTTCAACATTTTCTAAGATTAAATAGCAGTTGCAATTCCAGTGATTTAAGCTTAGACAAACATTAAGACCACCTGTTTGCATTTGACTGTCAAATGAAATTGTATGTATTTTATACATATAATAATGAATACATAAAGAATCACAGTGAAATGTTATAACATTTACCTATAAATACATTGAAAATTCCGTCTTTAAAGTTTATTAACCTTACTAGATTTTATAATTATAATCCAAGTTAAATAGTTAAAACTGTGATTTATCAAATCGAAAATTAAAAGTTTGCAAATCGAAATAAAACATGATGAAGAGGCAAATAAATAAGGAATACCGAAACCACTCGGTGTGTACAGTAGAGAGCGTTTTATGTATATATTTAATTAAATATTTTTTTTAGTCATTTAAAATAGTAATATTGAGCACAATATAAATTTAGCACAGATAATAACAAAAACTTACATTAAAAATTAAAGGCGAAAATGTCCAAAACACAAAAACAAATATTTTTTTTTTCATTCAAGTAGGCTCTAAAAGCATTTTTGAATCGTCAGTAGTCCGTTGGTAATAAATCTACCACCGGTTCGGAAAGTTGATTCCGCTAAAAAGAAACCGGCAAGAAACTCAACGGTTACTCAACTTTTTAACGTAGTTATTGTACGTTGCAATGTGTTTAGCTTTGATGTGCAACTGGAATTGAGTCCAAACATCTTTGACATTTAAATAATCTTCAATATTACAATATCATTTTTGTAATAGGACATACTTCTTTAATATGTTTCTTAAAAGTAATGTGAAGGCAAACCCAAAAATGCTTCGGATCTCTTATTAAAAATGCGTTTGCTTAACCCGACAAATTATTTGTGTGTTTTGCTCATATAAATGTTAATTAATATATGTTGCGAAGGGACTGTGACAATTTATTTCTTTGAATTTTTCTCTTAAGAAAACGCGAGATCCTAATTGATATATTGCATATATTGCTCTTTTTCGCAATATAAAGTAATTTCAATGTCCGCCGCCTTACACCATAACAGTATGCCGTAAGATATAATGCTATGAAAAGAAGCGGAATACACCATTTTAGCAGTTTCAACATCAGTGTAAGACATAATAAAAGATCATTTTCATTAAACGATATTGAAGCACACAACGACCTCATCAATATTGGGTATTAATTCCAAAATTTTTTTATTTTCGTTAGATAACATATTTATAGTAAAAAGTTTCGGATATTTATCGAATTTTTCAATTAACACCATAAATAAGGGTTTAACAATAATGAATTACTGTTAAACACAACTATTTTATCTATTATCTTATTTATTTTAAATACAACAATTGTGTTAAATACGAGTGCCTCATTGGTTTAGTAGCTAGCATGTTCGATTACAGACGTGAGGTCCTGGGTTCGAGTCCCAGATCGGGTCAATTCAAAAATCGAGATTGAGTTTTCTATTAAGATTTTCTCAATATTTGTCCGAAGTTGGGAAGTTAGCGGTGTGCTCCAGCCCCGTGCCTCGGAGAGCACGTTAAGCCGTCGGTCCTACGCCTGATCTTTCTCCGGTCGTGTCGGATTCTCATCACATCGGGCTATGAAAGTGAAGGAATAGAGAGTGCACTTATGCCCTATGCCTGTCAATCCGCAGAGAAGCAGCGTGGTGGTTATGCTCTAAAAACCTTCTCTCATATAGATGAGAAGCCCTGTCCTCAGCCGTGGGACGTTAATGGGCTACTAATGACCTTTTTTTACCTCAAAACTATTTAACTCAGATTTTAATAACATTAGTCTTTTTTTATTATATTCCGGGTACAATAAAATATCAGTCTCGCTTAGACGTTTGTCACGGGCGGACTGCTACGCGGCGCGCGACGATTTTACTAGCCCCTGGGTCGTATTTCTTGGAATTGTTAATGCATGACCTTGTGTCTGTATTTTGTTGAGTATTTTATCTGGAGGGATTTGTTACTGTATTATTGGTGTTTGTAGTAGGGTTCGTTTTATTTATACTTGTTATTGTTATGAATTTTATCTTGTGGATTTGTTATTGGAATTGTTATTCGTCTTGTTGGTGTTTGTAGTAGGGCTTGTTTTCATAATATTTCGCTATTGTTTGTTGAGGCTTTTTGTGATGTTAATGTGTTGTTTGTCTGGTCTGAATATTTTGTTATATATTCTGAAGGCCGCTTAGTATTTTTGCCCCATCATGGACGGCGGCAGGCGATTGATAGGCATTTCTACTCCCCAAAAAAAGGGTATGGACGATGTTGTAGAGTCGGGAATGGAGACAGAGAAGAGGGACCGAAGTCCCGGCTTTGACTCTGTTGCATCGGCTTCGTCTAGCAAGGCGAGTTCCGTATGCAAAGGGGAAAAGGTGGCACGTAGAAGCAAGGGAACGGGCATTGCCCAAGCGAGAGCTGAGCAGCGTAGGCGGAAGGAAGAGGCTGAGGAGGCGGTTTTTAACCGCTTCCGTTCGAGGCTTTTCTTAACTCTCCAACCGTTAACCCTATCTGCGACATCTTGGGTGGCAAACGAAAGGTCACCACGGAACCCCCATTACGCCGTACACATGTGTGGACGTTCCCCCTGTTAAGAAGGGACAAGCAACAGAGAAGAGCCCAGATCTGGACCACCCTTCCCCTCTCGTTTGTCGTAGAGTTACCCCACGCTTGGGACTTTGCATTAAAGTCGCCAGGGACTATAAAGTGTCCCGGCGACCTCGCGCGTACTCCTTCCCAAGTGGTCTCTGAGCCGGTTAGATAGGGTGATGGCCGTGGAGGCGGCTATAGTTCAAAGGTGGGCCTCGAGGGAACAATGTCGAAGAAAAGGCTGGCGTCCTGAATAGTGCCTAAACAGAGGTATGCGATACAACAATGCCTAGGAGCCGACGACGACCTCCCCGCCGCCAAGTGTATCGGTGGTCCCAGGAGCTGTCAGAACTGCGGATTACTTGTAATAGGGCACGTAGGTCTTACGTCCGATATCGACGTTGGCGCCGTAGTCAGGGTGGCTGGAATGAGGAGGTGGAACTACTGTTGCGAGCCGAGTATCACCTGACTAAAAAGCAACTTCAGCTTGCTATTAGTCGGGCAAAAACGCAAGCCCGGGAGGAAATGCTAAATAGTCTCTATTGGGATCCATGGGGACGCCCATATGTACGAGCCCGAAATAAATTGCGGTTCACCAATTACCGAATCGCTGAAGCCCGATTTTGTTAAGCGATTAATATGCGATCTATTTCCTGGTCCTCCTGATAGTTTTGATCCCCCGTTTATGGCTCCTCTTAGCATGCTTGAAGAGATGAGTACCAGGCCCCCTCCCATAACTGATGAAGAGATTGGCCTAATTGTCGAGGGCCTAAAAACGATAAAAACTGCGCCGGGCCCTGATGGCATTCCAGGCCGGGTTCTGTTCCTTGCTTGGGAATATATGGGCGGGTGGATTAGAGAACTGTTTGACGAGTGCATCGTCGTCGGCCAATTTCCAAGGATCTGGAAGGTGGGAAGGTTGTGTCTGTTACGGACGGGAGTTCGTCCTTTAGACTCCTCATCCGGATATAGACCGATCGTCTTACTAAACGAGATAAAGATCTTCGAGAAGATCCTGGCTTTTCGTATCGTTCAGCACCTTGAGGAGGTCGAGCCCGGGCTGTCGGGCTTGCAGTTTTGGTTTCGGCAGGGTAAATCCACCATCGATGCTCTGGAACTCCTGCGAAGTCAGACATCTGAAGCAGTTATGAATGGGGAGATGGTCCTGGCGGTTTCGCTTGATATAGCGAATGCCTTCAATAGTCTTCCACATGGGACAGTATTGGAGACATTGCGATATCATCGTTTGCCTTCATATATCAGGAGGCTGTTGGTGGCAAACCTTCAGAATCGAGAGATCCTATGGGAGAGTGGCGATCGTTTATTCCAGCAATAAGTGGTCCGCGAAGTGCTGCAGGGATCAGTTCTTGGGCCTGTGTTATGGAAAATTGGCTTCAACTGGCTGCTGTGATGCCCGTTGCTGCCAAAGATGGGGTTGGTATGCTACGCGGACGATACCCTCATCACGGCCCGAGGTAGGAGTTATGAGGAGGCTTCCCTTCTTGCCGAAGTTGGCACAAACCTGGTGATGGAAAGGATTCGTAGATTGGGTTTAGAGGTATCCATCACTAAGAGTGAGTGCATGCTCTTCCATGGACCTCGGAGGGGACCTCCACGCGGGGCAGCTCTAATATTGCATGGCGCGGTGTTGCGATTAAAAGCCCAGATGAAGTATCTGGGATTAATGCTAGATGGCCGATGGGGATTTTGGGCACACTTTACCTGGCTTGTCCCACGACTCATCAATGCCGCTTCCGCACTTGGTAGGTTAATGCCTAATGTGAGGGATCGCTCTGCCGGCGACTTTATGACGGTATAATGTCTAGTATGGCCTTGTACGGTGCACCAGTGTGGGCCAATGCTCTAACTGCTTCGAATAAAGCTCTCCTGCGTAGAGCGCAGAGGGTAATAGCGGTTAGAGTAATACGAGGGTACCGTACCGTCTTGGACGGCGGCGACACTACTGGCGGGCGACCCGCCTTGGGAGCTCCGGGCAGAATTCCTTGCAGTCGCCTATCAGTGCAAGGTAGTTACAAGGGCTTCCAGAAGCGCTGACTCATACAACGACCAGTTTCGGAGGATCAGAGCTCTCGCCGACAGAGCTCTGATCGAAAAATGGAGGGAAGATCTTGGATCTCCAAGTGCGGGTAAAGTCACAGTGGCGATCAAGGCGATCCATCCATATCTGGACAATTGGCTCACCAGGAGGCAGGGATCTCTTTACTACCATCTGGTGCAGGTGCTGACCGGTATGGTTGCTTCGGCAAGTACTTGCACCAGGTCGTTGGCTGCGAGGAAAGGCCCGCCTGTAATGAGTGTGGTGCTTCTATGGATACGGTGCACCATATCCTGACGGAATGTCCAGCGTGGGCACCCCAGTGGCATACCTTATTGTCGCTGGTTGGAGGAGATATTTCATTAGAGAGCATAATTGGGGTAATACTCTCCAATGAAGTTGGGTGGAGGACGGTTGCCTTCTTTTGCGAGAAAGTCATCTCGCTGAAGGATGCAAATGAGAGACTAAGGGAGCAAGAGGCTGAAGCTCTACCTAGCCGTCGGAAAAGACTTGGTGGCAGAAGTCGCACGTACGCGCTTCATGTTTCTCCCTATTGAGTGATAGGTCCTCGTGGTCGGTGTCATCCGAGTCACTAGAGTGGAATGCAGCTAGGGAACCTCACTCATGGATGAGGAGGGATCCGCTGGGTTTTAGTGGATATTCTGTAATCTGTGAGTCCCACTCTCCCGATTAGAAAATCTTTCATCGGGGTGCGTAAAGGCATTTCCCAGCGCAAAAAAAGGGTACAATAAAATATCACTAAAGTAAATATTAAGTATAAGCAAACAGTAATTTAAAATATCGCTTTAACAGCATATACAATCCAAATATTTAAACAAACGCTTTGAAATATCGGCATCGTTTGTAGAGGTCCTTAAAGTTTAACAAGTTCACCCGGACACCAAACAAGTTCCACGGAAATACCGAGAATATGTGAATCCTGAATCTATTATGAGATTAAAACTTTATTATTGAGACATGTTTAAGTTATGACTAACTGACATTTCGTTATTTGTCTAAATTTATACTAACAAAATAAAGAGGAAACATTTGTGTTTTTGTATGTATGTTAGTAACGTTTTTACACTAAATCTACTGGACTGATTGCAAAGTTTATTTTACCATTAGAAAGCTGTGATGTCACTGAGCGACACAGGCTATATTATTTTCTCAAAAAAATAAAAATGCATTAATGTAAGCCAAGGTGAGAAAAAATTGGCGTCGTGTGCGCTGGGGATATTATTGATGGTAGAACAAAAGAACGTTTTACAGTATTGTAGAACGTATTATCGTCATATTATATATATAACGTCCACCTACTGTACTTATGCCACTTTGCTTTTTACATTTGAAAAGTGAATAAACGTGCCGACAATAATCAAATCATATTAGTCATACCTCTGTATTAATCCTTACCCTATTAAAGACCGTTTCAATACCTGCGAAATACGTTTTAGATTATCAAAATCGGACATTCCAATTGAAAGAGATATCGAATTTAAAAATGTCATTCTAAACAAAATGATTTCATAATATAATGTAGTAGTATAGCGATGACCAATTTCATATTGTTTTTAGTGCATTTTATTCCCACGTCAATACATCCATATTGACAGAAAGAACTATATATGTCAGAATGACTGTTTTTATTCATTAGCACAGTTCTTCTTGAATACACAAACTTGCATATCTGTCCTAAAGTAATTAAAAAGTAAGTGTAATAAAACTTTTATGTTAACAAAAATAAATCTATAGTCCGACTTATTAGACTTTCCACCGCTACGGGATGGGTGGTGAATCTACGTGGGTGAAAACGCAGGGGCATTGCAAGTAATTTATAATTTTATCAGGGACAATGACGATTGAACCGGCGTATTTTCTTTTTTTAATGACAAAAGCAGATTCATATTCATATAATCACCGTATTGTTATAGTGTCTTACACAAACTTGCGGGGTCGAGTTCTAAAGGGATATTATCGTCCGGCAAAATACAAACTAAAAACTACACTGAAAATTTATTTATGAAAAGAAAGATTAAAACAAGTGACAATGGCATTTAGCCGTAACATAGGGTTCAGTGTATACAATTTGTATACAAGTACAGTTGTGAGAAATTGTTTTTATAGATTGAAAATTCTACATCGGATCAGCGATTCTATATCGACTGACTTACGAGTAAAGTTATGCGAATCTCTTGTCCTCTCAAAACTGAACTACTGTGACATTGTAATAGGATCCAGACTGTATGCTCGTACCAAAATTAGTATTGAGAAAGTCCTGAATGCCTGTGCGAGATATTGTTTTAATATTCCACCGCGTTCCCATAGTACTCCCTTTTTAAATAGAAACAGATCTTTGAAGATGGACTATCGAAGACAGCTTCATTTTGCCACTTTATTGTTCGGTATTATAAAATATCAATTACCACCCTACTTATATAGGAGATTACATTGGGCGCACTAAGATAATGTAGCATATACAATAACATGTCATGCTTATATGCTGAAGGTACCCAAGCATCGCTCAGCTTCATTTCGTGGCAGCTATCAGTATCAGTATCTTGCTACTAAGTGTCGGAACAATCTGTCCCCTCCACTTCGAACACTGAGTTCACCAAAAAGTTTTAGAATAAAATATAAACAATATTTAATAAATTTACAATTGGACACAAAGTAGTAATTTCAAGTACAACATAATTTTTAGGATCCTTCTTTTTATAAAAAATGTATATTAGCTCAGTATATGGGCAGTCGCTTAGAGAGACACGTAATTTAATTTTTTTTTAACATTTTTTAATACGAATTACTTCGTTAAAATGTTTTTCTTTTGTTATGTGTTATGATTCAATTCGTTTCTTCTGTCTATCTTAAGTATTTATAATTCTTTGTTGACTAATTCAGTTGTATATAGCAGAATAATCATTAAGGTATGTGGTATTATAAGTTGCACGCGAGAAATGGATCAGATGACGTTCTTTCCGTGACAAGGCTGCAGCTGAAAATCGGTGCCGTGTGTCAGGTGTATGGCACACGGCATATGCCAAGCTGTACTGCCTTTTTGGAGTTGTGTAGGGGTTGCACGGCATTTGAATCATTTGTTCTGGCTTAAACGCTGTTCAATCAATTAAAATATATTATATTAATTATTTCATTATGTTCAATTATATCACACTGCTCTGAATAAATTTTCTTTCTTTCTTTCTAAGTACACTTATATCATTACTTTAGAGATAATGAATAAGAATAGCAGGTATACGATAAATGATTCCTGACATTTAGAACATGAATGGAAACAAACCCGGACGGTAAACCTATTTACTCGTATATACCTATTATTTCATGTGTTAAAGTTACGATTCTCCATGAATCCCTGCCTATTTAAAAAAAAAGTTATTTGACAAGTCTCATTATACTAATTGATGAACATAATTGGTGAAATAAGAAACGCCATCGATTTGAAACAAACAAACACTTGCTTAATATTTCAATAGCAGAATGTCACTTACAGTTACAAATATGTCAAACAATATACGATCTCTCCAGGGTTAGCTTGCTGCCCATATAACGAAAACTTCAGTTTTATATTTTGTCTACACTCTTCAACTGTTATTTGTTTGGTACGTTTGGTGTTCAGGGTCAATTAGTGGTCTATATTTTCAAGAAAATGAAAAAGGTCAAAAGTCACATATGGTAATTTATATCGTAATCGGTCGTCAAACGCGCAATTAATTCTACGAATTCAGAACAGGATGAGTCAATTTTATTTATCAATTAGCAATGAGAACATGAATGTATAGTTTTGCAATTAATCCCGTTTAGGAAAATTGGTATTTTAAAAGAACTTTCCGTGGGAAATGACATTGTAACCAAAATTTTTATTTGTTTTTATTTGTAAAATGATTGTAATAGCTCAGATATTTTCACAAACGATACTAGAGATCCCATTCGTTTACGAAGAAGTGATTTATCGCCTAAACCAATTAAAGTCAGGACGGGATGGACCATTGTACTGTATTTCAAGAGTAAAATAGAAGTAATTTCCAATGTGGCTTATGAAAAATATTAATTAGAGACTAACAATTAAACTTATATGTAAAATATTTTAATACAACTTTAAAGTTATTAATGGCACTTTATGGCCAGATTGTCCTACATTATATTAGTTTTCAATTTGAATTGGAAGAGAAAATGTACGAGTACATACTTGACGAAAAAAGGGAAACTATAGACGTTATTAAAATGAAACTAAGAGTGTTTAAGTAAATTTTCGGCCTTTGTTAAATGTAAAAAAAATTATGTCACGGTATGACAGATCTTTTATTTTATAATAAATAATCTCACAAATAAGTAATATTCTATTTTACGAATAATCGAGTTCAAACGGCAGTAAATAAAACACTCGGCAGACATTCTTACAATTTACATAGCTCAGTCGAACTAAATCAAAAAGGGGCTGAAATTGCAATAATTGTTGCCCGAAGAACCCATAGATGTTGGGCCTGAAGGTGCTGGAATAAAGAAACCAACATTTTGTGAGAAGCAATTGCGATCTATGTTTATGATATTCTAAAAACTCTTTAGGAATACTGAATTATACATATATACAAGCGGCCTTATCAATAATCTGACTATAAAGTTATTACAAACTAATTTCTTTGATAAAATATAGGTGATAGTTTTGTTTATATGCCTACAGAAACATTCCTGTGCCCTCCTCATAAAAGAAATTGACGTAGATAATATAGAGTAGGAAAGTAGTAAATGGTTACAAAGAAGCTTGCAATAATTGAATTGGATGTGATAATAATTGGAATTATAATTTGTTTTCAAAATAAGTTTAAAAAATGACTTCATTGAAACAAATTCTATTAATGCAGTGATTCAATTCATCTTGGTATATTTAATGTTTAGTTTCGTTTTAGTCGCTTCTTAAAGCCAGCTTAAATCTATACTATTTAGAAAAAGATTCTTAAGTGTCTAGCCCCGATTCAAAGTCAGTACCACTGCGTTAAAATGAAGAGCTTATTGACAGAGATAATCTTTGAGATCTCACTTCGTTGTGTTAATTGGTATGGGTGCGTGTAAGATTTGATGTATATACTCGTATTTGCTTATGACTTCAAATATTTTGTTAAAAAAAATTTACAACATCGTAAAAATAAAGATTACGCAATGACGTACCTCATTGCCAACTTGTACTATTGTTTAGATAGAATTAAACTCGAAAATATATACAGTGAGAACTCTTGTAAAAATATATTACATTAAATCTTAAATTTTTTTATTTGTTATATTTCATGTAATATTTGAGAGACACAAGTTAACTAGTTATTTCTATAGTCCGTTCATCGGTTTGAAACTTACGTACTTGATTATTATTTTCAATACATCATTGCGTTTTCGGTTAAGAAAAACATTGTGAGGAAGCCTGTATATCCCGGAAGTAATTCTAGGGTATGTGTATGGTGACAATTGGTAGAGGAGCAGCGTGGTGGGTAGATCCTCTAAAACCTCTCTTGCGAGTGAGGTGGCTGTGTCATTAATAGGTAAGTAGCAGCCCATTAATGTCCCACTGCTAGGCACAGGCCTCCTCTCACTCATATGAGAGAGGAGATAGAGGCATAGTATATAAGTGCATTCTCTATTCCATCACTTTCATAGCCCCACGTGACGGCAATCCGACACGACCGGAGAGACATCAGACGCAGAACTGACGGCTTAACGAGCTCTCCGAGGCACGGGCGTGGATCACGCCGTCAAATTTTCCCAACAGGACCTCATGTCTGTAGTCGAACATGCTAACCATTAGACCAATGAAGCAGTCATTAATAGGTTTCTATCTTTTTCTAGATTATGTGAATATTATCTTTAGACTTAGATATAAGCTCTAGACAATATTTTTACATAATATTCTAAGACATAATAATTTATATTGGATGCTAACAAACAAGTTCGTAAATAATTTACTAGCTTTAGACATTTCATTCGCAATATACCCAAATTAAAACTAGTTTGATGAAAAAAAAGAAAATAATAAAACGTAACAGGTTCCTGATAGCAACCAGCTATAAAAAGTATTAGTTGAAGAGGCTTTCTGATTTTTATTAATTTACAAATTATTAATTTACACTTTAAATGAACTTTTGTCGTTATCGATTTTTATTTATCCTTGAAATCTTTGACGGGAAATGGTATCTATTTTTTACCAATTCATATACAAAGACGTGGATAACATTTTAGATTTTAATGTTTTATACAAACACGAACTTATAAACGCCGCTGGACAGAGTTAGTATTTTGATACTTATACATAATTTTTGATAACAATTTAAAAATAAACTCATTTTCTTCGCGTCGAATTCCCGTTATAGAAACGGTTCGATCGATTTTCACTGGAACTCGCATAGCTGATAAAATCCCTGGAAGATAAAAAACACAAGAAGAAACTTTATTCTATATCAAGGTGAAAATAATAGTCTTTGTCTAAAAATATAAGTTAACGTTATTTTAAAGAAAAGAAACATTTTCTAGGTTGCTTTGTCTGCGCTTCAGATTTTACTTGAAATGAAATGAATTTAGTTTTAATATTTTGGAAGGAAAAATATGTAAACTAAATATATACTTCAAACGGGACATTAAAAATAACATTAAACACATAAAAACTATATCAATATCCTTTTACTGACATTGTAAAGTGTATATGATGTAAATTTATGAACATTAAATGCTGATCGTGTATTTGAAAAATGTGCTAAGGAAACAGCATTACACATGTTTTTGTTTAAATAATTTGTTACTATGTATGTAAATGTCATAATTTAATTAAATATTATGTAATTCTATGCTCTCGACCAGGGGTCAAAATTCGACCGTAATTAATGTAAATTATAAGTTTGAACATAATTAAAGTTCTTTTGCCAATGACTATACTTTTATCATCACAAATTTCGCCGAGGCTACACTATTAATTTGTCTATTCTTTAAAACAAAGTATATGAAGATTAATTTTAAAAAATCATTAAGAATGAATTTTATTGATATTTGATTAATTTTATAGAAATTTTAAAAAGCCTTAACCACCATGGTGACTCTTCTAATGTAACCTCCTTAGTAATTTTGACAATATAAACTTTTTTAATGTAATCCTTATGGCGTTTGACACATTTGTCAGCGATTGACATATACTCTACATGCATGAGTGTGTGTGTGTACGGTGTTTTTAAGTAATTTAACGTATTTTACAAAAATATTTAAAAATTGTATTAGCATTCTACACTCCTATAAACTATAAATGTGGGAATTGTTAAACTCATTCGTCAGCGCAATTTTCGTTAAAACGTGCGTAACATCTTTGCTGCAAGTATTAATATATATTTTTATTACAAAAAAAACCGTTTTCAACGGCGTGACAAAATACTAAAAAAAGACTAATTACCCGCTGATAAATAATAGACTTTTCGATTAATGCAAGAATTTTTAGAATCTGTTTAGCAGATTTTGAATTAATCTGATATCAATAAAAATTCTACTTTTTGCTCTATATTACTTTAGGGTATATGTAGCATATAATAAAATTCAAATATGTGGCATACATAGTATTTTTTAACGAATTACTAAAAAAGAAAATGTTATTGTGAGTATTACGAGTATTTACATAATAAAAATTTAGCAGCAGGCAAAGACACTGCTATTACTAATCCAAACGCTATACGCAAACTTTATGGCTTTATAAAAATAAGCGATTTGCTTTATTGATCTAATTGTATCCCGCGTTGTTACCAGCATAGTTCCCGATCCCGTTTAAATATCTAGAAATACATAACTGTCTAAATTACGATAGTAGTCAATGTGCAAAATTTCATCTAAAACCATATTCGCGTTATTATCTATATAATGTGCCCAGTTTGAGACAGATCGATTGAATGGTTTTAAAGTATTTTCGCATGCATAAAATCATCTACATAAATCCAATTACAAGGTAACAATGGTTTTAATAAACGCAATAGCGTGTACTTGATCATAGAGGGAGATTAAGAGCTGAGAATGAGCGTGACGTGATGATAGCCTAAGGGTGCATAGGGCATTTAATTAACTTTAAACAATTTTTAGCTAAGGATATATTGCCAAATCTAAATAAAATATTTTAAGATTTATGACACTGATACATGAACAGATGTCAGAAATGTACAAAAAAGTGTGAACGTTAAATCTTATCAACAAGTAATTTATAAAGAGCTGCTATTCAGTATAATGGAGTTATTATTCAAATAGGTATATATTAATTAATTTGCATTCGTATTACATTGATATGGTTGCGCTTTTTTAAAGCTTGCCTCTTATAATTTAACATAATCTAATACTTACTTCTCTTTATTTCTATATACTTTCCATATTCGCACTTAGTTATTCTATACTCGTATATAGACT
The DNA here is from genome assembly GCA_015832385.1 of Elymnias hypermnestra. Taxonomy (NCBI): domain Eukaryota; kingdom Metazoa; phylum Arthropoda; class Insecta; order Lepidoptera; family Nymphalidae; genus Elymnias; species Elymnias hypermnestra. The sequence continues at coordinate 3,501,906 of JACTOM010000069.1, read as the reverse complement.
TTGTAACAACTTTCATCTATTGATATACGCTTTAGTGTCTTCTTCATAATAGGGAGTATTTATAAAAGTATTTGAAGATACTTCTTAGTTAGCACAAATTGACAATATCTTTTAATAAGTGCTTGAATGTATTATTGCAATTATTGTATAGGTAAACTTAGAGAGAGAGTAATAAATGGAATTAATGTAGTCTCCAGCATTATTATAGTATCCAGTTTTTGACCGTGATCTTACCGTTTAAATAACCAAATATAAGGTCTAAGATGGTAGCGCTAACTTGGTAAGGAATAATAACGTTTTAATAATTTCTACACAACATGATATCGGGTAAGTATTATTATTTTCTTAGTTTTGTGTCTGTGCCTTTAGAATGGTAACTAGCCACGGCCGAAGCCTCCCACCATTCAAAACCCAAAGAAAAGACCAAATAAACTTTACCTAAATTTGCCTTATTCTATATCGAATCCGGGACCTCCGCTGGTGAAGCGAGTTGTCGCACGATTACGCCAGCGAGAGCATATAAATCACAATCTAATCAACTGACATAAAATTTAAAACGATACTAATTACACATATTTATGTATAAGCGGTAAATTTTCTTCAATAAAATCATTGTCAGTTATTTCTGACTTTACTCTGGTTAACCCATTAGTTTGGTCAAAACAAACCAAAACGTATTTGATGCCTATTCAAACATTTAAACGATATTAATTTGCTTTTGAAATGCACGATAAACAAATCGTCGTAATGCAAACCGCATTCAATTTTAATTATGCTCTGTGAATTCAAAATAACCAATATTATTATTGGTACCTCGTAACAGGATTTCAATATGTTTCCATATGTAAATACCTCTTTATTGATACTCTGGATCCATATTTTGATTTCTACAGTATCGTCGGGACATCAAAATGCTAGATGGTTGAATGCCTTTCTCTAAACAACAGCAATATTAAATTCGATGGATTCACTTAGTTTTTATTTTACTGAAAACAAATCGTCTGCTGTAATTGAGTTCTAAGAGAGACTTTAAATGAATTAAGATGGAAGAGGCCAACTTTTACTCTAAGACATTTAAAAATTTTATTTACATATACTTGCTTTTCAATGATGCAAGTACTCGATATCTTAGCAGGAGTCCTTTTATTCCTGGCTGGGTACGGTTAATAAGTAACAACCTAATAAACTTAACTTTTAATAAGGATACTTTCATACTTTTTACTTCAAAGCTGGAAGAAAAAGTGGGCTGTTTTATTATACAGAACGTCATATTTAAGTAGCGATATTATGTCATTTCGACTTTGATGTATGAGCTTTTACTGACAATAGTATAGCCTGATACAACAGTGAAATGTTTGCTCAATATAACAAACCAACTTTACGAGTATATCAAAATAACTAAACCAAGACAGATATTGTTAATAATAGTGCAGGCATAGCTTTCAGAAATAAATGTCTAAAAGCAATCATCGTAATATATAAATAGAACGGGCTTTATTCGTCGATATTTATTTCAGTTCAAGATTTCAATAAGCTTATTGAAATATTGTTTGCTGTTATCTGATGCCCATCCAAATATGTATATATAGTTCTATAAACGAAATATGAAATAGAAAAACATATTTTTTTTACGCAAAATACATATCTTTTTGAAAAATTAAATCTATATGGTATTATATATTACTTGTTTATTGCTGATATATAAACGCTTGATAATGATCTCACTCAATAGTCAGTAACGACACAACCGGAACGTAGATTTTCACCTTTTCTTACATACATACATATCACGCCTCGTTCCCACAGGGGTAGGCAAAGACCATGTCTTACCACTTGCCACAATCTTTGCATATCTTCTTCGCTTCATTCATTCTCATTAAACCTTTCTTACAAGTTCTTTTGTTTAGAGTACTCTTGACCTGGCCCTTATTTAAAATGTCCTGGATTTGGTCCAGGAACGTTTGCCTTGGTCTTCCCTTTTAACTTTCGCATTCAACCTTGACTCATAAATCCTTATGTCAGTCACCTGTCATTCATTCTTACTACGTGCCTAAACCATTTAAGCATACCTTTCTCAATTTTAGTCACTACTTCTTCTTCTATATCACAACGTTCTCTTATCACACGTTATTACACATTTTGTAGGTAACACCTAGACAAAGCCAAAAGCGAAGCCTCCCACTAGTACTTTCTAGAAAAATATAAATAAAATTTTCTGCATTAGCCATATCGAAATCGTACCCGTCGTATTCTATAAGCGAAGCAAGTGCTCGCAACATTTTGTAAGCGTGGCAGTCTTTATTTAATTATCCAATATTTTAAAGTCGTTAGTACTTACCCTAAATTGTTATTGCCAATAGTAATTAATATAAAATCTAATTCCCTAACAACGGTTACGTAATTTTGTATTCATTTAGTCTTAGATATATTTTTATTAAAAGTGCATAAGCTAACTAATAATAATATCATAAGTAAAGGATGTAATATTGCAGGGTAAACTCATTCCCAGTTTAAACATCCTGGCAATCTAAGCTTCAAAGCGCCAATATACTTTGAGTAGAAAAAGTTTATGAAGCTTATATAAATAAGTCTTAGAGTAGGAAAATTAAAATTAAAATTTATGTTGATGCAACAAAATTGCAATAAATAAGAAATGAAAGTGCTCTATAAAAAACTTGTAGTTTTTCACATGATTTTGTTCAATAGAACACCAAAAATTACACCAAGCGTTGTTATACACGATTAAAGAATAAAACGGACTAATTCATATTTGCTTCATATATATAATTTCTCGTCGCTATTGCCTTAAAAGAGAGATATATCTTATTAATGACATTCGAATGAATAGCTTTTGCTTTACAAACCGAAATGTATTTTCCTTCACAATTCTCGTTGCTAACAACAAAATTACATTGCTGATGAATTACAAGGACTTTATCGCTTGACCGCGTATCAACTACTCAACTAAAAACCTTGGGAAAATGAATTAAAAATTCTAAAATGCAAAATAAACAATAAGTGCTCTTACAAAAAAGAGGCCTTATAGCTAAATAAATATTACCATGCAAAATTTGGCTCAAGGAGATTGCTTATATATTATGTAGGCTAATTATAACGTAATACACTAATCCTTTTTTTATACCTGGGGATCGGTAAGTAAAAGTTCTACTGTCACTTGAGGTATATAAAGCATCAAATAGATGGTACTGTTCATTATGATCCACATTTAACGCAGGCAAAGTTGTGCGGGTCATATAATTTATGTAACCATTTCGACTATTAACTCTTTGTCCATCCTCTGTTATCAAATCCACCTAACAATATTACACATATTCTATAGCTCCTTGCTATGGAAATTTTAGTTAAATGAATTCCTTTGTTGCTATACAAGTCTGCCGATACAAGGGATGCCGAGATTACTTGTTTTGTTTCGGTGCAATTTCCCTATTGCAAGTTTCAATCAATACGTACACCCATCAGTTCCAAAACCTCGGGCAAACGTCAGAAGCACTACAGGTATGGTCATGACATACAATTTGTACTATCTCGGATATTACATAATTCAATTACATTATAATTTTCGTAATTAAGTAAGTAATTAATTCTGTTTTTTTAAATAACAAAACAAAAAATAATTTTCTTCTGCCAAAAACGTATCACACCATTGTGGTTGGAAGTTTCTATTGTGTATGAAAATATTCGCACATTAAGATTCCACTCTTCCATAACAAAACAATAATTACAAATTAGTCTCGACTTTTCAATAATTTATTTATACCGCGAGTATTCAAAAGCTTCCGATAAAATGCTTTATTCTTTTGGTGGTTTGACCTCGGAACTTTATCGTTTGAATCGCTTTATGTATTACGAAATAAATTTAAAAACAACAAGTTCTTCATTAAAGTTTAGAAAGACTATCGCGAACTCAAATTTCTTAATTAAAGCGATATTGAAATTTGAACGTCATATCTTTTTTTATTGTTTATATTAAATAGTCAAAGCAAAAAATATTCAATAAAACTAAGATAAAAAGTACAATTAAGGAGCAAAAATAATTCCACCAAAAACAATTATGAATACGAAAACACTAAATGCATTTCAGTGTAAATTTATACTTTAAAGTATATTAATCACAAATGACTCATTAATAATAAGTCTACGAATAGATAGAAAACAATAAAAATAAACAAATAGCTCAATTCGGGCTTGTCAACTGAAGCTTTTCACAGAGCTTTCGTCTATTACCGGTTTAAGCTTGACATGGCCTTGTACTTAGGCGCATCGGTCATTTAGAGTCATCTCATATATAAGTAAGATTTCGGTGTCAAGATCACATTCTCTGGTCTGTTGTGGGTGACACTGAGACCGCCGGATCAACGATGTTGAAGATTTTGGTGCGTAGTTATACATATATACTATATTATAATATTATATTTTATAATAAACGAGTATCTTATAATTGAATCAGTTCCTGTGTTTGTGTATAAGATAAAAATATTCGGTCGTAGGTATTTTTATAGTGTATAAAAGTGAAATGAGATTAATAAGTTTTTAGCCCATTAATCCTCTTGTAAATTGTATTTTTTTGTTGCGATAATTTTTATTAATCAAATTTATTATTTATGTTATCTAAAACTGATAAAAAGTAACCTTTTTCTCGGCGTGACTACTGACTTGTGATAATAGTTTTTGGTTGTCTTTCTGTGATATCGTATCAAAGTTTTTGTTAAGCACTTTATAATTAATTTTGAATATCTTCACTAGTCCCTCATGGATTGCTTTACTATTGCACGCCAATTGCTTTGCGAAATGTTCTTAAAGGTGTGGAGAAAAGGTTTTGCTATCGTAAACTAAGCAAAGACATTGTTTTCTCAGTTTGATTTTTTATGTCATTAGTGTAAACATCTTAAGAATTTATTTACTTTAATATGTAAAATTGTATCCTTCATTTTTTTTCAAATTAAATTTTAAAGTTTCTACCATCAAACACAATTATACCACCCACATACGTTACGTAAATATAAATAGAAAAACCATCAACACGTTTGATAAAACAATTTTATATTTCATTCCATGCTAAAAGCTATCAGTAATCCGGGATTACATAAAAATAATGCACACGGGGAATGAAACAATATTAAGCCTTTAAATTGATAAATCCTCTTAGATGTATATTGTGATTTAAATTCAATAAACGTAAGGGTTGTCAATTAAACAGCGCTCACTTTGAGTGCCGTGTATGATTTTAAGCACCAATATAGTTTCCACGTGAAATGAAATGTACCACCCCATCTCACCCCAGGCAGTTATTTCCATAAGCTCGAATGCAATATTATTTTTTGTGTAATATAATATATCAAAGCAAACATTTTACGCTCATACCCTTTTGAATTATTAAAAGCCGGCTTAAATTTCGGTGCACTTGAACTGTAAAATATTTTTATATAATATCAATCTTGTTTCACTTTTTATTACATTTTCCGTTAGTCGCTTCTCCACATACCCTGGATAATTATCCAAAATATTTACGCTACGTCTATATTATTATCATATTGCATGGGATATATTAAGTCTTATCTCGTATTTTAAATGAAAGAAAACTGTAATTACTACTTTATATATACTAAGAAAGACAATCATTGTTTCGTATAGTATAAAATTTCTGCCACGTTGTATAGACCTATTAGATATACCTATTACAATATCTTTCATTATAGATAGTTGGGTTTTTATTCTTTTATGTTTTTTATCGACTTATATGTCATAATTATTTCCTAGACATATGAGAAAATAAAAAATTAATTGCTTAAAAATGTAACCAAAACAACATATAACCGAAGTATATATTTCCTAAATATATATTTATTTTCCATATTTGAATATTTTAATAGATTCTTTTTATAAAGGTTTATCCAAATAAAAATATCTCCTCTCCTCAGAATTTAATTTTTTTCTGCAATTTACATATATATTTTACGGATAGCTACACAAACACACGTTGGAAACTACAGTTATACTATAGTTGTTTAAAATGTAATACTTCACGGATGCGAATTTGGTGACAAGTTCTTTTTTGTTTTTCTGAGGCAGATTAATAATTTTTTTATCAAACTCCATAATTACTCGATACAACAACTCTTTGATTACAATATATGCTACATGAAACATTAAGGTTTAGGGAAATGAGATCAGATGAGAATCTTATTATTTTAAAAATCTTCCTGGGTATTAAGTTATATTGTAATAAGACTGCCTCATTGATCTAGTGGTCAGTTTGTTCGGCTACATACATGAGGTCGTGGGTTCGAACCTCGGGCCGACTATATTAAAAAAATGATTTTAAATTTTCTGTTAAGAAATTTTCAGTATTTGCATCTCTCTCCGGTCGTGTCGGATTGTCGTCCCATCGGACTATGAGAATGAAGGAATAAGAAGCACTCTAAAAACCCTCTCTCTAATTAGTGGGCAGGCATGTGCCCAGCTGTAGGTCATTACTGGGTCGCTACTTACCTTGCATTATTATTGCAGTAAGGAGAGACGCGTGAATTTTCGTTCAGGGAAATCGCGGGTTCGAATCTTAGCAATAAGTTTCTTTATATAAAAAGAAACGGGAATGTTTAATTATTCTGTCCAATCCATCATTATGTTTTTAGCTGAAGGAAATCATCGTAAGTAACTTCGGCAGTAGAGCAGCGTGGTGGGCCTATGTTCTAACAATAGTGTCTCCTATTAGTGAGGAGGCCTGTGTCCTGGAGTGGGACGTTGAAAGGCTGCTATTATACCTATTTTGTATTAGAGTATAAAAGAGTTTCACAATGAACTTTCGATTCGTAGAAGGGCTTTATTATGTGTTAGTTTCGTTTCTATTACACGATACACACACGTTCATTTTCTAACAAAACGCCGTCCGAACTCTGAGCGCCCCTAAGCCGTCTACCTCGGTGATTTCATTCACAGTTAGGGCTGCGTTTACCTAAATATGGTGCACCGCCAATTAATTTAAAAATAGGCAAACACGAAACATTTTCTTTTCATAATCTATATATCGACACTGGAAGGCAAACAAGTAGTTACACCCAAAATATTGTAGTTACAAAACTTTGACACTAAAGTCAATCTGGTTAACAACAAAATATAAATATATTTAGTATCTATCAATAATATTAAAAATTAAATTAATTAATTGTTTGCAACAAAGATTTTTTTTCAATAAATAACTGTAACTAATAAATACGAAAGTTATATGTATATCTTTTTTGACACAACCGATTTAGAACTTTTTTATTGCTCACAGTTTAGCGCTTGACTGATGATTTCACCTGACAGTCTAAGATGGATAATCCGTATGTTTTCTACACAGCATGTTACCAGAACACAAATTTCTTTGGTTGGCGGTACGTCTCTGCTGGTAGGGTGGTAACTAGCCACGGCCGGAGCCTCCAACCGGTTCAGACTCAGACAAATTAGAAAATACAATTTCCTATATTCATCCTACCGGGGATTGAATCCGGGACCTCCGCTAGCAAAGCTAATACTCGCAACACTGCGCCAGCGAGGCCGTTGTCAGATATTGTCGCTATCAGAGTACTGATATTGTTGTTATGTTAACATAATTCAATTTTTAAATAATTAATAAATCAATATCTCGGATATTATTCCTGGCGATTTTCCATACGCAAACCCGGACAAAGTTTGAAAAGTTCGCTAGTATGCTTTCAAAGAAAGGAAAATTTACAAAAACCACTCTATCCTTCTCTCCCGCCAAGGATATCAAGCAGTAATACAAATCATCAAAAGAAAAACTTGATAACATTCTGTAGCCTTTATTTATTATTTGTAATAAAACAACTAGTCGTCAGCCTTGACCGACGAATCATTTCGGTAAATTGTCGACTGTTTTAAGTGAAAATCGATTCAATGCATCCAGATTAATAAATGTACTGGCGTATGCTAATAATAAATTATTATTTCGTTCGTATGAAGTTGTTTTTGTTTATATAGTATATAATCCTAGAAGGCTTCGGTCGTGACTAATTACCACCCTACCAGCAGTGACTACTGTGTAGAAACCACAGGATATTTAACCAGCACTCTTTACCAGCATTATCGCGGTCCCATCTTAGACTTTAGCAACACTCACTTGTCAGCATTAAAAAGATTGTTGGTGTAGGTCTAAGACGAGAGGTAGGGTGCCATAAAGGTATACAAAAATTCAGTACTAAATCACTATTGTAATTTTTATGAAATATACAATTTCATAAACTTACATACTATATAAGTTCAGCTCGTTTATTTTTTATTTCTCGTTCTAGTTAAATGAACGAGAACGTATTGGTATAAAAGGAGACTGACAAAAAAGATTTATGAGTCAAGAGTGAATGGGAAAGTTGGAAAGCGAACGTTGCTGAACCAAACCCAGAACATCTTCAGTACTCTAAACCGACGAACTTGTATGAAAGGTTTAATGAGAATGAAAGAAGCGAAGGAGATATGCAACGATCGTGGCAAGTGGAAGGACGTTGTCTCTGCCTACCCCTATGGGAATGAGGCGTGATGCTATGTATGTATAAAGTTAAACTTCTTACGGCACGGTCGAGTAAAACAAAAAGGAACTTATGCATCAGCAAGAGCCTTTGGGGTCATTACTTTACATAGTCTCACTTAGATGAAAATGATGACAAAATTCTTATATAGAAGATTCCAAATATAATTATATATTACAATATAGAATAAAATAAGCCAAAGAAGCTTCATTTTCTATTTGCGATATTAAGACAATACTATCACGGAAAACGTAACTAATTTGTTTGTAACTCTGTTTAGCTTAACGATTTCCAGCTTAATACGCTTTGAAAGTGCAAACCCTGCTTTAGTTGACGTCTGTGTTTACGGTGACTTAACACACATGCTCTATGTGATATTGATGAAGGGTGTCGTTTATCAGACATATTTAGTCTGATTTTTGTAGAAAATTTTATAATTTATTAGTGTTTTGTCGCTGAAATCCGTTTAACCGTATAGGAGCTTGATAAACAATGAGGCAGGCATATTCCCAAGCATTTAGCATAAAGTTCTTTCCACATAACTAACAGACACCCCAATTTTTATTTATTATGGCAGACTATAGAAGTACGAAGCTAGGAATGTGACATAATGAGGCTTATAAATGAAGCATTTGACTCAGGGAAGGTAAAAAATAAATAAAATCGGCCGGCGTTTATTACTATACAGATATTTAAAATTCTATTTATCGTAATTGTCGCAAACTTTCTCACATTCTTCCCGTCAATGTATGTTGTCTTGTATTTAGTAGTCATTGGAAAAATATAAAATATTATAAAACTTGCTTATAAAATGTATAATTATCAGTTATATAATACATTTTATTAGGTGGTGGTTTAACAATGTATCAGCAAATTTAAGTGTGACCTTCTTTTAAACCGAACAATTTTCTTCAAATCTTCTCCAACATATTTTACAATGGTGAGATAATCTTTTGAAAAACAAAAGAAGAAGAAAAAGATTATAATTAGAACTTTAATTTATTTATTTGGGCAATCAAAGCGCTGATAACTTAATCATTACTATTACAGAATGTTATTTTAAAAGCCTGTGAATACGTAATTTTTTCATGGACAGTTAAAAGCCGAACGTTATGATAATGGGAATATATGGTGATAAATATAAACGATTTAACCTTGATCATGCCACAACAAAATTTATGTTCAATTATGATTTTTATTATGAAATGAGCTAAATATAAAAAAATAACTTCAGTGTTTTATTAGAAATCATGTTGGCGATTCAAAGCAACGGGTTTTATTAGAAACATTGCATTTTCAATGAATAAACCCACAATTTATTACACGGTTTTATTGTCCTTATACTTCGAATATATATTATGCTTTAAATATTTTTATTTATACCAACCGTGATTTCCTTGGCAAGAATCTACTCTATTATTTGCCTGTGCCTTCAGTTAGTCAAATTATAAATATTTTATTATCAGTATATACTTAGATATAGAAATAACTAGCTGAACCCGCGACTATGTCTGTGGAATGTTTTTTGGGTAGCATTTTCATTAATTTAGGCAAATTGTTTTACGTATAAGAAACATACGTGTAATACCCTCGCAACCCCTTTTGCGGGTGGAATTTTGTAAAATCCGTTCTTAGCTGACGTCTACTAGGCAAAAGAAATATTCCTAACAAAATTCAAGTCCCTACGCCTTATGGCTCCAGAAATATCGTGATGATTCATTAGATACCTGGATATCTCTTTTATATACGACGATGATGAATATATATTTATATTGAACATTATAAAAAATGTTTTTTTAATTACTTTTGTATTAGAAACGGGGCACTCACTGTATCCAATTCTAGTGTCTTAGTTTCCCTCGCAATATTTTCATAATTAAAAATTATATCAAACTGCATTCATTAGAACTTTTAAGAGAGGATATCTCCGGTTGTAGTTGCAAACAATGAATTAAAAGCACTTCTTATACAAATTTTTACTCGTGTTTTGTAATTATCTATCAGGAAGAAACACTAAACAAAAATTTTCAATGGCTATTCAGACCTGTTTGTTGAAAATAACCTTTTCAATTACTTTTATACAATATAAATGTTAGTAGCGTGAAAAGTAGAGAATTTTGTGATTATACCTTTATATGTTTCCTTAAAATAAGTTTTAATAAATTTATATATAATAATAACGCAACTTTCGTGCCTTACAGGAATAAAGGCAATAAAGCTTTGGAATCATTGTCTACAGCTTTATTTATAAATTTCTATTTGTCAAATTCCACGCTGTGTAATCTACGATATAAAATAATTTCACAATGTATATTTAATAAACAAAATTAAAGTAGTTGTTTATAAAGTTAGAAACAATACCTTTTTTTAAACTCTTATTCAATTATCTACCCGTCTATTTAAAACCAAAAATCTATTGAACCAATAGTTTGAAGTATATGGTACATATGATTTCTATTTATACATATATGTATAACAATGAATATCTTTTATATGTAGGGTTTGAAATGGTTAATTATGTACATTCGGCCTATAATCTCACCTGATGCTAAGTGGGAACACAGACTAAGTGGGAAGAGCGCTGAACTGGTAATTTGCCCCTTATGGTTTACGATGTTGTGTAAACATCGTACTGGAGGTTAATTTTTTTGCATAGCGACACGTCTTTTCTGGTAAATTGGCAAATGGAGCTACGGCCGAAGGCTCTCACCGTTCAAAGAAATTAGGAAATGCAATATACTAAATTTGCTCACCCAGGAATCGAAACCAGGACCTCTGCAAGCGAAACAAGAATTTGCACCCATTCAAAAATCGTTATCCATTCAAAAAATTCCCGATTTTTTTATCGATGCTTTTTTTCTAACTAATAAGCAAATTGTGTTTCTTTTTTAGCAGTAGCATAGTATAAATCAATAACCGCATTCGTAGACACATGGTCGCGATATTTAAAAGAAAAAAACCTGTGGTCGGGTATTTTATTAGTTTGACATTACATCATCCATGTGTGTACATATTTCGGCTAAATTAGAATCAATTGACATTCACGAAGCTTATACTGATAAGTGCACCGGATATTATAAAACTGAATACTCAACTGAAGGTCAACACTGTAGCATTTTTTGAACTTTATTTTTATTTATTAATTAATTGGTTTACTGTCTATTTAACATATAATTTACGTCCTAAATTACACACTCTAATATACGTACAGAATATATAAGATCATTTAAAAACAAACAAGCAACACTCTTTAACCTATATATTTTAAAAAGTATCGAAAAAAAATTATTATAAAATGAAGTACTACCGTTTTTGTTTCTTTCACTGCCTCGCTGGCATAGTAGTACGAGTTCCAAAGTTAGATTCCTTTAAATAATGCATAGTAATACAAATATTTCTAAGTTTGACAGAAAAGGATTCGAAGCAGAAAAACGTGCCGCCAAGCAAGATCTACGCATTCCGATTCGACGTTGTGTAGAAAATGTTATCAAATAATATACAAACGGACAGATTTTATTTATAAATATTAATATTTTGTTTCTAGGAAAGGCGAGTTTTAATTAGTTATAACATCTCCCTGCTACACCACAGAGCGTAATATTTCCGTTTGACACTTTATGTAAATACAGTGTTGCAAATAATATGAGTTGTTATTAACAGACTCGTTTGCTTGTTAGTAATTTAGTTGAAAATTTAATACGCTCATTGTTAGTAAACTATTCTGCCGTTATTAATGAGATGTTTTATTAAATTTTAGACAACATCGTGGTAGTTAAACAACTACCGGTGAATGGTTGAGTAGAAGCTCGTGTGTTTATTTATAGAATTTCATAATATAATGATAAAACAAAACAAGATGCTTTTTAATATACTTATAAGTTTTGATGTCCTCGCTGTTTGAATGGTACGAATACTTGCTAGGGCCTGGGATAGATTCCCAGTAGAGCTATTTTAGAAAATTACATTTTCCTTTTTATTTAAGTTTATACTGGTGGGAGACTTCGGTCCTATTTAGTTACCACCATCAATGACCAACCTGTCTCTTGGAAAGTTAATAACGCGAAGATAGTTTAAGACAAGTTGCTCCTAATAATGGGTTTGATTTTTAACAAGGTGACTCCTTTTACAATACACTCAAAGTAAGGTAAACAGTAATCCATTAACGTCCCACTGCTTGGCACCGGCCTCCTCACTCATAAGACACGGGGATTTAGACCATCGGCCCACTATATGTCACCATTGCGGGTTGGCAAGCATAGTACTCATGTGCACTCTCTATTCCTTTATTCTCATAGTGTGATGTGACCGTAAGAGTGCGGGGAAAAGCTATAAATAAAATGCAACATGCTTACAAAATAAATATGTCCACTAATAAAACGACTTCATATCAAACTTTGTTCAAAAACGGTCTATTTAATCTCTTAATCTAATTAGACAGACGATCAAAGCATTGAGCGAACACAAAAAGTTTAACATGTTCAAACCACAATCTTTTAAGCATCTATGTATTAAAACGCAGGGATGCTTTAGGTAAAATTTTCGCAAAGATGAATGACACATGTTTTTTCTAATTTGTATCAACATCCTAAAAATACGTCCATATATACCATATATCTGATTTGGCTACTTTTGGTTTTGAATTATATGTGGAAGTCCAGGGAAGTTTTAAAGGTGAGTATAAATGATAATGATGATTCGTATATACGAGTACATACACTTACTAAATTAGGCTAAAATAAACATTTGACATGTATCTTTAGAAATAGTTGCAAGTTTTTTCAATATGACGTGTTGTCACTGACTTGTTTTGTCAATAAAAAGGCGAGTGTTTGCTACAATTATGACCCGATTTAGCTTTTTCTAAGCTGTGTAAATGTACTAAGCACTGTAAGTTATTATTTATCTCTGACATTAGCTTCAACTCATTTCTGAACTCGGATTCCAATTAATGAAGTTTCGCTACTTACCTAATTTTGTGTGTATTTTTTTGACATTCTATCGCTATAATGAAGTTTTAACGATTTATTTTATAAACAATATTTTGCAAGGACAGCTATAAACACCTTAAAGTTTGCTATAACCTTTAATAATACAGTTTTATGAATAGCAGTAATCGAAAAAAGTCGCTTAAAGCATCCGTGCCATTTCTTACCTTACCCCTTAGATGAATATTAACTTTAAATATTTGTAGATTAAGCCTACTGTAACGTAAAGATTGTTAATAAAAATAATATATTGGTTCATGGTCAATATGTCTGTATAATAACGTTCAATGCATCACCATCTAAATGTCAAGTATAAATAAGGAATTAACACAATAATAATGTTACCGTCCTTGCAATGTACTCACACCTTAATATTCTGTTATTATTTGTCTTCTATGACAAATACTTATTTTAACGAACGATCTGTTGTTGAATACCCACTTAATTACGAATTTCAAAATTGTCTGTATTAGTATATTATAATCTACACAACAAGCATTCCTTTTAAAAGTCCTTCACTTAGATAAGAGAACGCATTAATTTTTTATGATAACTCTAATGATATTCATTTAATTTCTATGCTGCACTGTATCCATCTGTATAACTCTCCCATTACGGCATTGAATGTGGCCATTTTTTCTGAAGATAAAATGGATATAGAGAGTTATCCTTAAAAGATTCATGTATACTATTACAGATTATTCTGTATATCTCTAAAAGAGACATTAACCTACCATAAATTGTTTTGTTATGTTACTAATGGGTTAGGCAGCGTTTTCGTTCAACCAATTTACGGAAAAGCTTGAAAAAATATATTTATAATTACTTTATCTATTAAAGAATCTACATTTAAATATGTTCAGTAGTTTTGAAGCTAGAAACAGACACGCGGAGGAGGAATCTGTTCTTAATATGTAAGACTAGATAAAATAGTAAAACAAAGGAGCAATTGAGTCAATCGTGTTAATATCGAAAAGTAAACATATTATTTTATTACTAAACAATGAGAGAAGGTTGACATTTTTAAACAAATATATTGTATACGGAAAGGATACTCGTATCGAAAGCAATTTCCTCTCACAGTTACCTTCACCCCACTGTGAAATTTCTGTCCAATGCAAAGAGGAAAATTCAAATAAGGGACGCGAGCGACAGAGAAGTTTCATTACAGTTTTAGAATAGGAGGTTTCTACTTTTTACTGTTGCCAGTTATGCCCTTCGGCTGTTAATAAGATAAGTACGAAAGATGCAATGTAGTTGTGTTGTGGACGCAACTTTTTTTCAGTTGTAGTTCATAAATTTAATTTGGATTTATTTTTAGGTTCATAATTAAATATTATTAATATCGTTTTAAGCATATAATTTCCAAAGTTTTGAATATAAAAACCATATGAATAAATATATTCAGATTTTTAACACCTCATCCTCAATATTTCTTTATCATTTTTAATAAATAAACTGACTATATTTTTATTATTCCAAACTTTGTTATTCAATGTCGAAGATTATTAGCATCCCAAAGTATTCCCAAAGTATATTAGCCATAAATGTAATTATTTCTGTAGATTCTTATTGTTCAGAAGGCGTTCATTTTTATAATTTTTAAAGTATGTAATGACCTCTTCGTAAATTTTTATTTTTTAGTGAAAAAGTATTTATTTTAGTTGAGGCCTTCGTAATAATAAATGCAAAAGAATACCCATATAACTTTTATTTAAAAAAAGCTAAGTAATCTATACGGATAAAAAATTACTGCTTTTCGAAATCTATAATTATCCCCATAAGTAATCTAAAACTACTTTAGATTTTATGTTGGTTCGACCAATATTGATTAAACTTTGACTGGTACATAACAAATATACTAATAAATAGTAAAGGCTGCTTTTTTTCGACTTTTTATAAGGATAAAAACTTCCGATTGCACTTCATACTGGTTTGAATTATTTCATCAACAAAAAATCTGAAAAATGTAATTACATAGACAACAAAATTCTAACAGTATGCTTGGTAATCACTCCAAATGGGAATCTGAACTAAATTACACATATAAGCTACATGAAAGCCCGACAACCTCAATCCAGTGCTTTAGAGTTGATAGCATATTAAATGGCGCCGTAGAGCGAAGCCTTTAAATCTAAAGAGAAATAAAAAAATGTTACTTAGCTATTTAACTCTCATTTTACAAATCCCTTAATACTTTTACAATGTGTACATTCATATTTGAATGCTGACGCAGTGGTGGAGTACTCGTTTTGCTATAAGAAGCGCTGGATTTTAATTTCTAAAAGATGAATGTATCAAAATAGTATTTACTTATTTATATCTATATAGGGGTGGGAGAAACGCGTCTCAGTCCGTTTCTCCAAACGCCAGCCTCACCTGCACGCGGTGCACCCTGCTTCTACCGACGAGGCTCTGGGGACCGACAAATGGCGGTATAACCATTCTCTATAGCTGACCTTAATGCCACAGACCGATAACCGGCAGCAGCGTTATCGGTGCGATAAGGTCAGCACTGCGATCACCAACCCGCCTGCCAAGCGTGGTGATTATTGGCACAAACACGAAATGATCGACACAAGGCAGCAACGCCCCCCAGACCCCGGCAGCCCCGCTATTCCTAGCTCTGGCAGTGGTTATGGTAACGGCGGGGCAGGGCGTGCTAAGAATGTCCGGGATAGATTCCGCTGCCAAGCCCGACGACTTGACCTAGCAACATACAACGCACGCACTTTGAAGACCGACGAAAAGATCTTCGAGCTGGAAGAAGCAGTAAGCAAGTTACACTGGGATATTATAGGATTGTCTGAAGTCCGTAGAGAGGGGGAGGACACGATAATCCTAAAATCCGGTAACTTGTTTTACTACCGGGAAGGCGAAGTTCAACCTCAGGGTGGTGTTGGATTCCTTGTCCACAAATCCCTCGTCAACAGCATTGTAGCAGTTAACAGCGTGTCCAACAGGGTAGCGTACCTGATACTCAGAATCACCAAACGGTATTCGCTGAAGGTCCTCCAGGTTTACGCACCCACATCATCACATCCGGTTGAGGATATAGAGGTTATGTATGAGGACATATCCAGGGCCATGCATGCCTCTAGTACATTCTACAATGTTGTGATGGGAAATTTCAACGCAAAACTCGGCCAGCAAAGTGGGGCAGGGTCGAGAGTGGGCAATATGGCCATGGGCAACGAGACCAGAGGGGACAGATGCTCGCTGATTTCATGGAAAGGGAGGGACTCTACATGATGAACTCCTTTTTCAAGAAACAGCCGCTCCGAAAATGGACCTGGCTGAGTCCCGATGGTTCCACGAGAAATGAGATAGACTTCATCATGTCTACGAAACGGAACATATTCAATGATGTCTCTGTGATCAGTAAAGTGAAAACTGGGAGCGATCACCGCATGGTAAGAGGCACATTGACTATTAACGTATACCTAGAACGGTACAGACTGGTGAAGTCTACGTTCCGACCTACTCGTGCCCAAATCCAAGACCCCGAGGGCTTTCAACTAGAGCTGCAAAACCGCTTCGATTGCCTTGAGGAATGCGAATCTGTGGATGAGGTTAACGATACGTCATTAGAAACTGTCCATATGGTTGGGAACATGTACTTCAAAGCCCGTAAAAAGAAAACTAAGAGATTCTCT
Source organism: Elymnias hypermnestra (assembly GCA_015832385.1). NCBI lineage: Eukaryota > Metazoa > Arthropoda > Insecta > Lepidoptera > Nymphalidae > Elymnias > Elymnias hypermnestra. The sequence goes on along the minus strand of JACTOM010000069.1, from coordinate 3,484,722 downwards.
GACTATACTCTCAATCTCATGCAGCGAAGACAGTCAATGAGGTTGCAGTCTGCGGCGGACGCGTCAGACTATGGCATATCAACAGATAGATGTCGAAGTCACAAAAACGTGATCTGCGAACCTTCAACACGGAGCGTATCAAAGAAGCTATTAAACGCAATAAGGGTTCCAAAGTGTTCGCAAGAGACCTGTCTGTTGGTCAGCGCCAGCTTACGCGGCTGAAGACCAGTAATGGTAAGCTCATTGCGTCGAAACCAGAGATTTTGAGCGAGGTCGAGAGTTTCTATGGACAGCTATACTCATCGACTCTCAAGCCTATCGACTGTATGGCTGCAGATCCTAAAGCCAAACTAACCCGACACTAAACTGAGGACATCCCGGACATCAGTCTGTATGAGATTAGTATGGCTCTCAAACAGATGAAGAACAGCAAGGCACCAGTTGATGATGGAATCACAGCAGTACTCCTGAAGGCGGATAGAAAATCAGTACTCAAAGTCCTTCAGCGTATGTTCAATTCCGTCATCCTCGATGGCACAGTGCCGGAGGCATGGCGTAGGAGCGTGGTAGTGTTGTTTTCCAAGAAAGGCGACAACACCTTATTGAATAACTACAAACCTATCGTGCTGCAAAGTCATGTCTACAAACTGTTCTCGAGAGTCATTACGAATCGTCTCGCTCGCAGATTTGACGACTTCCAGCCCCACGAACAAGCCGGTTTCCGAAAAGGCTTTAGTACCATAGACCACATCTCTACGCTGTGGCAGATTATACAGAAGACCGAAGAGTATAATCGGCCACTTTGCGTAGCGTTCGTGGACTATGACCTTCGATTCGGTGGAAACATGGTCCGTGTTGAGATCTTTACAGAGATGCCGAATTGACTACCGGTACATACACGTGCTGAAGTGCTTGTACGAAAACGCCTCCATGTCAGTCCGTATACAGGACCAAAGCACAGCGTCTATCCAATTGCAACGTGGAGTGCGACAAGGAGATGTTATCTCCCCGAAGCTCTTCACTGCGGCGCTGGAAGACATTTTTAAGCTTTTGGAGTGGAACGGACTGGGCATCAACTTCAACGGCGAGTACATCACTCATCTACGGTTTGCCGATGACGTAGTCATTATGGCAGGGACTCTCGAAGATCTCAATACAATGCTGGATGACCTCAGCAGAGTTTCTCAACAGGTGGGCCTGAAAATGAACATGGATAAGACGAAAATTATGTCTAATATCCATGTACCGCCTCACCCAGTCATCGTTGAGAACTCAGCTCTCGAAATTGTTGACGAGTACACATACCTGGGACATATAGTCCAGCTAGGTAGGTCCAATTTCGAGAAGGAGGTCAACCGCCGAATCCAACTCGGTTGGGCAGCGTTCGGGAAACTACGCCAGATATTTTCGTCTGATAATCCTCAGTGCCTGAAGACCAAAGTCTTCGAACAGTGCGTGTTGCCAGTGATGACCTACGGTTCTGAGACGTGGTCGCTGACTATGGGCCTCATGCGGAAGCTCAGAGTCACTCAGCGTGCGATGGAGAGGGCTATGCTCGGAGTTTCTCTACGTGATCGAATTAGAAACGAAGAGATCCGTAGTAGAACCAAAGTCACCGACATAGTTCTACGAATCGCGAACCTGAAGTGGCAATGGGCGGGGCACATAGTCCGAAGGACCGATGGACGTTGGGGGCCGAAGTTGCTGGAGTGGCGACCCCGCACGGGACGCCGCAGTGTAGGCAGACCTCCCACAAGGTGGACCGATGATATAAAGTGGGTCGCCGGTAGCCGCTGGAGCCAGGCGGCGCAAGATCGGGCCTTGTAGACGTCATTACGTGAGACCTATGTCCAGCAGTGGACGTCCTGAAGCGACGACGACGAGCGACGACTTATCTATAAATGATTATGCGACTTTAACTTTACCATACCGTTAACAAAGTCATACTACTAAGAACATGTAAAATCAATAAAAGATGATTACCTAATTATTATAAAAATAGAGCATGTTACAGTCTGTAACTTTGTCTTGTCATAAAATAAATTGTCATCAAGCACTAGCCTGTATAAAAAAGTTTTGCAATAAATAACCCTTAGTAATTTATTTGGATCTTATTTCCAATAAAAAGGTTAGCCATATTGGCTTGATATATCTTCTTATTACTGGTTAAAACTATTATCTCTGTAATTATACTTGTCAATAAAAACAGCAATCATTTATTTATATGATATAGGTTACAAAGGTATATATGATTTATTAAATTATTCGGATACATCCATCCACAAGGTAGTATGCAAATGTTACATTTTAATATTCGTTGTAATTTTTTATATTGGCGTAAAATATTTGAATGTCCTCAAGAGTTATTTATTGCTCAATGGAAAGACACTTGGATTCTTGTTAAAAATCACAGGTTCGAGGTCTATGTAGAGGACCTTTAATTTCTCTTGCTAAAATGTACCTAATTGTGACTCAAAATTCGTCATTATGCTTTTCTTATTCAAATCCTCTTCATCATTAGTGAGGACCTCCTCACTAATGATGAAGAGGATAGAGGATAGAGGTATGCGCTGTGTGTATTTTTACCAAGGCCTTGGAATGCTCTATAAGTTAGGTAAGACAATATTTCTAGATATTCTAAATAAAAGAAATTTAATATCCTCCCGCTTGCAATTCATGTCAATATCATTTTAATATTGTCGGGAATACATATTGAAATTCTCGAAAAGATTTTTCCCGTAGTCCAGCAACTGGACAAAATTCTTTGTGGTCACATTCAGGTACATATCGGTATCCTAGACGATTTTCTTACGACAAGAACGTGTGCGATTGGAAAACAAAATGTAATTTAAATTAGTTCTATTAGCACTGTAAATACTTTTTCAAACAATGCAAGTCTAGACAAATCTTTATTATATATTTTTCTTTTATATCTAACGAGCTACACGTAATAGAACACGTCATGAATCATTAGGTAAATTAATATTTACAATAACATATTTTTAAATATCAGCCGGTTTTGAAACCTCGATTTGATGAATTTTCCGTTTCTGTGTTGTCGATTAATAATATTTACGATTTAATTATTCAATCTGCTATTAATATTTAAATAATCTTAACCCGCCGAAGTTCAATGATCTTTGTTCAATGTCAAGGTTTGTTTACGCAATCCTAAGTGAAAGATTTGAGAGTTTAAAAATTATATAACTTGCCCTACTACAAACGAGAGGTACCTAATGACGGTCAGGTGTCGCAGTGTGTCTAATGCTTCATATGAAACTTCAATACAATATATTTCCACTATATAAAATGCTTAATCTTATGTCTCCCCTTGAAAATCAGTGTAGATATTTTGAAATGGTTGTAGATGTAGAATAACAACAATAAGCAAATGCTTAGAAAGCTTTATTCTCAGATTAACAAAATGACATCTTAATTTTATGTGTATGATACTTTAATATTAACACTAAAACAAACTACAGACTTTTGTCCATAATGTTAATATTAGGTATATATTATTATGTTCATAGTAATAATTATTACTACATGCGATACAAGTAAATGTATTCAAAATACAATCATCTTAACAACTACAAAGGCCTATCAACGGCCATAGATTATAAAAGTAAACAAAAACAGAAACATGGTTATGATTAAAAATTTATCTATTAAACTGAACTAATACAAACAAAATCAAATGTTCTTTGAAGGCTAACGTCGTCTAAGCATTTAATACTGATCGCTTTTAAACATTTTCACTTTCAACAACTTCAACCGGGAATAGAAAACCAGTTGCATACAGTTAAGGTATCACCCAATGTAATAAGGTCATTGTTCTCTGTGAGAGCTTCCTGTTATTTTATGATCCTTTATGTATTATCATTAAATATACTTTCACTTAAGTTATTATCCTTGTCATTATATATAGTTGTATATAATTAAAGTTTCTATGTACTGGAAATAGAAAGAAAAAGTTATAATACTAATTCGGTTTTTATTAAATATTAAGATTTATAAATATATCAATACATATACCGCCAAAGGTTCTCTTTGAAAAGGTTGGAATTATTTACAAGTAGCGGTCTAAACCTAAAACTCCGTAATGGAGATAAGATCGTAGAAATAAAATAATTAAAATCTTAATCTATCTAAGCAATCGATATTCCGGCTCAGTTACATTGTTTAATATAACATATGTACCTGTCATAAAAATAAAAATGTTACAATATAATCATAACGACTTAAAATAGACTTATTTGTTCTCAGGTGCTGGCGTGTACACTAAGCGTGGTGGCAGCAGATGTTGGTCTGGGCTACCAATACAAACCGCCTACCAGCACTTTTAATATTTCACCTTATCCAGTCAAGAACTATAACAGCGCCTTTTCTTCTGCTACATCTAGCCCTACTGTACTCTTTGGCAAAGGTTCAAGTGCATCTGCTGGAACTTTTGGTCAAGGTTATAGTAGTTCTTCTGGATCACTCGGGCTTGGTAAACCGTCGACATCGTTTGGACAAAGCCTCACGGGAACAAGTGGAAAATATAACCAAGGTTTAAGTAATTCACCTGGTTTCCTTGGCCAAAGCTCGTTAGCATCCACGTCAACTTTTGGTCAGAATAGTGTTCCAGCTTCTCTCGCTCAAAGTACCAGCGGATCGTCAGTATCTTTCGGACAAGGCACGAGTGGATCATCATCGTCTTTCGGGCAAGGCTCAAGTCTATCATCTGGATTGAGCAAGCCACAGTCCAGTGGGAGTGCTGGTTTTAATTATGGAGGCTTGAGCTCAAGCGGCTTGACTTCTAAATTTGGTGTAAATTCTGGCTCTGCTTCTAATTTACAAGTAGTCAAACCATCTAGTCTCGTATCTAAATACAACACACTTAATTCTGGCTCTAACTATAATTCATTTGGTAGCACCGGGTCTGGTTTTGGGGTATCTGGTAGCGGTTTAGATACTAGTTATAATACAGGTAGTGCATCAGGCTCAAATTCAAATTATAATATATTTGGCGTGTCTAATGCCGGTTCTAGCGGAAATTATAATTCATTCGGCAGCGGATCTAATTATATTCCCAATGTACAAGGATTATATCAGGGCTCCTCTTTAAATCAAAACGGTGGCTATCAGGGTACTTATCAAACTACAGGCGATACTAGTAGATTAGATAATATAGGTAGTTACTACCAGGCGGCTAGTGCTGCTAACCAATTTATTTCATCAAATCAGTATCAAACTACTTTACAAAATTATCCAGAATACTATAATCAAATACAACAACAACAACCAGCTCAAGTATTTAAACATTTTTACGTACATGCTGCACCAGAAGACAATGAGCCACCTAGGCCTCGACCTCAAATTATTTTGCCTCCACCACAAAAACATTATAAGGTTATTTTCATCAAAGCTCCAACTCAACAACCCCCAGTACCACAAGTCATTCCAGTACCACAACAAAACGAAGAAAAAACTATTGTTTATGTTCTTGTCAAAAAACCTGAAGATGCTAAGAATATTGTTTTACCTAAATTTGAGCAAAAAGCACCTACTAAACCAGACGTTTTCTTCATTAAATACAATGACAAACAAGATTCTCAATCCTTAATTGATAACATAGTAAGTGACTACAACAAAGGTGGAATTTCAGCTTCGTTTTCGGGTATTCCTAGTTCATCAGGATCTGGATTTAAGGTTGATAGTTCTTCAGCATTGATTTCTGCAAGTGGAAACAATAATCCAGGTTCCTCGTCTTCAAACTCATTCCAAACTGTTTTTGCAAAGCCCACAAATGTTGCAAGTTCATTTGGAACCTCTATAGGAGGAATCTCTACCGTAACTCCTAGCAGTACAGCATTTGCCTCTAGTAGTACATTTGCTCCTAATAAATATAACTCTGCTATTGACACTCGCTTTGGATCAAGTTCTGTAAGTAATTCTAATTCAGTGGCAGGTAGTTCTTTACCTTCAAGTAACTTTGGTGCTCAACCCAGTAGTGGTTTGTCATCTAGCAATAGTTTCACTTTTGAAAACAAATACAACTCAAAGCCTACCGTTTCTTTCGGTACATCTACCCTAGGTAGTAATTACCCTGCCAAGCCAGTATCTGGATCATTTTCTGGTACCAGCTCCAGTGGCAAGTACCCCACGGGAAGTGGTTCGTTATTAGGATCAAATAGTGGTACACTAAGTGTAAGTCCAATTAGTTCTTTAGGTTCAGGTACTAATTCTTTTAGTACTGCCAGTACCTTCACTGATAATAAACCAAGTGTCAGTTTTGGGTTAGATAGTCCGGCTATTGGAACAGACAGCAGCTTAATCTTAGATTCTTTTGGTGAAGGTAACAAAGAGAGCAACGCCGTATCTAGTAGTAGTTTTGATAGTGATAATTCAGGAAGTTTTGTTTCCGCTTTAAGTTCTGTTTCATCTTCTGTGGATTCGAAACTTGATAGTAGTTTGACATCTACTTCTAGTTTAAATCCTACTGGCAGCAATACAGCAAGCTCCAGTTCTGTCAACTTTGATAGTAGTATTGGCGGCTTTGGTTCAGTTTCAGAAACTTTTGGCACCGAGTTTAAGCCAAGTAGTACCGCTACTAGTTATGTTAGTGAAGACAGCAGTGTATCATCTGTTGGCAGTTTTGATTCCAGCCCTTTGGGATCTAGTTCTGGTACCAGTTTGTCATCGACTACCGGATATGTTCCCGTATCAAGTAGCGCTGGCTCGTCTTCTCTAGGTACCTCGAGTAGTAATAGCAACACTGGTTTTGGATCTAGCAGTTCCGGAACTAGTTCTAATAAATATGGATCTAATTTTGGATCAGGCAGCTCAAATTCTGATTCAAAGTCGGAAACCAGTATCATTTCAACTGTTCAAGGTATTCCCTATGAAACATATGGGCCTCCCAAATTTAAAGTATTGTAGACTCTAATATTTTGTGTCTTTCGCATAATGGTTTACTTTAGCTTTGTACTGAATTACAATTAAATCCAAATAATATATTTTTTGTTTTATTCGATTCCTCCTATTAACTTTTAATCATTCGTGTTTAAGTATATTTTTGTTCCAAAATAAAAATATATGTACATTCAATAAAATATCATTGAATTAAATTTAATTACTGAATATATTGTACACAGTTTAATTATAGTGATAACTTGTATAACAAGATATGACAATAATTCGATAGTTTGGATATATGTATGTTTATTTTAGTTATGTATTGTATTATATATGTGCTTTATTTATTATTAGTATGTATGATTTCTTTATGCATCACCCAGGTACTTTTGCACAATTTTCTTCTCCTGCAGGTTGTCTGGAAGAAATCGCTGACTAGCGATTAGACCGCCTTTTGTACATTTATTAGTATAAGCCTCGTGCATTCATAATTTGTTGTGTTTTTAAGGTGTACAATAAAGGGTTTTATTATTATTATTAATTATATAGTCGAAAAAGGATTTCAGATTTTATATATATAGAGCGATTTGTTTGCTCTTTATATAGCAATAATTACAACGTTGCTTATTTAAACGAAACTGTAATAGAAAATTTTCTACTTTCGGAAACATTCTTTTGAATTATGACCAACTAGAACATGGACTACTGTCGGTGGTTGTAAGTATAATATATAGATAATTGCTTTGTTAAACAATATGCGTTTTTGATCTCCCTGGGACCAACTCCGCTAAGCCAGGGGACAAAAATATACGTGTAGTTTCGTAGTACGTATTTTTTTGAAATTACTATACCAATGAAGGTCCAATATTTTCAATCCAGAACAGTGGTAAATATTTAGATTTAAATGATGACGCGTTACAATTTTCATCGTTGGCGTAACTGGAGCTTCTACGCACGAGCGACGTCAGTTGCTTATTATTTAGTATCGGAACTATTTTATTGCAATTGAAGTTGGCATATTACTGGCATTTTAATGGGTTGCCCATCCGCATAGCTGGCCGACGTTATCTTGATTTATCGCGTGCGCTTCCACAGTAATCATAAGCCAGAATGTCGAATTCCTAATGGTTAATTTAATGGTTATGCGTTAAAGCTACGCCTGCCATAATCTTCGCCTTCATAGTAGGACACATGAAATAAGAAAATTTGTTAAAAATGGTATTTCTAAATTAAAATACGTTTCTTCTTCTTTAGTATATTATATCTAGTATAATGTTTATAATACTTTTTGTAGTGAAACTTCTTTTGCCGCATGAGGGCAAAATTTTTACGGATGAAACGCGTGATGAAATGCTAACTCGTTTGGAGGTTGGGTATTCTTCATGTTTACAAATAACATGTGTCATTTTAATTTGCCACTCGTCATTTAATATACTATTTTACATAAAATGTAATATAAAAATATTTCATAAATCCTCGTTTCTAAATTTTAAATTCAAAAACACAACAAAATAATTCCTAATATTGACAAAAAACACATGGCATTTTTTATTTACAATTCGTCATTTGTGATTTATATTTTAATAAACTATTTGTATTCATTTTCGACAATTTTCATATTTTGACGACAATTACATTAATTAAATTCCTAATAGGTCGTCCGTTTTCCCTCCCTCTAAATCTCGGATATCCGAAGTTTTACATTTCTGTAAATATGAAGGATAATTAAAAATTAGTTTGCCAAAGAAATTTCTTTATGACATGTGTACCTTGTACACCCGCACTTTTAATTTAACTGCGGATATATTGGCGCTTGACTGTACGTACCTGTTGGTAAATGATGATACAGTCTAAGGTTAAAGCGAACTAATCTGGTAAGAAGCAATTCACCTGTTATGGTTTCTAGACAGCATCGTTCCAAAATACAAATCTCTTGCTGGGCGGTACGTCTTTGATGGTACTGCTACATACATGTTTAAATTTTTTCTTAATTTTGTTAACAGAAAAACAGATTAGCTGAAATAAAGTCATTGTTACTACAATTTCAGTTTACTTACCTCTTCAGTTCATAATTTTTATATAAAAAATCGCTACTAAGACTTCCTTAACATAAATGGCAATGCAGAACTTAAGTTATCTTTGTGTTTAGTTATCCAAAATATGAAAATGTATACAATATTTTCTGTACAACTGTCAGAATTTTAATTTTTCTGATAGACCATATGAAGTTACACGGAAAAAACACGCACGGCATTTGTTAATTACATTTGTGAATCTCAGTGTGTCACTGAGATTCACGAAAATCGGTCGTGCCGTTTCCGAGATGAACTTCTAACACCGTGACACGAGAATTTTATATATTAGACATATGAAAAATGGTATCTATTTCTGCCATTCAAAAGACAATGAATATGGTTTTCTGAATAAATATCTACCAATTAAATTAAAATTATTGTCTTCGTTCTTTACAACGAACATTTAACTTGTACATGTATTTTTATTGTTGCTGAGTTCTGAAATATGAATCATAATTAAGCACGTCCACTGCGGCTTGAGTTCAAAACCGCTTTAAAGTAGACTTTACGGAGTGCTGAAAGTTCAATAAATTTGAACTTGTACTGAACGCGTTAAACGCGGAATATCCGTGTATTGGTAACAGATGTGGTCAATATATTTTAAAGCTGATAGAATTTGCTGATATGCAGTGTTTATGAATGGCCCGTCTCTATTTAGAGTCGGCGGCGCGTGATGTCTTAATGCTGATGCGAGTCCATTGAGGGGGTATTCATGGATGCACTTTTCTCCGACTCGCGTGGAATGCGCAAGCGGCGCCGACGCCAACGCGTATACACTTTACACTCTACATTATATATAACTAATGTTCATAAATGTAAAATTAAGTTTTGCGGTATTAATATATACATTGTAGTCACAATTAGACAATATGAAACAAGTAATTTACAACTATGTGCGCGTGCAACTTCGTCTGCGTAAACTTGAATGTGGGACTTCAAGTAAGAAGTCATCTATTGCAGCGAGACGCACTATTTTGTTTATTTTTTATTCTCTATTTCCTTAGTTTTCATTCTTTTCGCGTAACCCAAATTTGTTTTTCTCAAATAAAAGTAGCTTAACTTAGGTACTCCTTGTAACAGTCATTTGGCAGTAAGCTTTCTTCAAAACTGCCTCATTGGTCTAGTGGTTAGCATGTTCGACTACAGACATGAGGTCCTGGGTTCGAGTCCGAGGTCGGGCCAATTCGATATCGATATTGAGTTTTCTATTAAGATTTTCTCAATATTTGCCCGAAGTTGGGAAGTTGGCGGTGTGATCCACCCCTGTGCCTCGGGGAACACGTTAAGCCGTCGGTCCTGCGCCTGATCTCTCTCCGGTCGTGTCGGATTCCCGTCACACCGGACTATGAGAGTGAAGGAATAGAGAGTGCACTTATGTACTATGCCTGCCAATCCGCAGTGGAGCAGCGTGGTGGGTCTATGCTCTAAAAACCCTCTCTCATATGAGGGAGGAGGCCTATGCCCAACAGTGGGACGTTAATGGGCTGCTACTTACTTACTTTATACTTTTTTTTCCAAATTTGGTCCTGCCGTCTAGGAGATTAGGTAGCACAAACAGGCCTCATTTAATAAGCAGACAACCAAACTAAAAAATATACCCGACAAAGCAGCGTAACGTATGCTTAAAAGTTATGATTTGTTTTTATTACTGATAGATTACAACTTAACTGCGATCTTACCTGGTGGTAAATAATTATACAGTTTAAGAAGGAATCACGCTAATCTGGTAAAAGGCCATTTACCTCTTATAAAGCTAGTTACCTAACTAGCTACGGCCAAAGCCAACATAACACCTAAACAACTTATAAAAAAAGCTTCCTAAACTCGCTCTGTCTCGCTCCATTACGCCAAAGCGCCCTACAAATAATTAATATTAGAAGTAATCAATGGTTTCGAATTTAATAATGCAGCGTATCTATGTTCAAGAGGATTAGCTCCTTAAACAATAAGTCTTAGACGCTCTGGAATCTCAAGTGTTAAAGGAACATCTAACTGATATCGCCAGAAGTGACCAACTTCTAATTAATATTGTTCAGAACAGCACTTCATAAACTAGCAACAAAGCCACTTCAACCAAGTGCCAGTGTAACCTGATACTAGGAAATTGTTATAGCAAGCTCGTAACATCGCTGAAACTATCGTTTGTGGTACTTAAACAATACAGGTCTTAATGAATTGATCCTTGCAGAACCGTAGACCCTAGACACAGGAAGCGAAGGTAACACAAACTTTGTTAATTATTCGTTGCACAAATGAATTGTTCAGGAAATATAGTTTTGGTTGGTTAGTATTTCTCATAATTAAAACAGAACGTTTAATGATTGTAATATGATAATTTTCACCTCTGTTCGGTGCAATTAATATTTGACACTAATTGGCACCCGTATGGATAAAGTTAAAAGAAGCTAATTATTTTACCACTACTTATTTATAAACGATAGTATGTATTATAAAGCAATCCTACGGAACAAGTTAAAAGATATATTCTATAAAAGACATATAGATGTAATGCAGCAGTATACAATACTCTCTCTTAAATTGCTAAAATAGTTAATAATAGATAATCAAGGACAAAAAAGATTGCTGATCCTAAATATCTTTCAAATTAGTTTTTTCTGTTGTTTTCAAGGGTTTTGTTTAGCTTAACCTGTTTACTCATTTATTTGTTTGGTTAGAATTTATCACATTTCCCCTGACAGATTGATCTATATATCCTTAAGTCTGATGACAATACAACTCAATACTTTCTGTATCATTCCAAATCCAAGTTGGCAGTCGATATAAATAGACGGATTACATATTTGTTTACAACTACTTGAACCCATATTGAAGAAGTTGTGAACAAATATTAAATAAAAGAGCTTGTAGAATATACTTCACTATAGAAAAATGTAAATCTAATATCACAGTTAATAAAATGTCGGGTGAATAGCTCTTCGCAAACTATTCAATATGGATATCAAATGAAAGGATTTCGATATGTTTTTAGTCTTTTATTCTGTAAGTAACAAGATTTAAAACTAAAAACATTATCATTTTTAACGGTGTTATTGAAAATAAAGAAAAATATTATGTAGATAATGGCATTTATCACAGAAAAATAAAATCCTTAGATATACATAGCGTAACATGGGCAAATGATACAGCGGTTAACCTGATAAAAATCTCATGCGACGAACGACTTTATTTTTGAAGTTTTACTTCTTTTGGCGCGTTAGGGAAAAATGATGAAAGTAAATTTTTACGATGCGCGCGCCCTCCGTCACCAAAAACCGACGCCCTAAAGTTAGCTATAGTCACATTTTCGTTTTTTTAATCATTTATAATTATTATATAATACCTTAACTATTTGATTATATTACTTGTTAGATATATTGTGCCATTGAAAATAACTACATGACATTCTCATCAAAATTATAACTCCAGGACTCAACTATAGAAAACAGATTATAAACGATATTTAATTATTCAATTAAAGTTAGCTTACGTTATTATTTGTACAAACGTAGAATAAGGCGAAAATAAATTAAAAAAAAAATATCTTGTTACGCCAAAAAAGTATAACTTCTAACGCGTGTACACACTTTTCTCTCTCATCAATACCATAGACCAGTCTTGCCCAACATTTTTTAGGCCGTGCCTCACCTTAAAATTTTTAAAATTTTCATGCTTACCATACATAAATATTGACTGTTTTTAAATAACCCACAGCGAAAGGGTTAAAATTGTATCAAGCCCATTTTTGTTTTGCCTCCCCCTAACTGTCAAATTGCCCCCCTGTGGGGCCCACATTGGAAGCACCACCCTAGATTATTGAGGACAGTGGTGTAATGCCTACTGATACCTAGGGGCTATCAAATATTAATTGGCGTTTAGTATATCATCTACCACGTAGGTCCAATTTCGACAAAGAGGTAAACCGCCGAATCCAGCTCGGTTGGGCAGCGTTCGGGAAACTACGCCAGATATTTTCGTCCGATATCCCTCAGTGCCTGAAGACGAAGCTCTTCGAACAGTGCGTGTTGCCAGTGATGACCTACGGCTCCGAAACGTGGTCGCTGACTATGGGCCTCATTCGAAAGCTCAGAGTCACTCAGCGTGCGATGGAGAGGGCTATGCTCGGAGTTTCTCTACGTGATCAAATCAGAAATGAGGAGATCCGTAGCAGAACCAAAGTCACCGACATAGCCCTACGAATCGCGAACCTGAAGTGGCAATGGGCGGGGCACATAGTCCGACGGACCGATGGACGTTGGGGCCCGAAGGTGCTGGAGTGGCGACCCCGCACCGGGCGGCGCAGTGTAGGGAGACCCCCCACAAGGTGGACCGACGACATAAAGAGGGTCGCCGGTAGCCGCTGGAGCCAGGCGGCACAAGACCGGGCCTTGTGGACGTCATTACGTGAGACCTATGTCCAGCAGTGGACGTCCATCGGTTGAAGCGACGACGACGACGAAATCATCTACATTTACAATTATTACCCTTATATTCAATAAAACCGCTGAACATAGTAGTTAAAAGTGCATGTGTACGAAGTAAACATGTCAGAAGTGAAACTTCTTTCGCAAACTAATTTTTAAGTCTTAGTAAAAAAATCTAAATTTTTAGATTTCCGAAATTTAGGGCGAGGGAAAAAGGAAGATTTGTTAGGAATATAATTGTCTTAAAAATGTTAAAAATGACCTATTGTAAGTAAAAATATCACGTGTTTTTGTTAATATTAGAAATTATTAATTGAATTTAAAATTTAGAAAAGAGAATTTATGAAATATTTATACTTTATGAAAAATAGAATATTAAATGACGAGTGGCAAATTAAAATGCTACATGGTATTCGTAAATATTAAAACTAACTATCCTTCAAACGAATTGGCATCAAAAACGCTGCACATCTTTGTGCCGCCAATCAGGCGTTTCATCCGAAAAAAAATTACCCACATGTGCCTATAGAAGTTTCATTTCAAAAATTATTTAATGTATTATTGTATAAAAAGGTAAAAGGTAAATAGCAGCCCATAACGTCCCACTGCTGGGCACAGGCCTCCTCGCTCCTATGAGAGAGGGTTTTTAGACCATAGACCCGCCACGCTGCTCCACTGCGGATTGGCAGGCATAGTACACAAGTGTACTCTCTATTTCTTCACTCTCATAGTCCGACGTGACAGCAGTTCGACACGACCGGAGACAGAGATCAGGCGCAGGACCGACGGCTTAACGTGCTCTCCGTGGCACGGGGGTGGATCACACCGCCAACTTTCCAACTTCGGGAAAATATTAAAAAAATCTTAATAGAAAACTCAATATCGATTTCGAACTGGCCCGACCCGGGACTGGACCTCGGACCTCATGTCTGTAGTCGAACATGCTAACCACTAGACCAATGAGGCAGTATTATTCTGTACTATCGATCAACTACGATTTCCTTATGCAAAAGCGATATTACGGTGATAAGAAAATATGATAACCTTGTTGGTACATTGTCTGTGAATATTAAATAGTCCGTGTGTTTGTGTTTAACTTAATATTAGACAGGACACTCGCCAAAGAGTGCTTTGAGGGAACGCGCTACATCTTGAATCCTTCGTATAAATTCTAATTAGATCTCTACATAACTAAAGTTCGATATCAACTAAGGCAAATTAAATCGACTACGAAATCACTAATGTTAAGAATTTTATCGAAGTTTCAGCTTAGTTACGTGTTAAAAAAATTTTGAAACTGCAAAAGTGAACTAGTTATAACAATCATTTTTACATCTAAAAAAAGTACTAGATACATAAAAAATTAGGTTAATTAAAAATTAATTAAAAACCACGTGCCGTTCAAAATCGCAGTTAATGACACACAAGCAACATTTTAATGTGTAAAAAAAATTATTGAAATCGACAAAAAAGATGCTGTGGCACCACGAGATTTCACTGTCGTTGGTTAATTTAAACATATTGATTAATTACAAACATCTCTTCTGTAAAATTTAATTTTTGAAGTTGTGTCTCCATACCTCTAAAGCAAAGGATTATAAATATTGTCATTATGCAAGTCTAATAAGATTTTTTTAGTCTACTGATTGTATAGAAATACAATTGGAAACAAATTTCTCACTGTACTGTAAAACAGTCACAATAGAAAATTAGCGATATATTAAATGTATGTGTGTATGTACGTTTTCTAGTCTGATAAACCGAGCCAATTAGTTCCTAAATTACAATTCGAAGCCTTACACGCCGGTGCGTACGAGGCAACGTTAACTCCCTTGTCATCTATTGAAACGCAGCAGCGGGGATGCTTAATTTGTGAGACAGCGGTATGAACAAGTTATAAGCCGGTAAGACAAGACAATGCAGCAAACTGCACTCTAACGTGCTAAAAATAAAGACTTCTTTATAATTTTCAAAGTTAGATTAATATACTGTTTAAACAAATATTGTATAAGTCCTGATAATGGTTGCGAGAGACAGGATAAGATTGATTTTGAACAATTTTTGATGGTTGTAAAAAATGATTTTGTAGGAATTGTATGTACATTTGTAATATACGTGAACTGCAATATACGAAGTAATATGTAAAAAAAAATTAAACTTCTTTGGCAAAGTAACTTTCAAGTCTTGTTTATATTTATACCAAAACTAAAACTTTAGATTTTCGAGACTTCGAGGGAGGGAAAAAGGAAAATATATTAAGAATTTAATGAGTTAAATTGTTATTAAAATACTAAGTGTCGAAAATTAATACAACAAATTTATAGAATCTCAAATAAATAAGCGTTTTTTGTCAATATTACAAATTATTAATAAAATTTAAAATTCAGAGAAGAGAAATTATGAAATACTTATATTTTATGAAAAATAGTATATTAAATGACGAGTGGCAAATTAAAACGCCACATAATATTTTTAAATATTAAAACTACCTAAACTTCATAAAACGTAAACATAAAAAACGCTGCACATCACTGTGACGCTAATCACGCGTTCATCCGTAAAAATTTTACCCTCATGCGTCGAAAGAAGTTTCACTTCAAAAAATTCAATCAATCTCTTCGTAAAACTTAATAAATAACATTTTAACTTAAGTGGATAAACAAAAATGTATTTTATTTGCGATAGAAAATTTGAACAAGAAATACAATACTATATTTAGAATGTGAACTATTACAACTTTTGTAATCACAATTAAGAAATTGACATTAATCCAAAAATTAACAAAAGTCATGTATCTTGAATTTTTGACAATACCGTGGCATTCGACGGGGTCCTAACGGTACCCCGTAATTTTATGAAATGTGTAAACTTACATGAAGAGTGTAAAATTACATTAACAGGATACAGGACAAGCTTAACTTTCGGTTTTCGGGAACCGCACACTGTTGAATCGTCCGCCATTTTGGATTTAAAAGTGATTTTTTTATTTATTCAATACCTCGGTTATTTTCAATTTTATACAAAAAATTGCAATAACCAAAGTTATTCGAAATTAAATTTACTTCATTTATGTTTCTTATCACATTTTCCAAGACAGATAATTTTTAATTAGAACCCGAAAATTGGGATTAATCAGGGATTAATTGGGATTAAAACAGTCCACGGTTCATTTACCCCCGTCTTTCATTTTACCATCAGTGTGCAGCCCAAGTGTGAAAACAGATTAGTTTTTGTGACGGACTCGTCCTTACAATTATAATTATTTATATACAAAAGAGAGGGCCGGGGAGTGTGGGGAGCCCTTCGGCGGTTACTGAAGAAACTTGTAACTAACAATTAATGATGTGAAATCCTAAACTTACTGGACTATTACATCTTCATACTTTACTGTCAGAATGATTAAAATCCAACATTATTCGCTGCATGAAATAAAAACTGTCAGCGGCTTCAAAAACACTAACGACAAAATCAATTAAAAGAACTTTTCAATTACTAGAACTGCCAACAGCAATACCCTAGGTCCCAAAATTGAAATTTAAAATTCACTCGTCGTGCCGATTTCAATTAAGTTCGACGACAAAGCATTCCTCACACTAAAGGATTGTAAAAATATTACATGCATTCAAACATATCAACTACTGCTAGGTATTTACTGAAAATGAAGCGGATAGTGGTTCCACATCGTATATCGAAAATGTCTGATTTGCAATGGACATCTATTTCGAAAACAATGTATTTGTGCTGCCGGATTGACAATGAACCATTGGTTTCATAATTAACGTAAAAGAGAAATACGTAATGAGATTTCTCTTTGGCTTTTTGGGTTGCATAGGACATCTAAATGTTTTCGAACTGAATTGTTTAATCGTGGTATATAAAATGTGAAATGCAGAGAAATTAACGTGAACTCCATGAAAAAATACAAGAACAACACGTGGTAGGGGGGGAGTAAATTCTGACCGACGTAACTGGGTTGAAAACAACAAAATATATATAATTTCAATCGGGATATTTATCCATCGATACATTTTAAATATGCATATGAAATCGAGAAACGCTTGTCAAAGGTTGCCTCTTTTTATAGTGCCTCTTGACTAGCGAAGACAATCAGTCAGCTTCGAGTATCTTTCTCTACCATTAGCGCGGTGAATAACCTCTGCGGCCTTTATTATATCTATCCGTTTGCGAATATTTGTCAACCAGGATTTCGCTCATTAGCCAGCACCTCTTCTGTCAGCAACCTTTCCCATCCAAATATATAAATGTACGGTATAGACAAGCAAACTTTGTTAATTTTTAATATTGCGGAACCCAACTTAATTGAACAAAATAAGCAAGAAAGTTATCAAAAATATTAAATTGGATTCGTTCACGAATCGCTCATGCAAAGCATTTTTGGATACCATATTCACTATCCCTTCAAAATAAATCACCTTTAGGATTACGAATGATAAAATCTTATTAAAAACCAACATTTCATCTACGTCAATATTCAGGTTGAAAATTTCACACTGATAAGTAAATGTAGTACAATTATAAGTATGAGTTTTTTGTTTCTTATGTGAAATAATGACTTTTCATTAAAGACATGAAACTAATTTTTCGAAATGAAGTGAAATTAACAAAATCTATTGTGTAATTTGTACGAATGATATACAAAATACGATCACTCACGACATCTGTTTACCAATTCGCCCGATGGACTAGAAACCTAGATTCTAGCAATAAATTTCCCCATATTTCCACGGGAACCAAAACAACGCGGATGACACCAAAAAGAACGGCACTTATTAATCGATTTAAAATTTCTCTTTAAGCTTTTTGTTTGTTAATAAACGGAAAAAATTAGGCTTACATTTTCCTTTCATGGTGACATATCAGTAGCGATTGTCTACTATAGATAAAATAAAAGTTGTTCCAAACACGTTTTGGGAAACCTTGGCACAAATAAACAAAATAATTAATTTAATTTAAATCTAAATTATAATTTGCATGCTATTATAATAATTGATTTTCTAAAGCTGTTTAGTTACTATGACAAGAATAAACCTTTGAAGACTTGCTATTATAGATAAGGGAATCAAATATGTGTGCATTATTTCAAATTACACACACAAAAATGCGCCTGATCTCTCTCCGATCGTGGTGGGAATATGCTTTATAAACCCTATTTCCTATGAGTGAGGAAAGTGGGCTGCTTCTTGCTTACTTACTTTACACAAATAATATATTTGAGATGTTACGTGACCATTGCAACCCGGTAGAAAACACATAAAACTAGGCTTTACACAAGAAATTTCAATCATAATAACACATAAAATATGCACATATAAAGAAAACAATATATTTCACCATGAACCTATTCGATTATTATAAACTATTGCACACTTTATTGCTCACTATCAACATTAGCCAAGGTATTTCCATAAATAACATTTTGCGTCTTAGTTGCAAAGGTTGTGTACCGAAAACAAATCAATGTTGTATTGGCACGATTTTATCATCTAATTATATTTTATCGACAAACTACTGCGCGCAAACTTGCCAATTCATTGAAAAGGATAACGAGACGTTTCAAATAAGCCGATTGCACATCTATCCGCATCCTAAAACTTTTGTTCTTGGATTTAATTATGTTGGACCTAACACAGTTGCCCTAATACAGATTGATACAAAAATGCAAATTAATTACAGTTATGTAAGTTCAGTAGCCAACAGTATCCCCTCAAAGATTGGATTGAGGGCTGTCATACCTATCTTAGATGAAAAGCCTCGGTTAAGACCTGTTCTAATAAAGCATTGTGAAAAAAAATTCGATTACTTGGAGGGATATTATATATGTGCTACAGATGAAACTTTTGATGAATGTGATATTCGACAAGGTACACCATTACTTTATAATGAACAATTGATAGGAATTTCAGGAATAGAGGATTCCACAGCATGTCAATATTTCCAAAGAAGATTTATTGCTATTGCACCGATGAGTTACTGGATTCAATATCAATTGCAGGACAACTTAAAGGACTATTCAACTAATGAAAATCTACGGCGCGATTTAATCATTAACAAAACAAAGATAAAACCCTTACATAAAGTTAGTCCAAATCCGATTCGCTCGAAGTTTACAAAAAAAATTGTACGTAAAGTTATTAAGAAATCTCCTAATGTTATGAACAAAAGTACACAGAAGACAAAAAATAATAAATCAAAACTGAAACGGGGTAAACTTTTAAAGAAAACTAAGAAACCCTTAACTAGAAAGCCACCACAACAACGTGTTAAAGTAAAACCCTGTCCAAAACGGGAGCCATGTCATAAAAATATCGTTATAAAAAAGTCTAAACCAAAAATATATAAACCTAACATTAGGAAAAAGAAACAGACAAAGGATTGTTCCCGAGCGAATGAAATCAGTACAAAGAAGAAAATTACAAAAAAAATTATTATCACGAACAAAATGACAAAAAATATAAAGAAAACTAAAAAGGTTACCCAAAATGTAAACGTTAAACGTCTACAGACTACTAAAATCAAATCTAAAAATATCCTAACGACCAAATCAACTTTTCCTTCAATAGTGTCCGAGAAACCGACAATCATAACCTTGGAATCTAAAACCTCGACCTCTAATAAAATTATGATTGCAACGAATGTAATGGAGTGGTTCAATAATATAAAGAACATCATCAAAACCGATAAAAATTCTGTTCTAGTGTTAAGCTCTACACACATAACGCAGAGAAACTTTGTCGATCTTACTTAGGCCTTTTTAGCAAAAGTTGCTATATAATTATCTATTTTGATAAAAACAATTTAAAAGAAATACGTATAATACATTAAATTAATGACAGCACCTCTGAGTTCTCGTTAAAATCTGTGCGTCTAATCGATTTTCAAACTATAATTCTTATTCTTTTTGGAAATAAATATCTTAAACCATTTACATATATTGTTGTTGTTGTAGGTATTTACACATAAATATCGATTTGAAATATAAAGAGTGTACAAATTAATCCTCTTAACTACCAACTAACGCATTTCTAGCAACTCATTAGTGCAACAGTTTTTTTTTAATACATATCCCTATCGTATACACTACGTCTTTGATAGAACCAATGAAATTAGTACCTAGTATATGGATTATATAATTTATTAATTTACAGCAAATGTTTATTTACTAATTACAAATTTAAATATTTTTGAAACAAATCTAAAGCTGATCCAACTTATTGTAATGCAACAAGTGGTATTTAAATATTAGACGTATCGTTTATTCACTCATATCAATCATTGTTAACTTTATACGTATTGGTTTTAACATATAGTTAACATATACATTTAAAAACTAATAATAATTTCCCAATTGTTTGATTACTTTAACAAGCTCATTTTCAAAAGTTTATAAACCAGTTTTTGAATAAAATACAAAAAATATAGATAACCATTATTTTAAACGACTTTCCTATAAACGCAATATTGTATTTATCATTTCTCTTACGGAGTTCCAGGGTGGAAACACATATTTAGTATTAATACCATAGTAGGGCATATACCTACGATCATTTTTATTAAATACGAGTATAATCATACGCCATCTCTCGTCCCATCGTTTACATCATTTTTGGAAGTGTTCAATTTAAATAATATGTATCAAATTTTAAATAACCTGTGGAACGATGCCCCTATCAGTAAAAATTATCTGTTGTTAATTTTGTTGTTTTATCTGTGAGTGACAGATTTTAAAAAAAAATTAAAATTGTCTATAGTCACTAGGCATGTCATGATTAAGAAATAACATGATATTTATAATGCTATATGTTATATAACAGATACCTTAGTTATTCAGTTTTATATATCTTGTTTCTTGTACCTGCAGCTGCTGGTGCCAAAAAAATAGTTGTGCAATAATGGAAGAAAGGACTATCACATTTTTTACTACTTTTATCACACTTTCATCAAGAAATGCAACATAGTGCATCGAATAAATAACATTTCTGATTTTAAAAATAATTCATCAAAATAGATTCTAATCAACTACGTGGCACACTACAACCTTTTAATTATTATTTATGAAATTGAGGAATATCGTATTGTACTCGTATTCAAAAAATTAAATCAGCTTAAAATATTAAAATGATTTGATTAACTTCTTTGTGATCGTGTAAACAATTATTGTCTAAGCATATCGAACAATTTTTCGAAAAGAACTGGAACAAAAGTCTCCGTGTAGCCTTATGACATTGATATTTAATATAAAATTAAATACCTGTGTCATAATCATTTCAATTTACTCTCACTTCCAAAGTTCTCATATGGTTTTTGAAAAACGTTAAGATGTATGTTACCAAAAGTAAATTTCAAAATTAACCGAAAAATATAAATCATAATACTAGGTGCTTCTCGTTTTACACCAATCTATCAAATGGGTGAAAGCGAGAAAAGGGTATTAGCAAGATAAACTGTTATAATACAGAATACTAGGTGCTTCTCGTTTAAACAACAGTCTTCCAAATGAGTGTGGGCGTTATAAATTAATAAGTGAAAGAATATACAATAGGATCTCATTAAGAATTCGCTTTTCAAAGAGAATTTCTTCTTACGAAATGACTTACTTTCTGTTCTGGTATTTCAGGCTACGTTGGTGGCCGGCTGTTATCGATATCGAATAGTGAATACTGTAAATGTTGACTGTAAACGATATTTGTTAACAGATATAATGACATCGCAAAAACAACTGTTAGCTGGTATCTTCGAACACTTGTGATTTATACCTGTTATGATATGATGGGATAAGGGCAAGAAAACAACAACATGATAAATACGCCTCACTCCTAGTAATATCCCATACCTATTTCATTTTGACAGATCAGCTGTCACTTAAAAAAAAAACATATAAATATTGTTTATGGTTAGGACAATAATCAATTACTATTCGTTTTCATTTATGAGTTACGACATATTACAATTAAATTAACTTGTTTTTTAATTGATAAACGATTTACTACTTTTGTTAGGAAGAATTCGTAAGCACTAATGAGATTATTTTGAAATCATAGTAGTTAATTTTTGCCTTTTTTACGATATTGATGTGATTTGTATGACAAATAGACCCAGAGCTATCCAATTACTAGATTTTTTCTAGACTTTAACAATGTGTGCGGCGCCGAGTGGGACGCATAATTTCAAAGTGGTTTTGTTGGGAGAAGGGTGCGTTGGTAAAACATCGATTCTTCTAAGATATATCGAAGACAAGTTCAATGATAAACATTTAACAACATTGCAGGTAAATTATAGTTTATAAATACCCAGTAATGTAAACATCCTTCCTAAAATTTCTAATAATTTTTATTTATAAAAATTGATGGATTCTATGTATATGAGCCAAAGCAATGAATTAAGCATTATCACTTTTTTATGATAAATGCTAATTGATATTATGCTCCTGTATAGACAGCTCTATCAGTAAAGTCATAGTGCTAAGTATATAGTTGTGTTCCAGAAACCATAAAGATGTATATTAACTCTTACTAGATTGGCTTACTAATGTCTTAAATTGTATCATAATTTACCAGCAGGTTATATCACAGTCAAGTGCTAACCTGAGTTTTTGAATACAACTTTGAATATTTATTTACTAAATTGTTCCCTCAGGCAACATTTCTAAATAAAAAACTTAATATTAATGGAAAACGGATTAACCTATCCATCTGGGATACAGCTGGTCAAGAAAAATTCCATGCATTGGGTCCTATATATTATCGTAATTCCAATGGAGCTATTCTTGTTTATGATATTACAGACGAAGAATCATTTGGAAAGGTAATTACTAATATTATACATTAGTTATATTACTGATGTAATAAAGAATTCATTAAATGACACCCTACAATTTTGCATTAAGCACTTTCACTGTTAAAAGTAAAAATGTCCTTACTGACAAGACTTACACACACACACTTGGATAATGTTGAGATTACAATTTCAATACACAGATTGTAAAGTTTCTATGTTTCAACACAAAATATGTATAGACAAATCAAAAAATATGGGAAAAATAAAAAAGTTAAAAAAATGTTTCTTTAAAGGTGAAGATAAAAAATAGTACCTGACTGTATTTGTTGTTGGTTCTTGTTAGAAAAGGGGTGAAGGACCTTCATAACTATAGATTTCAAGTTAGTCTTAATAATGTTCATATCAGTGGTACATTGGGAATAAAAAAATATGATTGATGATTCAAAAGTGGAGAAAAAACCTACTTGATTAAAGAAAGTTTGAGTCTGGATTTTAAAAAGTAATTATTTTTACTAAAACATACATTTCAGAATACCTTTCAACCATATTTGCTCGCAGAAAGCAATATCTCTCCCTTAAACTATAAAATACTTTATTGCACAATAATAAAATGTCACTTAAATGAAACAATTAAAGAAAAAATGTGCAATGGTGTGTATATATATATATAATTACAGATAATATAAACATTTATAAGCATATTGTATTTAAACAGTTTATGAAGGGCCCCTTTAATTGTATTTTTATAGCCTTCACACCCACGATAAATATATTCATGAAACTGTGGGTTGTTTTTGCACCTAATTGAATTATAATACTTTTTTCTCTCACCCTTCTAAGGCTTCAAGTTATTGTTTCACAAAAACTTTAACACATCTTTGTATACTATACAGTGTATTATAGAATATGCTGTAATATACTCTACAAAAGTACTACATACAAAAGATTACGTGTTAAAACCTATTGAGACTTGAATTGTGGAATGAAATTAAATTTGAAATTTAATAAAGAGAATGAAATTGTAGAAAACTTAATCATAGATCCATAATTGTACATTCATGTGATGCATTTCTTCTTTCTTCAGATTATGAGTTAGCAAGCCATGATTGTATAAATAAATTGGGTGTGAGGGTATCATGTTAGTTTTCATCATCATCTTAAATAATATAAGAAAGTGGCTGTTTTTTGACAATTCAAAAGTGTATTAAAAGCCTACTTGAATGAATGAATTTTTGAAATTATTTGATACAATGAGACAACTTACGACACCATCACAATTTGATGCACATTTGCTACAAGGTTATATGAATGTCAAGTGCATGCCTCAAAACAATAACATTTTATTGAATATGAATGGTGGATACACAAAAGTAATAAAGTTATTTACAATTATTATAATTTATTTCAAACAAGTAAGTAAGTAAGTAAGTAGCAGCCCATTAACGTCACACTGCTGGGCACAGGCCTCCTCCCTCATATGAGAGAGGGTTTTTAGAGTATAGACCCACCACGCTGCTCCACTGCGGATTGGCAGGCATAGTACACAAGTGCACTCTCTATTCCTTCACTCTCATAGTCCGGTGTAACGGAAATCCGACACGACCGGAGAGAGATCAGGCGCAGGACCGACGGCTTAACGTGCTCTCCGAGGCACGGGGGTGGATCACACCGCCAACTTCCCAACTTCGGGCAAATATTGAGAAAATCTTAATAGAAAACTCAATATCGATTTCGAGTTGGCCCGACCTAGGACTCGAACCCAGGACCTCATGTCTGTAGCCGAACATGCTAACCACTAGACCAATGAGGCAGTCCATTTCAGACAAATTAGTTTTGAAATGGCCAAATAATATGAATTAATCCTCATAAAACATGCATTCTTTGCAACAGATATTTTATCAAGAATTTTTTATGTAGCTGTATAATTGAAGCTAATGATCTGTCATATATACTTTTTTATGAAGCCCCTAGAATTTCTGTTAGATTTATGTCTTGCAGATGTTTTACAATTATGAGCTGAGATATCAGCATTGAATATAATTATAACAGCTAATAAACTAAGGCTTCTCATGATATAAAACAAATTTATTGAATTCACATATGTCTGATAAATGTGCCAAATGGAACATAGGGTAATGTTTCCAGAGTGTAAACTCCTAAAGTGTTACTCATTATTTTGCTTGTAGGTTAAAAATTGGGTAAAGGAACTAAAGAAGATGCTGGGATCAGACATTGTACTTGTGATAGCTGGAAATAAAATTGACTTGGAACATGAAAGAATGGTGCCCCTTGACGAAGCTGAAAGGTAAGGCTTCATAACTTATTAACCTACTTCAAAAAAGGAGGAGGTATACAATTTAACTATTGTTTTTACGTCTATTATCTTATAACTTATTAATGGTTAAGCTGATTCTTATGGTTTATTTTATTTTGTTATTTAATGGTATGTTATTTATGCTTCAATACTATTTAAATTTAATGAAGATTTTATCAGTGAATTTTGAGTAATCAATAATAATGTGTATATAATTGAAACCTACATTAATGATCTTATTTTATTATTTGTTGATTTAATATGACTATAATGGAACTGTTTTGGACGGTTTGAAAGAGTGTTGCAGTTTTTTTTCTTTATAATTAATGTTATATGTATCAGAAATGTAAAAATAAGTATTTAATTTTTATATACCATTTGCTAGCGGGCTTCATTATTGATGTCATATAAAAAAAATTTAGAAATCATTTAATTCAATTTAATATCACTTTTTTTAATAAAAGTGCTTCAATTCTTTATATCTAAGATTACTAATGAAGCCTTTGTGTAAATTATTTTATATAATTAATTTAATGGTTTTATTTATATAGCAGTTTTTGATGATTTGTTTATTCATTAAGTACACTTCAAAGTTTCTATGTAATTTATTTGATACTACTTATTCATTACCGATACATATTAATTAAAAATGTTAATGATTTCAAAAATAAATAGTAATGAGATTACACAGACTGACATATTGTCAAATTTACCTAAAATTTAAATGCTGTACAAGCCAAATTTTAAATGCCTTAATATGCGAACACAGAATTTACATGTAATTATAGTCACGGTTGGTGAAAAATAGAAATCAATGTAATTTTTCAATCGATAATTTACTGTATTTAAATGCTTCATTGGCATAATAATAAACAAATCTCGTATCTTACAAAGGATTTTGATTTGACTCTCAGAAGAGTGGATTTAGGGAAGTTATTCTTTAATTTGTCTAGTTTTACTTATGGGACTATTTTGCCTTAACTTTATATCGTCCTACCAAACTTGTATAAAAAACCCTCAAAAATCCTCGATAAAAAGCTGTTGCTTACCTTACTTTGTCAGTTATTGCGTGAGAGCCATTACGTAATGGTAGGGGGGTAGTTAAAATAATATGAAAATCCCCTAATTTTAGAGTGTCAAAAATTGTCCTAATCATTTTTATGTAATTAACGAACATCCCTTTGTATGTAATAATAAAAACACTGAGTTATCCACATCTGTATCATGTATAGCTTATATATATTGTGTTTATATCGTCATGAAATGTTAATGATTTTATTCGCAGCTATGCAAATTTGGTTGGTGCAAAGCATTTCTTTACGTCGGCGAAATTAAATCAAGGTGTAGAGGAGCTATTTCTTGAATTAACACGAGAGATGGCTGAACGGCACGAAAGAAATTCTCAAACCGACGTTAACAGAGCAGCGAGGGTCCTCGTTGTTGATGATGACACACCGGCGCAAACATCCTGCTGCTCTGGTTTAAGGAGTAACTGATATACTAACATCTCGACGATATAATTTCAATCAAATTTGTTTAAAAGAGTAACAATCATGGTCACCTTTTATATTGGTGACAATAAATAAACAGAGATCATTATATACATAATTTTTCATAATAAAATCTGGAACTAACTCTTTTAGTACTGTTTCAAAACTCTTGAATTATTATTTGATAAATGTTTTCTTAATGTTAATAAAATATATGGTTGATAATAAAAGAGTAATTTAAGGTTAATTAACCTTATATGGTGTTCTTTTTGGGCGTTAGCTATGCAAGAAGAATTCACCCGAAACTTTCTTTAGAGCAATTCATTGAAACACCTTTTTGCTGAAGATTTAAGGCTTTGAATATTTTATTTTATGTTATAATGAATATTACCTAAGTGTTTAAGAAACTTGATTACTTATTAAATGGATAGAAGTTCTAGTGATTTTCCAAGCGTTGAATAATCACCTGTGTCGCAAATTTGATTGAAATTTTAATATACATAATTAAATGAATTTTATGTTTGATAAACTAACTGTTTGTATATGTAATTTGCAGGCGATAAAATATAAATTCAGAATTGATATTGTCAAAGATTGGTCGAAAATTTTTCTTTTATATTTCATGATAATCTTATGATTACAGTAATAGAAATGTTAACATTGGACATTTTTATAACGAAGCTATTGCGAAACTCGCAGGTTATTAAGTAAAATTATATTGACCGAATTTTCGAACATTTAACGTACTATTTGTGTTGCAATTGTATGAATATGTATGTATATTTATAGTGTTATAGTGTTTTGTTATACCTCCGTTAATGTCGTGTTATTGACTTGATTTTTTTCAGTTTTGATACATAGTACGTGCATTGCGAATAATCACACTTATTGGGAGTCCTGGATAATTATATGACAAATGATCACAACAGCTTGCTCGTATCCTATGCGTGTCTAATTGTACGCTAGCAGAGGTCCCGGGTCCCGGAACCCCGGCAAGGCAAATTTAGGAAATTGCATTTCCTAATTTGTCCTAGTTTGCTTGGTGGGGGACTTCGGTTTTGGCTAGTTATCACGCTACCAGCGAAAACGCGAAGCAAAAGATTTACGTTCCAGTAAGATGCTGTGTAGGAACCATAAGAGGTAAATTGCTTCTTAACAGATTAGCGCCCTTCCATATTAGTCTAGATCATCACTTAGGTGTGTTCACAGTCAATCGCTAACCTGTCCGCAATAAAAAATTGTAACAGTATCGAATTATGTAAAAAATATGACCTCTCTCCGATCGTGTTGGATTGCCATCGGAGTGAAGGAATAGAGAGTGCACTTGTGTATTATGCCTGCCAATCCAGCATGGTGGGTCTATGCTCTAATAACCCTCTCTCATATGAGTGAGGAGACCCGTGCCCAGCCCAGCAGTGAGATGTCAATGGGCTGCTACTTACCTTAGTAAATAGCCGCCCTTTAACGTCCCACTACTGGGCACAGGCCTCTTCACTCCGAGGAGCGAGGGTATTTAGAGGATAGACCCACCACCGCTGCTTCACTGCGAATTGGCAGGCTTACCTTACTTACCTTACTTTAAGCTAATACATACAAACATTAATGTTTTATATAATTACTGTATAAAACGCTTCTCTATGATTTGTTATTGTCTATTTATTTTTTCAAAGTCCTCCATCAAATTTCTTAATTTCCCATGAGCCAATGGAATCTTGCGGAATGCTTTTTTATTTTCTGAAAGTTTAACTCTTAACTGTGACAACACTTAAATGATATAGTATGAAATGAAAACCTTTTGTTTAGACACCAAACATTGAATTCATGAACTAACTTGATTATACTACTGAGAGCATATGCTCTTAGTACCTCTCTGTGCTTTTGTCTTCTCGTCTCGTAATTTATTTTCGCTGTAATATTAATTACACGAAATCTTAGATGACACTTAAAGAGGTGATCTGCTTACATTCCTTTCGGTTAAATTTTTGTACTATGACCACCGTCTATGAGATTTGGAGAAGAAGCTTATGAAATTTTCACAAATACTTTTACATTTACTATTTATAATAGTATCAAATAATTTCAACAGTTTTTAAGACAGTTCAGTATCATTGCTTTACATATCTTATCGTGTGAATTTTATATGAAAAGATTACATATTTCACAAAATTATTGTCTTTTCGGTATATAAAACTAAATCACTCGATAAAATCATATCTTCAACCTATTTTTGTACTATTAGTCACTATGTGGTGTATAGAAGAAATGTGAAAGAATATACATATGTTCTGTTTGTTCTTTATGCCAATCAATAATATTGATTTTTAATACTGTAAGAATAATACACATTCTTTTAAATTTTATAGGGAATATTTTGAAACACCTTACCTATATACATAGGTAGTTCTACATTGCTGACTTTCTTTATCTATATGATAATGATATGCTAATTTTGTTTGGCAAACAACACGCTATATTCTCTTCTTACTATGTAATGTTATATGACCTTTACTTTCACACTATTAAAGCAACGTTATCAATCAGTGACTTTTAAACGATGCTTGAGAATGAAAAGATGATAGATTGTCATTGATATGGGCGTTATTTGCATTGTACATTACTATTTTCTAGTATTTTGCGTACCAGAAGCGTATAAAGTCAAGTGTGTTTTCACAAAATCTTGATCAATATTCGTATTTCCTCAGCAACATATCTGATTTGGTATAAATCTATAATTATGCTTAGCTTCTGCTCAAGTCTAAGGCTATTAAAATGTAGTTTGCTCAAAATAAACTTCGCCGACCATCCATTAGTAGCATATAAATCTCAGCCTTAGGCTTCATGCAAATATAATCTTCAATATATATTTTACAATTCTAATTTCTTTGATTTTATATTATTTTGCTACTTAATGAGATTTAAAAACAAACAACAAGATAAATTCATTTAACTCTAGTCTTTTTTGTTTTAATAATTTCGTCATCATTGTCAGCTTTATTTTAAAATGCTTAATTATTCACTGCGGCCTGGAATGGGGTTATAACTTTTTTTATAATAATTAATGTAATATGGCGCTGTGACAAAATGTCTTTACTGATAATTTAGTATTAATAAGTCTTAAAATCTAAATTTTATAACATGTTTATTATATTCGTGGAGTAAGTCACTATTTTTACGAGAAGTATTTGCAGAGTGATTTATTTTCTTAATAGACCGAAGACCCCAAAAGGGACAAACATCGTTTGACAGTTCATAAAACAATAACGTTACATAAAGGTTGATTTGATATACTGCTGATATATAAGACAACTGATTGACTTAACTTAAAGTTATAAAGTATAGAGATTAATACTTCTTGTACTAGATCAAAATTTATTCGTCTAAACATTCCTCATATACTTCTCGTAAATAGCGAATTCGTATAATAATGTACGTAGGTGATTTCATGTCTTATGTCTTATATGAAATTGAGATAAAATTATAGGATAATATGATGATAAATATTCACACATAACGAGGTCACGTATTAACATCGTGTCTGCCTCGTGTAACGAAAGATGTCTGATTTCGTTAAACTCATATTGTGAAATCTTGCGATAAGATCTGAAACGCTTAACAATGTTTCTTATTAAATCGATGTTAACTATTTTAGTTGCCAGTTCAACAAAATCTTGCGAAATAACTTAATTATTTCTATGTTTATTTTAGTTTGGACAACAAAGTTGGCGTTAATACTAGTAAATCAATCTGCACAGTTTATGTTCAACGCAGTGCCTTACTTCGAAAATATATATACAAATTAGGATAAATTATTACTAGTTAAGAATAAATTAATATGAAAGTTATACATTGTATATGAATCTTAAATATTCTATTTTATAACCATTTGATGTGACGAAGGTTTTAAAGATGCTAATAAGATTGAATCTGATTATTTTGCACCTAAATTCATAGTACAAATTAATTTTGACAGGGTTCGCAACAGCATTGGTTATAGTTCCCGATCTCGTAGAAATATGTGGAAATCCGTTGTGTACCAGATCAAATTGACAATTTTAACTATTCTTGAATCATGAACACTAACAATTTCATCCAAATCGGCCCAAAAGTTTCTGAATTCAGTCACATAGAGAAGAATTATATATGTGTGTGTATATATATATATATATATATATAAAGATATGTAAAAGTTATAACTTATTATATGAGGCTGTGGTTACCCACGACTAGTGTTATTTATAGCCCAGACGGATACAAATCCTAGCAATAATTCTATAAAATGACGATTAGTCCAAACGTCACTATTTTCATCACAAAAGCCAGGTGATATAATCAATTGAGGCATTCATCTTTGCATTACAATAAATTTACATAAGCTTCTATTTATAATATGGTGTAATACACCAATTTTTAACCGTGTAAAGATCATCGAGATGTGCCTATCGGAGATAATTTACGCAACAGAAACACGTTTTTGATATATTTAAATATTATTCATAAATTTAAAGACTTTTGTCTAAAGAGGCTTAACTCAAAATAATATATTATTAAATACATTTCCAAGTTTCAATCCAAGAGATGGATACGTAGTTTTGTACATAGGTCGTTCTCTCTATGCAAAACATTGTTATTTAAAAACAAAGGCCTAAATTTTTGAAATGAAAATATTTTTAGGAAATAAATATTAATAAAAGAAAATCTTGTGTGTAATTCACACGTAGTAGAGGTGAAACCTCCCAAATTTTGACAGAACCACGAACAAAAGAAACGCTGTATTATGCTTCCTATCTCATTTTATCCCATATTAAATCTTATAAATTTACGTGTTTGTCCCTTTCTACTATCGCTTTTTCCTTTCATCGACTTTCAAATTACAAAGGTGCTAAAGAAGTTTTCATTTGAACAACATTTTTATTTTGTAAACAAGGAAATTGATTTGAAAATTTTATTGTAGCTTAAATTAAGATATATATTTTTGAAACCATTATGGATGTTAGGCCGTTATTTATTTAGAAAAGGCATATTATAATTAAATAAATAAACATAATTTTAACATTTTAATAAAATAGTAAGTAGAGTTTCTTGCCGACTACTTTTCAATGAAACCAAGTTTTCGAACCGCTAGTACATTTGTTACCAACGGACAGACTACTGACGATTTTGATATGCATCTCTAAAATGTAAGCCCCCTATCCAGGAGAGGAAAGGTGTAATTACCAGATTTATTCAAAATATTGGTTAGGCATCTTTTACGCTTGCTGTTTCAAGGTCGTTCCTAAACAAGTTATTATGTAATTATTTCGTAATTAGATCGGCCTTACTCAATATTTACTTAGGTTCGTAGCTGCCGTAAATACAAAGACATAAATTCAATCTATAAAACAAATATTTGCAAATAAATAATTGAAAGTTGTTTTGAACGAACTCACTTATTGTAGATTACGATTGATTGGTCATCACTGATCAACGAACAATAATAATAAATTATGACTGTTTTCTTTAAAAACGTCAATTTTGTTGTACAAAAAATCATCACAACGTCTAGAGCTAATTATTTTATCAAAAACGGTGTCAATTCTGATGCTCATTCTCTAAACTATTCGCCTATTTTGGGCTTAGCCGTTTTAATACACTTTTATTGCATAAAAATTTAATAGAATTCTTGAAAATTCTTGAATTCTTGAAAATATAGAGATGCATTTAGTTTAGAGAATGGTGGGACAGAATCGCCACAATTCTTTACGAATGTAATGTTTGTTCTCCAGAGGTATTATAATGTTTTTTCGTATTGTACATTTATTCTACACACTTGCCTTTTGATTGGATTAATGTAGGAATGGAATTGTTATTTCTATAATTAAAATAATCACAATTTATACATATATTGTTTTTACTTTAAGCCAATGAAATTGCAGTAATTGATTTGATTTTAAATTAATAGCTCTGGCGGACATATAGGGATATTTGAGGCCAACACGTTATAGGTAATTGTAAAATGTATTAAATTATTTAGTAAAAGTATGTATGCTTAAGTTCAATTATTCAAAAAGGCATAAGTGTTCAAAGAGTATCCTTTCTTTCTAGTAGCTGGTTAATTAGCTAAGTTTAAGAAGATATTTATCTACATTTTATTAATTATTATAACATAGTAATTGGTATTGATAGAAGTTTTTGAACGTTCTTGTTGAGAAAGATATCTATCTGTAATGCTTTAAAAGTATGAAGTTATTATTTATAACGAATTTAATTATAAATATTATGCTAAATGTGTATTCTTTATAAAAAAAATCTTGTTTATAAAAATTAATTAAATTGTTTATTATATTACTGTGGTTTTATTAAAAAATACACTATTCAAAGTATCCTCAACCAAATAAATAATAATCCTATAGCTACATTCGAAAAGACTGGGTCGCATTGATATTGAAATTTTATTAAAATTCTAGGTATTAATGTAAAAAATAAACACTTTTAAACTGTATAGGATTCAATATTTTCATATCGTCTAGACAATAATGAAGTTTTACAAGCTATATCGATTCATAAGTTTAGAAAAACAGCCATATTTTCATTTTTAACAGATTTAAGGAAATATTTGCATGAAAATACATAGTGGGAAAGCGAATGTTCTCACTTCCGTGGTTTTGGCCTAAATAAAAAATTAAGATTGGCAGTGATCACACCTGATAAGTGTTTTTATAGTCTTAGTCGGAAGCATGCTAATCTAGTAAGAATTTTTTACCTTTTATGGTTTCTACACAGCATCGTACCGGAACACATATTTTGCTTGGCGATACGTCTGCTGGTAACTAGTCATGGCCAAAGGCTCCCGCCAGCCAATACTCTGACAAAAATGCAGTTTCCTAAATTCGGACTACCGGGGTCGACCCCGTGACCTTTAGCTAGCAAAGCACACATCACTGCGCACGCGAAGCCCTCAAAAACCTTCATCTGATTAACTCTCAAAGAGAGAAGTAAAAAACCTATAATAAGTGTTTGGTTGAGACGATTACAACTTATTGCACCATTATTATGTAAGATGACCAAAGTTTTCCAAGATTTGTATAATCAGACCAATAACCAGTTTCAAAATTACTTAACTTGACCGAAAATTGTAAGGTATTTTTTATTAACTACCTTTACAGATTAACATATCATGTATTAAAAGAATATAAAAATTTAAAAAAGAATCTACTATAAAATTTCTTTACACATATGGTTAGAGGAATTTCATTATATAAGTATGTGCGTAGAATAGTAGTATCCCATTAATGCCCCACTACTAGGCGCGGTAATACCCACTGAGGGAGAGGGCTATAAAGCCTGAACCCACTACGGATTATCAGGCAATACATTCCAGAAATATACTGGTTTCTTCATGATGTTTTCCTATACCGAAAAACAAAATAATGTATTTTAAGTAAGAGTGAATGTACAACGAATAACTTAAGAAAGAAAAACAAAGTTGATATAAATTTTAGTAGTCTGCATAAAATTAACAACTCATTTAAGGGTAACTGTATACGTTTCTATAATAAACTCCCACAAGACGTTCTCGAGATATCACTTAATAAATTCAGTCTTTGTCAAAAGAAAGTTGATAGAAAAATTATATTATAAATTGCAAGATTACTTAGACGATAGAAACGGGTGGGAGTGAACGAATTGCTTTAATTTGAATTGAAATATATTAAACCTATATGATATTGTAATGATGATGGTAACAAAAAAAAAACGAATTACCCGACTGAGTTCGTTGTGAGCTCTTCTTAGATCAGAGTGCGAAGGAATCCTTTAGATTTCAAGTCGGTCTTTAATACCATTATCAGACGTACAGCAGAATTATTGGGTGGAAAAAAATATTATATTTGACTATTCAAAAGTGCTGTAATAGACCTACTTGAATAAAGATATTTTGATTTCATATAGTGGGCAGACGGTATGCAGCGAGCCAAAGAGGATTTATGCATATTTCATTGGTATTTCATTCAGAGGTTGGTGCGTTGATACTGGCAAGGAAGGCTGGAATTACGTTCTGTGTCTAACTTGGAAAAGTCTGATAAACAAGTAATTAATATTTGTATTAAGACAATTCTGTTTTGCTTTTAACAAACAATTAGAAACTCGTGACAAAGATAACTTAGCCTGCCCAGGATTCGAACCCGTGACTCTTTAAGCTCAGTGCTTGTTTGATTCACAATAGATTTATGGCGCGGTGGTGAACGCACTACCTTTGCTGGCAGAGGCGCAGGGTTCGATCCTCGGTAGAAATTTATGAAATTGCATTTTCCGATTCGCCTGGACTGGTGGGAGGACATACCGCTAAGCAAAGCTATTTGTGTTCTGGCACGATGCTGTGTAGAAACCATAAGAGGCAAGTTACCTCTTACCATATTAGTGTGCTTTCATCTTAGATTGTATCATCACTAACCATCAGACGTGATCAGTTAAATGC
Source organism: Elymnias hypermnestra (assembly GCA_015832385.1). Classification (NCBI taxonomy): domain Eukaryota; kingdom Metazoa; phylum Arthropoda; class Insecta; order Lepidoptera; family Nymphalidae; genus Elymnias; species Elymnias hypermnestra. The sequence continues at coordinate 3,449,275 of JACTOM010000069.1, read as the reverse complement.
TAACCTGTCACCAATAAAAAATAAACATAAAAGGAAATGCGGATACAATACGTAAAACAAGTAAACCTTGTAACTGTCTGAGAATAAATCCATGCCTATAAATATACATGTAGTATTTATTATACTATTATTGATAGTGGAAGGACAGGGTATAGAATAAATAAAAAACATGCACAGTAAATTACTTTATTTTTATTTATAATAGACAAACTACACGCAATTCTATAAGAACCCACTACATACAATTTATAAGCCATTTATACAAACTAAAACAACATAAGGAAGCCTTCTACATACACTTAAGATTAATATTTAAAAAAAAATTAAAATTGGTAAAATGCATAACTTATTTTTGTATTAAAACCTGAATGTATAAAATTCTGTACATTAACCAACCAATCAAGAAACGTATAATAAATAAATTGTAACATAAAATAAGATTAAATCGCTGGATGGATAATTTTTAAACATTGCAAAGTAAAGAACTTTGATTAGACATTAAATGCCGCTTAAAAATAAATCCGATGCCTTTAAACTATATTAAAAATGTAGTAATATAAATTAGGCATTTACGAGGAAGTAAGATTTGTTTTTAAACAAACCTATATATTTGGCAATGGGAAATTCAGAACATAAATATGTTACAAATAATTATAAACAGCACAACATACAAACGTAATATTTAAGCATTTCAAACTTATTAATATGAATTTTTAGTGTTTCTATCAAATATTTCAATATTTATAGAATTATATAAATATACAAATAAAAATTTTGTACTGGTAATGTATAGAATCAACTTCATTACAATTGTTGCTTCTATTTAAAGTTTCACACTAACACCATCTTTGATACACCGATATTGAAACTGCTAAAATGGTGTATTTCGCTTATTTTCATAGCATTATGTGTGACGGCATACTGTTATGGGGTAAGGCGGCGGACATTGAAACTATATTTATTTTACAAAAAAGAGCAATACGTGGCATATATCAAATAGGATTTCGCGTTTCCTTAAGAAAATAAATATCAATTCTCACAGTACCGTCGCAATATATATTGAATAACATTTTATATATCCGTGATAATATTCATTTATACAGCAAAAGGAGCGAAAGACACAATTTTAATACAAATAAAAACAAACTTGTAATGCCGTATTTTAGAGGGAAGAAGATTCAGAAATCATTTGTCGGTTTTAATAAGATACCGGAATCACTTCTGGGTTTGCCTCCAAATAGTTTTAAGAAATATATTAAAGACATCCTATTACAAAAAGCATATTATAATATTGAAGATTATACAAAGATGTTTGGACTTGATTCGAGTTGCTAAACACATTGTAACCTACGAAATCTATGTTCAAAGGTGTAACCGTTAAGTTTCTTGCCAGTTACTTCTCGGTCGAATCAACTTTCCGAACCGGTGGTAGATTAATTATCAACGGAAAGACTACTGACGATTCAAAAGTGCTTTTTGAGCCTACTTGATTAAAGAATATTTTGACTTTTATTTGTTAATGGCTCATAATTATGGTTAAACCATTATTTGCCTGGATTACAGTATCCTATTTACTAATCCACGTAATAAACAACCTAGACAACAAATCTCAGCCAAATATTTTATTTGTGTTACTTTCAATACAACACATACAACAAATATACTAACTTCGACATTTAGGATTCATAAATGCTTGAAAGTTTTTTCTTCAAGTTTCTTTATAAAATCTATAATACGTTATATCAAACATTCCGCTGCTTTGGACGAATAACACGACTCAATGCTAATTTTGATTTTAACTTTCGAAATATACAATTTTGACAGTTTAGATCGGCAACATTTTCGTACTTCAGGACCACATATGTTATGAGCATATTGGTGCAACATTAATATAAATAAAAAAAGTAAAGCACACAGCAGAATCCAGAATATTTTATATTACAAACAAAATGTCATTGGTTGATTTAAACATTTTAATTTTCCTACGGCAGCCCTGTTAAGTTTTGACTGGTGCTACTATTCCTCCAAAGCATGGAAATATAAGAATATCATACATAATGTAATATGGTAATATCATATAACAATGCAAGAATATAAATCTGCCCCTACATATAAAGAGACAACTCGTACGTTTTAGTCAATGAGTTTCTGTCATTTTGGTGATTACATCACCCCATTTATATATTTAACTTAGTTCATTGCTTACATCATTAATACAAAAGGTATATTATCTTGGAAAAATTGTCTTACAAATTTTTTTATTACGATTTTATAATTGTCTGTTTATACGTGGGAGCCGTCGATATGTAGTATTAGATCAACAGTATCAAATTGAAAATGAATCAGACTTATTTTTAAAATAGTAACTTACATCATCAGACTTCACTCACATCGGTTTTTGTGCACGTTAACTCATATGAAAGTAAAAACAGGAAACACTTCTGCCGCATACAATTACCATTATACAATTACCATAAACACCCTATATATATATATATATNGTAGTTATAAGAACCAGAACGGCATTTGTGTAACACTGAAGTAATGAGACAATGAAACTAATTTTATTGGAAGGTAACTAAAGTGGCACATGTGTACCCTCAGGGGTCCACGGGAGATGCGACAGGGGTTTACGTTTACACGACAAAAAATGGGGGTAAAAAATTCGGAAGCGGAAATCTACGTAAATATGTCTACTTGCTGCTGAAGTGCTAAAATGTTGGCTTGACTTCATTTTTTACTTCTTAATGTTACAAGCGTCCTCACTAATACGAGCGAGGGTTTTTGTTAGACTTGTGAAATATACTATATCAATTGTACTCTATTTAATTTTTTTTGACCCTCATTGCCAATTTACGCAATATTTTCATGTCACTCTCGTTCAATATAATGTAATTGTGATATTTAGTTATGTTAAAATCATATGTGCACTGTTTATTATCACAGTCTCTGTTGTTAGATTTGGAATATTTGCTTTTGGATGGATCATTTTTGGTATCGTTGTGTCACTTTTCTAGATCAAACTCCTTGACTTTCCTCTTGGATGATTTCACTTTCAGCTCGTCCTTGTTATCGGGTACTTCGGTAATCTTTGGTTTATTTGCATCTTCAGATTTATCAAGTGGTGGCAAGTCTAGAAGATATGGCATCATACTACGCGTTTTCTCTTCAGCGGACAGCCACTCCATCTATAAAGGAAACATTTTTTGAACACACGTAGTATTTTGACGACCCCGCTAGCGCAACAGTATACGTTTCGCTTGCAGAGGTCCTGGGTTCAATTCCCAGAGGACAAATTTATTCGATAATGCGTTCCAGTGCAAAAATTCGTTCCAGTACGATTCTGTGAAAAAATGGTATCCGGTATGATACTGTGAATAAATGCGCTTCTCTACCATAGTGTAAAAAATGCGTTCCGATACGATATTGTGCAAAAATGCCCTCCAGTAGGACACTGTAAAATAATTGCGCTTCGGCACGATACTATAAAAAAATTCGTTCCGTGCTGTGAAAATTGATTTCCGGTATGATACTATGAAAAAATGCGTTACGATATGGTATTGTGAAAATTGCGGTCCGGTATGATGCTGCGAGAAACTACGTTACGATACATTTTTGTGAAAAAATGCGTCTTGGTACGATATTGTGAAACAATGCTCTCCGATAGGGCACTGTAAAATAATTGCCTTCCGGTGCGATACTGTGAAAATATCATTCCGGTATGATGCTGTAAAAATTTCTTTTCGGTACGATACTGCAAAAATATGCGTTCCGGTACTATGCAGAGAAAAAATACGTTACCATACTTTGCTGTGAAAAAATGTGTTCCTTTAGGATGTTGTGTAAAATCCATAAGAGGTAACTTACCTTTTACGGTGTTAGCGCGCTTCCATCTTAGACTATATCACTTAGCGGGATTAAAATCAAGCGGTAACCTATCAGCGATGAAAAAAATTCTGCGAGAGAAATAACAATCGACTATTTAGATTAATATGTTATCAAAAACAATACTTTTAAACGATTTGCGTTTTCGATAATAAAAATAAAAAGGTTTCTTTATAATGCTTTTATCATTACAGAAAATATAAAGTGAGCAATTCTTCTAGTGCTCAAGTCATTAAATTAAAACACATACATGGGGGAACCTGCAAGCTATACAAATCTGTTATATAAATCAAATCATATATTGGCGTACCTTACTACATAAATAATATACAATAAAATGAAAAATTAGTTATTATATATAAATATTACAGTTTAGGATAAAACGTCCCAATGTGCTGAGAGTGTGTTTAAAAACTATGTCTCTCTATAAAAAAATATTTATATTGAGTTTCTTTTAAATAATTAGCTTATTTTTCAAATTTTGTTTACATAAATTAATATTGTTATCTATTAAATATTTTTACAGCCACAGCGTCACTGTTTCTGTCATATGGCTGCGGTCTTGTACGTGGTCTGACTAATCTTAATTGTTAAAATTGCGTCCAATCGTATCGTCTTTCAAACTCTTCTAAATGTGATTTTACGCATAAGCACACTTCATATTTATAAAGGAAAGGAACAATTAACTGCTTTAATTCTTTAAAAAGAAATCCACAGGAGGTTATTGGCCTCATATTTTTGTGAACTGTAATAAGAAGTACCTTCTGCCTGTGATCTTGTACTGCATCGTCACATATGTCTATGCACATTTGCTCTGTGAGTCTGCCGTCATCTGAGGCGTAGGCAGCTGCTTGCCAAGCAACACCAAGTTTGGACAAGGCACGACCGGACATTCCAGCTGTCCTCTCAGCTAGCTTCGTACACAATGCGCCGTAGTCAAATTGCTCGACATTCAACCGTCTATAAACAAACACAATACGATACTATCAATTAAATATCCAAACTAATACCATAAAGAGGAAACCTGGACCGATTTCAAAAATGTTTTCACCATTCCAAAGCTGCATTTGCACTGAGCGACATAAGTTATATTACTTCTCAAAAAAAAATAAGAATCTTAAATAAAAATGTATCAATGTAACTCAAAATATAAAAAAATTGTCACAATAAATCTGTCATCATGTGCGCTGCCGTAACTATAGATGATAGAAGTTAATAAAAAAGTGCCGAAATTAATAAAAACATATTATTCATACCTCTGTATTAATCCTTATCCTATTAACTAATTTATTGAAAACCGTTTCAATATCTATAAATACTTTTTAAATTATAAAATCGAATATTCCAATCAAAAGATATAACGAATTTTAAAATGTCAATCTTAAAAAAATAATGTAGTGGTATCGCTATGGTCAAATTAATTTTTTGCAGTGTATCATTTAATTCATATGTAATCATACACACACGCATATCACAAAAAAACACTTTTTTTTTGTTTGTATATTTGTCTTGTCTTTTTTGTTTCATATTTGTATATCTGTCCTAAAGTAATTAAAAACTATTAAAATTTTTATAAAACAAATTTATAGTCCGACTTTCCATTGCCACGAGATTGGTATCTACGTGGGTGAAGCCGCGGGGCACTGCCAGTAATATTATAAATCTTACTGTGTGATGAAATTATTACAATAATATAGCATGTTATATAAATTTTACCAGTAATATTTAACAGAAATGCGTATTCACTCGTACTCGTAATTAGATCAGAGCAACTCATTCCCTGTCACGATTTTTATCGTCTAAGTAATCTTTCAAATTATATTACGATTTTTCAATTAATTACAATGAAATCTTTTGATAAAGGATTTTATTTTATTATGTGACAACTCTAGAACGTTTTTCGGGAATTGGTAATAGAAACGTATACTGTCGCTCTTGTTTATATAACCTCATATTTATCAGAGTAATAAAATACATAAAAATAGATAAAGATACATATATTTGTCAAGAAATGTTGTATAAAAAATTATCTCCAGATCATTTTTTATAAAACATTTCGAAAATTATAGTGACAAATTCGGGACGAATGTCATTTCAATCTACAGGTTGAGGTTTGTGCAACAAATTGGCACTAAAATCTACCTATTACAATTCGCATGATAGTTGGCGTTAGATTGAAGTGCACGCGATATAATCGCATAAATATTTAATTGTTAATGGTCTCGCGTTAGAACCTCTATATAAAAAAAATTCCTACAAAATGGCATTAATTTCTTCACAATGAAGTTCGCTCAGCATGTTTTTAATAAATACCAGATTACGTAAAAAGTTCTTAACAGAATGGAATTATTAGTAAGTAGCAGCCGAGTAGCTTCCCGCTGCTGGGCACAGGCCTCCTCACTCATAGGAGAGAAAATTTTAAGAGCACAGACCTACCATGCTGCTCTACTACGGGTTGGCAGGCATAGCACACAATTCTCTATTCCTTCACTCTCATAGTCCAACTTGACGGCAATCCGACACGAACAGAGAGAGATCAGGCGCAGGGCTGACGGCTTAACGTTCTCTCCGAGGCACGGCGGTGGAGAACACCGCCAACTTCTAAACTTCGGGCAAATATTCAGAATATCTTAATAGAAAACTAAACAACGAATTTTGAATTCGCCCGAACCGGGACTTGAACCCAGGACCTCATGTCTGTAGCCGAACTGTGTGTTCATGTATTGATAGAAATATTGAAATATAAATTTAACAATATTCTTACAATTTATGAGAAAATAATATATCGCATTGCATTAAAAGGCATTAACATTTACATATCGTCGCTAGAGTCTAACACCTAAAGTAAGTTTTTGACAATATCAATATCCTAGCTTATATTTCTAACATTAAATATAAATAAATATAAGAAATAATAGTAGGTTGGTATTCTCGCAAAAATTTTCAGTTTTATTCGTGTATACAGGTAATTATTTCCACTTATATGGCTTGACCGCTAAACAACAGTAAGGCAATTCGCATTCGCATAACAATATCAAATTACAATTGAATTTCTGACTTCACAGTCAAAATTCACACCCACAGTATGTCAGAAAACGTGATAAATTGCATTAGTGAAAGTAACTTTGTCAGTCTGCATATCACGTTTATTATAGAGATAGTTGCGACCTATTTTAGACGCTATAATATAGATGCTAGAAAACTGCAATATACTAACATAGTGTACTGACAATTAAAGTAGTTATGTTTAAGCGCTTTATACCGAATTTCTGTTTCACAATACCTTCAAAATATACTTACAATAAATATGTACTATAATGATCACAATTAAAAAACAATTGATACCGATTTTAAGTCAATTGAAAGAATATATTTTGGGACCTAATGACGATGAGTAAAAGAATGAGTGAGCGACTGACCAGTGTCCGCATACATAAATTCAGATATACTAACCTCTTCCCTTCCGAAGCGGGCTGTAGTACAAACTTGTCAAAGTAAAGCCTTATCAATCGTTCCCGTTCTTCCATTCCCGGTAGACCAAACTCAATCATCTTGTCCAGACGATCATTTATAGCTGAATCAAACTGTTGCGGTGTATTCGAAGCCAGGACCAACATTATGCGGCTACTTTGGTCCGATGTTCGATACAAGAAGGCATTGAGTGCCGCTCTCAAATCTTCGCTTATCTGTGCCGATGATCGCTTGTGGAGAAAAGCATCGGCTTCATCAATAAATAGGAGAACTCCTGTAAAGGAGAAAAAATTCTGTAGCGATATTTTAACGTATAGGTTTTACCCTTGACGTATAAAAATTAGGTCATTTATATCAGGTCCATAAATGTTATGAGAATATTGGTGCAGGCCAGAAATGTTATGACGATATTTGAGCGGGCCACAAATGTTATGAGATTATTGGTGCGGGGCACAAATTTTATGAGATTATTGCTGCAGGATACAAATATTATGTGAATTTTGGTGCAGTCCACAAATGTAATGAGGATATTGCCGTAGGCCACAAATGTTATGAAGATATTTGAGCAGGCAATAAGTGTTATGAGAACATTGGTGCGAGCCACAAATATTATGAGATTATTGGTGCAGGATACAAATGTTATGACGATATTTGTGTGTGCAACAAGTGTTGTGAAAATATTGGTGCTGGCCACAAATGTTATGAGGGTATTGGAGCGAGCCACAAATGTTATGAGGATATTGGTGTAGGATACAAATGTTATGTGGATATTGGTGTAGAATACAAATGTTATGTGGATGTTGGTGTAGGATACAAATGTTATGTAAATATTGCTGCGGCCCACAAATGTAATCGGATATTGCTGTGGGCCACACTTCAATAATATTTTCACTTTTAACCATATTTATAGTTACTGTCATTTATATGTATCTTACTTTCCGCAGCGAAGTGGCTTACGGCCTCTCTCTCTCAAAGTCTATGACGTTTTTCAATATTTGAAGAATGTAACACTAATGGTAAATGGGTTACCGAACGAGGACATGTTAGTAAAAATTACATAACATATTATTAGTACAAAGGATAGTAAATTACTTATTTTTGAAACACTAAAGAAGGATTTTATACATCTCTTTATAGGTATTAACCATATATATATATATACGTTAAACAAAGGTTGAACTTTTATAATTACTATACAACGTATAGAATTATAAAAGTTCAATCTTTTATGTCGTAGGTATAACGACATACTCTTTTCTTATTGTTTAGTTATTTGAAACTTTATTGCACACATACAAGAAAAGACAATACAACTTATGTAATATAAAGAAAACGAGATAAGTAAGTAATAGGGTGCGCAAAGACGGTTTTATCACTAAGAGTAATCTCTGACAGACAACCTTTGCTATCTGAGTATTTCACAAGATACCCAACTGAGTTTGTTGTGGCATACTTAAATAAATAATTCTTGAATTTGATTTTATAACATTCGATGGGAAAATATACTTATACGAAACTAACCTTTCCTACTTGTATTGGCCCAGTCAAACATCTTGTGTATAGCGGCCACTGCATGTTTTCCCATAGGAGCCACATCCCCACCAGTCATTATCGCATACTCCATACCTGAATGCTTTGCCAATTTCTGAAAATATAAAATGTAAAGATAGGTGAACAACAGCCTATGAATGTCCCATTGCTGGACATTCACATATCTATGTAAACATTTTTGCATTAGTAGCAGTAACAGAATATTAACATCCTATAGATAGGCACAAGGCTCCAAATTCATAAAGTTTTTTTTTTATTTATTTAGATCAATGTCACTCATACATCCAGATGTGTAAGACAATGGGTATTGCTTAAAACTAACTAACATTCCAAAAACATGATCATTAACATGCACTTAATATTTAGGAAACTACTTGGACATACATTATAAACTAGATGAACCCGTCAACTGCGCGGAATATTTTTTGGGTAGCATTTTCATTAATTTAGGCAAATTATTTTTATCGTGATGAGTCAATAGATACCTGGATATCATAATATTTATTACAATTTAGCTATATATATATATAGCTAAGTTATAAGTAGAAAGGTCAAGTCCCAAGAGATTGGAGCAAGGCCGTAATTGTCCCTCTATATAAAGGAAAAGGGTCACAGCAAGGTCTTAGTGTCGTCGGAAAATTGCATGCAAAGATATTGGTTGAAACTGATGAGAAAATATGGGACGTGAAAGCGGGATTTAGAAGAGCAATGGGATGTACGGATCAGGTGTTTTCTTTACGGTGCTACTGAACATGTTTGGCTAAACACCAAAAAGTTTATTGCGCTTTCGTAGATTTAGAAAAGGCCTACGATCGAGTGGTGAGGAATGAGCTGTGGTCAACGTTATCTACGTATGGGCGTGAGCGGTTGTCTGATTCAAGCATTGAAGTCTCTCTATGGGGGTTCTAGTGCTTGTGTCAGAATAAACGGAGCGTACACGGAGTGGTTTCCTGTCGAAAGAGGTGTTCGACAGGGATGTGTTGCGTCACCATGGCTGTTCAACCTTTTCATGGATAAATGTTTGACAGATTTAAAAGAATGTATGTATGGGTTAAGAATGAATGAATTACTCATCAAATGTTTACTCTACGCTGATGATCAAGTAATACTTGCGTCATCCGCTAACGAGCTTCAGGAGATGCTAAATATTATGAATGAAGCTTTGAAAGGGAAAGGAATGAAAGTGAATGTAAACAAAACGAAAGTTATGCTTTTTGAACGAGATGAATCTATGATGAATGGCAATATTTTGATAGNCTCCCTTACAAAGGATTATAAACATGGTAAGATCTCCGAAGGATCGTTTACCGTATCAATGTCCGGGCGTTTACAAAATTGACTGCAGCTGTGGAAGCTCTTATATTGGGCAAACGAAGCGTTCCATAGCAACTCGTGTGTCAGAACACATAAATGCTGTCAAGCACAACGACATACAAAAATCTGCGATCGCGGAGCACATTTTGCAGCAGGGAACTCAACACTGGATAGAACTTCATAGCCCGAAAGTTCTTTCCACGGACCGCCATTATATGCCGAGATTAGTTCGCGAGGCCATTGAAATTAAAAAATATCCTAATTTCAATCGTGAAGATGGTTTTAAGCTGGCTGATACGTGGAATCCAGTGGTGAAGCTATGCCAAATGAACAAACGACGCAATTTTTCAAAATTAAAACGTGACGTTGTGAGTGTAGTATGCCGACAAATGGATGTGGGTGCCGTGAAAAATAAAAGAATCAGACGTAGGGTAGACAGATTCTGCCCTTGACAGCTTGACACAACCGACCACAGCAGTATCGTCGTGACCACGATCCATGCAACTGGGTCGAAATATCGGCAAAATTAAAAATTAAAAATCGCCATCGTGATATGTACCCGTTCAAATAGTCAATATGTTAATAAACCACGAAAATTTAAGTTTAAAACAAAAAATGAAAGAAGCGAAGGAGATATGCAAGGATCGTGGCAAGTGGAAGGATGTTGTTTCTGCCTACCCTTATGGGAATGAGGCGTGATGCTATCTATGTATGTATAAGAAATAATTAAAACTAAACACTAAAAAAAACTTAAAAAGAAAGTAAAATAAAATATTTTACCTAATGTTCAGTAAAATATAATTCCTTTTTTTAATGTATTACCAGAAGAAGTAAGGCTGTTACCAAAGATGTCTAGATTACAGGAGACGCCGTAATATCTAATATAAAGTTGTGTCATATAACAAACAGGATTATGTGCTGTTTTCCTTATTCGACAATAAGGGACACAAAAACATCTAAAGACCTAAGTTTTAGGGTAAAGATCTACCACACTGCTCCACTAAAGGTTAACAGACTACACATACCCCAGAATCACAACCAGGTAATGCAGGTTTTCTCACAATTTTTCCTTTCAACGGAATTCTATACTTGTCTTTAATTTACTCACCTTAGAAAATAATGTTTTTCCAGTCCCAGGCGGTCCATACATGAGCAAATTTCTATAAAAACCTTTATTTCTCTTAGTGTTTTTGGTAGCAATTGCAATGTCTCTTAGTCGCTTCTCTAAATTGGGTGCTAATACGACTCCGCCTAATGCATCCGATGGTTTCCTTAAGTTTGCCACAGCCCTAGATATTGTTAGTATCGGATGCTTGATTGCTTCTAGTAAAGAAAACCTTGATGTCTCATTAACTAACGTTGGTTTACCTGAAAGATAAAAATTAATGAAACCACATATAAAGATTTTAATATACTACCTAACTCTGTCAGACAGTCTTTCAAAGATAAATTATTAATTACTATAGTAATTTTGTTAAGCATATTTCAATAGCAATATGATTTAAAAGAAACGGTGCCGATATTAATTCATATTCTTTCCTGTTTGAGACAATTGCCCTTAACATATATTAAACCGAAAATAAAAATTGGTTGGCAGATAAATATAATATGAATATGAAATGGATCATTTTTTAATAGAAATAGCTAACTTTATAATCAATTAATGTAAATTGAAATTATTAATATACAAAATTTTACAATTACGGTTCATAACAGTTATTGGTAATTATTTTACAATCATTAATATTATTTTGTCATTATTGTGGAAAGTTTGACATAATAGTAAATGATGTTAAGAGAAGTAGGCAATGTAAAATAATTTCGACATAAATTCTTATTAAAAAGGGATTTCACTTGTAATTCATTTCAGTTGTTGGATGCAATAATGAAAATAAATTACGTCAAAATATTTAAAAGGCACGTTGAACCTGCAAGTAAAATTATTTTGTTCTTTTTTCTTGTATTAAACTTTTTTCCTTATTCTTTTTAATTGCCTTTTATATCCATCGAATTTTCAATAAAATAAGTCTAATATAATCTTCTAATACATTATATCTACGTATACATATTAGTAATTTGTGGAAACTTCTTTGATAATTTTGTATTTAGTAGTAATGTAGTTCTCAAGTATATAATAATTATTTCGCAAATAATAAATAAATAAATACGTCGAGGTAGTCAATATGGTCCTTCGAGCCGTATTTCATACTCACCTATTCTAGATTCAATGAATCGGGCACCAACAGACGTAGCACCCTTCGCTGTGTACACTCCAAGAGCAAGTAAGGATAGCCCTCCCACTGCAGCTAATGTCTTACCCCAATCAGTTACAAGCGCGTTCATACCTGTTCCTATCACATTTCCAGCGGTCCTGACAAATTAGAAGTATTTGAAATATGTTATTCACAAGTTTGTAGATCTAATTATAAAAAAAAAAAATTCCTTCTCAGTATATGTACATCCGGAGTATCAATTATAACAGGATTACCTATGTTTTATTATTATTTAGGATCCACTATTAAAAAAGAAATCATTAACAAGTTTTACATAAAAACAGTACACCACACATATATACATCAAGTTCGGATAATCGAGGTTCTACTGTAGATTAGTTATCTATTTCTCTTTGGTATGTGTCTGGATGCCAAACTTACTGTATACTCTCCAATATAGTTGTCCTGTTTTCGGCTGCTTTCAACTTTATTTGTTCGAGTGTGATATCACGATTCTCCCTATCTGCCTTAGCACGGGCCTTTGCTTCGGCTTCTATAGCTTTCAATTTATTTTTTTCACGCAAATCCATCTCGTGTTCAATGGTAGCGCGTCGAAGTGCTTCTTGTTTAGCTACACTTTCCTCTTGCCTGACAACAGAAACCATAATAAAACATAAATTTAATATTAGTAAAGCCCGACTGTACCACATCATTACATAATAGCAGCACAACATTATGTTGTATTTAGCTGAAGGAAGCATTTTCAGCATATTGGGGTGAAAAAGAAGTAACAAAACTTCTCAGTTCTTTAAACCTTTATTTACTGACAGAACTTTTGGAGTCTCAATGAATATATACCTCATAAGAACAGTAACTATCAATGATAACTGTCAGATTATATATAGCACAAGTACTTTTTTACCACCAATGGATGGCAGGGCCTCCCTCATTGAAGATCTTATTATAATAAACCAGCATATTGGTTCATCGGTCACCACTGATTGTATTATTTTACATATATGAATTCATACATATTTCAAGCTTATATCCTCAATACTTGCCTACTGAAAATACAGCTAAATATTTTTATATTTGTAACTTTTAATTTTTTTTTCTGTTTTCATGTGGTGTAATTTTAATTATTAAATTATAAAATTAATAAAAAATAATTATTTTAAAATCATTGTCTTCTTTTGATAAATGCGCTTTTCACATATCTCTAATAATATTCACTATCCCCACTTTTTGAAAATTGGACAAATAATAGGTCAAACTGGAAATGCATTTGTAATGGGATTCATTTGGAATTAAATGAACCATGTACTGGTTTGTCACTTTATATCTTACAAAATCAAAATAGGCGCAAGTACTAATTTTGTCACTAATTTTTGAGGGCACACTATTTCTGTAAAGTAATAAGTTCACAACTTTTTGTACTCTCCCTCAACTCCTCACCACTGTTTCGGAGTCAATTATTTTTTAATTGACTAAAACCATAACCATTTTTGGAAATAATATGAAAACTTTTATTTAGATGAGTAACAAAATAGAAAAGTAACTTTCGTGGTTAATATAATAAACTAAAGGCTTTTAATGTTTTTTTTTAATTCTTTCATTTTTTTGAGTTGTTATGACAATTTCTTATATTTTCAAAATTTCCTTTGGGGGCACTACAGTCCCCTGCAAGCCTCGACAGGAAAAGCCCAGGACATATTATAATGTACGTAATATATAATTAACATAAATATAAAAATTATATAGAAGAATCATGTGAGAATATCATACTTTCGCAAAATTTCCTCTTGTGATTTCTGGTGTTGAACTAATTGCTCTTCATAGCGAGTCTTAGCAAGTTGATCCTGATATTGAGCTCTCATTTGATGTTGTTTTGTTTCTTCCTGAAGAACAAATATTATTCAAAAGCATCTATGGTAATGAATAGTTTACATATATATGTACATATATTAAAATTGTAGCTTAATTATGATTCCTGCCATTTTATAATATTATTTATAATAAGCTGTGCAAATTGAGACTCAAACTATTGAGAATAGATTATGATAGTCATAAGATTGTAGTAAAATTTTTCATAGTAAAGTATAAAACGAATACCTGAAGTGTTTTGCGTCTCTCTTCATAATCAACTCGTTTTTGTTCCACTTTAGAATGCTCAATTGCTGCTTCATATTCCTTAATCTTAGCCATGTGTTCCTGCTGCCGAGTTCCCTCCTGCAATTTACTGAGCTCCAGAGCATCTTTTGCATGTCCTTAACACAAAGAGAATAAAACTTTATAAACAAGTGTATAAAATCCTTAGAGTAACTAACATATATCTTTTCAATTTCTATTAATTGTAACCATTTTTTTAAATCACTTTATCCAAAATTTCTAATTCACACAAAACTGAAAAATTTTATACTTAACCCTTATAAACATATCAATCTATGTATTGGTTATTTCGATAAGAGGTTTCATTTGTATTTACAAAACTAGCATATTTTAAGATAAATCAATGGATATCTATTTCATTGTAAAAAGAAAGGTAAGCAATCAACAATGGGAAATGATATCAGCCAAATGGCTGCCACAGTTATGGTTGCGGCAGTTTTCATGTAATTTTCTATAACTACTAATGGATTCTTCTATGAAGTCATAATGAATTACTTTTTATGACTGGAATTTNAGAGTACTCTAAACCGACGAACTTGTATGAAAGATTTAATGAGATTGAAAGAAGCGAAGGAGATATGCAAGGATCGTGGCAAGTGGAAGGATGTTGTCTCTGCCTACCCCTATGGGAATAAGGCGTGATGCTATGTATGTATGTATGTAATTTAAAGATAGATATATTTCTCTTTACTGTACACCACAAATATGAAACAAGTAACACAGAAGTATAGATAGTACAAATTAGGCGACCTTATCGTTTATCAGCAATTTCTACAAGGCAACCTTAGGCTTAGGGAGATTATATGTGGTAAAAAGGGTAGATGGTGTTCCCTAAGACAAACATAAAAATACTTAGATACATCTTTTAAATAGATACATACTAAACATAATATCTAATAATTCTAAATAAATAAAACATATAACAAAGAGATGTTATGTGATATGATGTTGAGGTCATGAGACAGCCGTAAACACCTTCCATCATAATCGTGAAACTCAAATTTCTGACATAAATATGGAGGAGCACAAGGATTAAATAGCACACAGCACAAAAGGGACATAAAAGGCAAATTCTGGCAAAAATGATTAGGCAACCACTTGAGCTTTGCACAAAATTCAGATGTTGTCATATTTTCGTAATGCAAATATGAACCAAATAAAGAGATTCTGTAGTCACTCAAATTTATTTAATTAGTCCTCTGTCAAATTAGGATTGGCATCTGCAAAATCTAGAATACAGATAAGTAGAGACTGTGCAACCATAATTTTGGTACAAATGGGAAGTAAGGAACGCAAATGAAGCAAGGATCCCATACCTACAAAGGTTTTCCTGCTCAAATCCCTTAGATGGGTTGCCCAAGATAAAGGGTTGTCCATATTTATAACAAGATTCTTAACAATATTGCTATATGTTATAACAGTAAAATAGGTGGAAGATTAGGCCAGTCCACTCTTGAAATCAGATTTCTACTACCTATCATGATAACCTGAGACTTTTTGAAAAGGGATTAATTTTTAAGCTGAATAAATCGCTCTCACTTAGGAATTGACTTGTTTATTTTCAAAAAGATGGTGCTACATATCACACAAGCAACAAAATAAACAAAATTTGGCAAGAAAAATTTCCTGGATATATTATTTCACAAAGAGGTGATTATAATTGGCACCTAAGGTCTTGTGACTAAATACCTTTAGACTTTTTTTTGGGGTCATGTGAAAAATAAAGTACATGCCAATGCTACACAATCCATTCAACACCTTAAAAATGGAATTCAAATGGGTGGCATACAGCTGGAAATATACAAATTGGTTATGAAAAGGATGAAGGTACTGCAGCCATTTGGCTGATAGTTCAAAAGCATTCATTATATAAATTTCTTACAATGCAATAAATATCAATAGATTTCTCTTTTCTTAACATCAAAACTGAACCTCTTATTGGAAAGTCCTATATTAGTAAAAATAACATAAATACCTAATCAGTAATTTTAGAGTTTATTGCAAACAGATAGAATGAATTGGTGAATGAATGATTGGACTTTGTTTCATAATTAAGTGTAAAAATTATAAAGTTTAAGTTTACCTTTTCAGTTCAAGCTAATAGTCTTTAGATTTAAAAATTGGGCTAAATTAATCTTATTGTTGCTGTTGATGTATTGAAACAAAAAGAGTCCATATTTAAAAACTTATTTTAGTTATTTCCCACAAATCATTAGATTTCTTAAAAAAACAATTATCAATAAATATCATATTATTAAGGAACAGTATATTAATAAGATGCATACACTATTCAAAAGATGTTTTTACAAATACTTTCCAATTAACATTCTATATGAATTTCTTCAGCATTATGAATATACAATGACGACAGATAAATTGTTGCCATAAAAAATGGTACTGTAGAATCACATGCTTTATATTATAAAGGTTAAATTCCAACACTATTGTAGAGCCATGCAAATATTAATAAATCAATAATTATAAGGAACTATAAACAAATTGTGACTATAAGCACGGAATTTTCCTACGTAACACAGAAAAGGATAACAAATTTTCTTACAAGATTACTTTGATATTAGGTTAGAAGGCCGCATTATGCAATACCTTAAAATATGGATTCTTAAAATAAAACACAACTTACTTGATCTTTCTAATTCTCGAGCGGCTTGGGCAGCTCTTTCTAAAGCACTAGAGTCGAATCTATATGCCTCCATAGCTTTTTTCTCGGCTTTGGTTAGGTTAACAGGAGGGGCTGCGCCACCTCCTTCCGCTGGGGGATCTTCTGGAGGAGGTTGCTGTGGTCTACTATATCCGAATAACCAAGACATAGCGGAAAACTAATAACTTAATTCATAAATTAAAAATATATTCAATATAATACAATTGTTTCTTCACAAATTATAGCTCACAGTCACACCAAGCAAAATTTAAAATTTAAGTTACTCTGTGAAATAGGGATGCTCAATATTCATCGATGTTCATAAAACAACGATGTTTAGGTTCCGATAACATCTACACATCGATGGGAATAATAAAATAGTCTCGATTCCTAATCTTTTTTAAGCCACGCCCCATTTTAACATTTCTAAAATGTTAATGCCCGCCATACATAATTTTTAACCTTTAAAAATTTATTTGTGCTTTTAAGAAATATAATGATAAGTATAACGCTGGTTTGGTGTTACTAATATAGAGTTATATTTATATAATACATAAATTTGCTTTTGCATGGAAAAGTGTTTTATTTAATCCTTGAATTTGCTTATTTATTTTTTTAAACATCTGCTAAATAACTTACAAATGCTTTACCATCGATTGCTAACTAATACTTCATTTCAGGTTTGTCGCTGAACAAATCACTAAGAATATCAAACCATTCCATTCCATAAATAATTGTACACTAAATCTATTTATTTCGACTCTGGTGCACGGAATGCCAAAACTTAAAAATTGCTTAGTCAAAAGTTTCTGTCAACGTCTTATATAATGATGTTGTCGGAGGTTCGTATTCCGTTCCAGAATCTTGCAATGCGCGATCTTAATTATTACTGAGTAGCATAAATTTTACATCATTGTCATCTTTTACCAGAACCATTTTAAGAAAAAGTGATTTTAGCGGTTTTATCAAATTCTCTCCCATAGTGTAATTTTTCCATTTTAATAAAAAATATTAAAAGAGCGTACGTACAAAGTACACATGTTAGAAGTAAAATTTCTTTGACAAACTAATTGCTAAGTCTTACTTATATTATTTATAAAAATCTACAACTATAGATTTTCGAGGCTCTGAGAGATGGAAGATGTTAGGAATTTAATCAAATTTTTGTCATTTAAATATTGAAAGTGTAGAATATTAATACAAATAATTTATTAAAATCTCAAATGACGATGTTTTTGAAATTGAAATTTAGTAAAGAGTATTTGTGAAATATTTTATGAAAAATAATATATAAAATTTTTAAACGAGTGGAAAATTAAATGAAAAAATTAAAATGCCACATGTTATTTGTAAATATTAAAACCATCTAACCTTCAAACGAATTAGCATAAAAAACGCTGCAAATCTTCGTGGCGTTAATCACGCATCTGTAGAAAAATTACCCTCATGCGCGCTAATCTGGTAAGAGACTTATGGTTTCTACACAGGATCGTACCGGAACAAAAATTTCTTTGTTTTGGCGGTTCGTCTTTGCTGGTGTGATTATAAACTATAACTAGCCGCGGCCGAAGACTCCCGCCTGTCCAGACTTAGGCAAATTAGAAAATACAATTTTCTAAATATGTTCTACCGGGGATTAAACCCGTGATCTCTGCTAGCAAAGCGAGTACTCGCACCACTTTGTTAGGGAGGAAGTCAAAATCGATGTTTCCGGCAGCAAATAGTTTTATTCCCTATCAGAAGCATCGATGTTTTTCTGTCGATGTTTATCGTACATCGATACTTTCAGTTCAATGCTACCATCGATGTTTTACTAATATCGAACATCCCTAGTGTGAAATTGTAGAAACTTGCCACAGATGTAAATAACATATAACAATATTTGATACACAGATAATATACACAGGATTTATTGATTTGAAATAAGATACTACGTGATTTTTCTTTGCCTGCCAAGAACCTTGGCAGGCAAATGAGCTTGGGGGCCACCTGATGTTGAGTGATCACCGCTGCCCATGTACACCTGCAGCACCATAGGGACCGCCGATGCGTTGCCGACCTAATAGATAGGAGTTTATCCGCCTCTTAAATCTATCTAGATCAAAGCCCTGCGGGAACACCATTGGCGGGAGTTTGTTCGACATCTTGCACGTACGAATGAAAAAGGATCGACGATACTCTGAACTGTGCCTGAAGGCCACACATCCAGGTTGTGCGGATGAAATTTATTTTTTCGTCGAGTTGTCCGGCCATAGAAGCGAGATGGTGGCACCAAGTTAAATAGCTCCTCAGAACATTCCCTGTGGTAGATACGATAGAACACACACAGAGAACCAACGTTTCTACGGTGTTCTAACGTTTTCAGCTTACTTGTTAACTGGGAGTCGTCGACAATTCGAATTGTTCGTCTCTTTAATCGGTCAAATGGAAGGAGTTGGTATGGGGGTGCTGCAGCCCACAGATGAGAGCAGTACTCGAGGTGCGGTCGGATTTGGCCCTTATATAAAAGCGTCCTATGCTGAAGCACAAAGTACTGCTTGGCTCTATTGATCACCCCAAGTTTTTTTGAAGCCAATTTGACTTTGCCTCTCAAGTGAGCACGGAATTCAACTTAACTCGAAATGTCGACACCGAGGATCCCGATGTGTTTAGAGTTGGTAAGGGAAATGTTCTGGAAACGTAGTGCGTGGCTGAAGGGATTTTGTTTGTCTGTAAAGACACACTTGAGTGTTTGTTGCATTAAATTGTACAATAATCTTTGTACCCCAAGCAGAGACTAATGTGAGTGTCGCCTCAACCTCTGCCAGCAGATTGTGCCTGCACTCCTGTAATTTCGAGGGAGAGAGCTGTACATGGCCATTGTACTAGGGGTCTACCGTACTATCATTTGCTTAGTAATGAATATACTGATTTGTAACATATCATTGATAAACAGAATTAATAGTGTAGGAGACAGTACTGACCCCTGCGGTACACCAGCATTTACGGGCTTAGCATCAAAACAAAAACCGTCGCCAACTGTTTTAGTCGTCAACGCTTTTTGTTCTGATTTAACATAGAATATTAAATGTGGAGAGTAAGATTATTTATAAAGAATGCTATGAATGGGTATACGGACATTTAAATACATTTTTTTATTAATTTATGTTGTCTTCCAACCCGGCTGGTCACCGTGGAAGACTATGACCAAAACCCTCCAAAGCTACAAAACTCAATGTCAACTATAAAAACCTTAAAAACCCACAGAAAATCATGCCGCCAATTAAATATAATAACATACAACGTCAGAACCCTATCATCATACGACCGACTTCTGGAACTGGAAGAATGTTCCCAACAGGAAACAAGGGGAGAGGGAGACCCTTAGCCCGATGGGAAGATGATATAATCAGATCAGCTGGCAAAAACTGGTGCTCCATAGCACAAGACCGACAAAAATGGGTATCTTTGGAGGAGGCCTTTACCCAATCCGGGGTTCCTACTAAATAATAAATATTTATAACACAGTAACTTAAAGTACTAACATAATTCTAAGTTAACTTACTAAAACAAATTCTGTACTGTAACTACCTACTAAATATATTGTATTACTATTGTAAAATGGGAAATAAAAAGGCTTATTATTATTATTATTAATTTTCGTTTAATGCCATTGATTTTATTATAAGATCTTTTTGCAACAAATCATAACCAAGAAACTCGGACTTATGATTAACATTATAACAGGAATCTTAAATTAAATAAATATGGAATAATGAAGAACACAATATTATTTTTATATAGATTAACACACTACACAGAAATTCAATACGCTATAGACGCACGAGCTAAGTACTGTAAAATAAGTGGGGGTTGCTGAGCATCCGCTTGGCCATAAGGTGACGGTCTAAGTCTAACTTGACATTTTAAATGCTTTACAACAAAAAAATTATTTATTGCTTAGGGCTTAACCGTTTTTCCCCCCCATGCAATAATATAACCGAGTACTCGTACCACCACTCCAGCGAGGTCATCAACCAAATGAAGTGTTTAGAATTTTAATTTTTGTTAAAAATCCATGAGCTAAATGTATAGCACATTTAGCATATTGTCGTAATGATGCAGGTCACCTGAATTAATTTATAAAAAATTCCATACATATCTATAGCAAGTGGGGTCTTCGTATTGAGAATCGTGGTGTGTTATCATATTTTTTTGCTTGATATGCGTCATCCATGGAGACGGTGACTATGAAAGTTCTGCCGAAGATCGAATAAAGCCGACGTGTCCTTCTGACAGGCCGGGCCTTGTCTTGAATGGCTCCAATAACTGATTTTAGTCACTTATTGAGGTGCGTTGAATTTGTGATTTCGCAAGTGTTAAAATATCCAAGGATCCCGATAATAGGACTTATTTACCGGCAAGTTAAAGGGATCATTAGGGTGTCTCTCAATATTATCCGTGAAATAGAGGCAGCTCGTTTTTAATCAGCGTGCTAGTACATCTTCGAAAACGGCATACGACTTAATGGGAAGGATGAAAGTTTTATAGTCTGACTTCGATGCAAAGTGACACTGTCCACTTGCATATCAGGGGGCAGAAGCAACCTATTAATAACGCGGCTATCGGATAGCAAGCGCAGTAAAAAGTATGTAGTAAGCAAACGGACAATGTATGTAGGGGTAATGTAATGTCCCCTACATTACATTACGATTCTATAATTCTCCGGGTAGTGAGTTTTTTTTTGTTTGTTATCTCAATACTTTCAACTGGAACCGATCTTGATGATTCTTTTTTTTATATAAAAGGTGGTGCTTGTCGAAGGCTCCCATTTTCTTAGTCCAGTTTTTATAATGGCATCCATGAGAAAAGCGTAGGTCTCAAATTTGCATTATTCATGTCCTCGACACATGTACGAATAACTCAAGTTCACGCCAATGGATTTCGATGATTCATTTTTTATTGGAGGGACACACTTCAAGGGTTGTTTAATGATATTTTGGTTAGGTTTTGATCGTGGGATCCATGACAAAGAAACGGAACTGTTCAATTCTTAGGTGTAAATTAACGATACTCGGCAGAATTTTTATAGGCTATCCGGATATTTAAGTCACCTACCGTAACGTAGTTTTAGTCAAGTAATTGTTTTAGTTAAACATGATGATCCATGGAACTCCTCAACGGCTTACAGTAAGAGTGCTATTTGTGCCAGAATATGTAGCTGTCTGTAATCAAATAGCAATGAGCTTACGTTTGTTGTTGCATTGCAATATTTAGAAGATGTATGTGTGTAGTGGTGGTAGTCAAATATGGGGGGAAGGGAAAATTTTGCATATTAGTGATGAGCTTGATTACCGTATAAAAGACTAGTGATAGCGGGGTGGCAAAGTAACCGATATGCAACGAGTATGTTTGAGGTTGCGGGTTTGATCCCGTGTGCGGCGTTACCAATCTAAATTTCACTTTGTAAAGTTGTTACATTTGAACGGTTTATGGTCAACACGTTTTTAGGTGTATACAATTTACACAAATTTGTTAGTTTCAGATTCACTAAATATCAAAATAAAAATAAAAATTTTAACAAAATATATGCTTTACAAAGTAAATAATAATTGGATATTCTTTTTTAGAGACCTTCGTATTCTTATATTAGGAGTCGGCGTCAGCCAAGTCAGCTATAGGTGTGAGCGGCGCGGGAGCTGCCAAGAAAACACGCGAGACACACCTACCTTGGTGATGCCGACTCCAAATATAACAATATGAAGGACTCTTAAAAAGGAATACGCAATGTTTATTTACTTTTTATAGCATATATTTGTAACAGTTTGTTTTGAAGACGGTTCTTTTTTTGTCATATATTTTATTTATTCAAGACTTGTTTTTCATGTCATTCATACGCCATTGTGTTAAGATATCTGAGAAAAAGTAATTTTGTAAAGTCTATATCAATTATTGTACGTATGCATTTTCTATAAAGTACTTAGCAATTGGTACTATAATAAAATTATGCTCCAAATTATATATATCAAAGTTGCCCGGTATACAATTGAAATAACCCTTTTAGAGTGGGGTAAAATTTTATTGAAACTAGATTAATATTTCAAACACGGAATAGTAACTAAAAAGTATTTAATATTGAAGCTTAGCTTTTAAATGTGAATAAATATTTTGATTATTACAATATTACTGAATATGGTAACTCCCATAGAATAAGAATGAATAATTTTCTATCTGCTGATACAAATATGGTATAGTTTTATGAAACCACGATGATAAGTTACTGATGGGAGTACTGGACGCCGCCATATTGGCCTCCGCTGCTTTGCGGATGCTTTTCACTATATCCCTACTAAGCGGCCGCCTGTATGCCCCATGCCATAGTGAAACGTTTTTACATCGCCACAATTTTATTTCGGGTGATTATGTATTACCCTAAAATATTTCTCCCTGTCAGGATAAGGCAACATTACATAGCGTCATTGATTTTGTACCAGGTAGATTCTAGGTCCTAGCGAACAAAGGAATCGGCACTCCTTGCCACAGATCAATAGCATCGCGCCTGCGATGTACGTCAAAGCAGTGTTGCTTGCTTTTATTCATATCAGAGACAAAAATTGTCCTGTATGTCTGTTACTAAGTAAATTATTTTCCTTTTTTGGTAAAACAACGACAAATTAAATGCACATGTACGCGTTATTAATAAAAAAAAGGTCAAAATGTCATTTTTGTATATTCGTTTAAAAAATATCGCTCATAATTTAGACTTACTCTACATGAAATCACGCGGTTGTGCCCGACTCGTAAAAATTCTGTCCTGATAATGGCAACACCGAATATTGATCTTTCTCCATCTTGTGCACTCCGTGGCCCTCACTTCGAAACGTATTTCATACCGTGCGGTCTGGTTAAACAGTAAAATATTTACTGATCAGAAATTCTTATGTTATAACGTAGGGCTATCCTGAATAATGTGTTAAATTTGTGAAATCGGATCATTTTGCTCAATAATTTTTGTTTTTTGTAGTTGTGCATTGCGCGTATCATTTGCTTGAATGAGGTTGCTCATGTTTGCCGTTCAAAATGATTGAGTTTACGATAAAGACTTTAGACTCCAGAGATCACCATTTTAGTGTTGACGATGAGGTAAGCCTTTCTTTTGCATTACTGATTATATGTTTTCATTCTGGCGACACTATGGAATGTCTATATTTAAATATAAATTTTCATCGATGCCATACACATTTTTCTAACATTCTTTTTTACCTGTGACGAAAGGTGCCGGTAAAATACCTATATGTTCTCAATATGATATGTAGAATTCTCAATATGATCATAAAATGATGTAAGATTTGCGAAATTAAAACATAATATAGTTAATTCTCTTTAATTCAGAATTGTACTAAAATGCTCTGTTATATATAAATTCATTCATACTTTGATTTAAATTCCTATTACTAATATAGAGAGAAAATGAATTGACCACACCCCTGTCACCCCCCGCTTTGTTAAAGCTCTCAAATGCTACAGACTGTATTAGCCAATTATACTGTTTATAACTTTTATGAAACCATTCTAGAAGATATTGGTAGTAAGTAATACTTTAAATGCTACAATTTTTACAACTTTTTGGTAAGCAATACTCTGAGAGCAAACTGCTTTAGAAAAATGCTAACTGTTTTTTAGAATTCCTTATTATACTGTTACCCAAACTGCTTGTATTTCAACAAATTGCAATTTATTATAATTCTTATGAAGTATGATTAGTAATCACCATAACAAAGACTTTATAATATGGATAGTTCATTCACTATAATATGAGTATATTTCATTTTTTAAACTATGATAATATGCAGAAATAAAGAAACTATATTTATAAGTGTTATTGTCTTAAGCATTTGCGAATAAAATTGTAAAGTCAATTCAATACTATTTTGTTGAAAAGATAAAAATTAAACTCTCATATACTAGTACTAGTACTCTACTATATGTCAGCAGTGAGTATTGCGAAAGTTCTAAGAGCTCTATTCCATGTCGTAGCAAATGGCAGAAGCGAATTACACACTCAGACTTTTTAGTTTCAATTATACATTTAAGATCTTGATAATTTATTCTTAGTAGTGCAAAATTAAAGATTACATGATCATTAAAGTGGATTACATAAATTAATTGTGTCATAAATCCTTTGTTATATTTTGCAATGTAGTCCAAATTACATACAATTTTCCAGAATATAATATTATTATAATATTTATTTAAGTTATACCTAAGTCCTTCTAATAGCTAGACATAGTTCAGGAATTTCTTTTGCAAGAGCGATGGCTAAGATAAGATTCATTTAATTGCTTGTTTTTTTTTAATATGTTGAAAGTAAAACTACAAAAAAAAGGTTATTTAAGTACATATTGTATTCCTTTGTCTGATCAAAATGTTTCCATTAGACGACTGTGGCACAGCTCAAGGAGAAGGTCCGGGAACGGATGGGCGTGGCAATTGACATGCAACGACTTATATTCTGCGGCAGAGTTCTACAAGATGAAAAGAAACTATCTGAATATGGTAAAGATCACGTCAAAAACTATTTTGCATAATTTTTTTTATGACAGTTTATATATGGAAGTGCAATTATTCTAATTATACAATTTATACATGATACATAATGTTACAGGGATAAATGGAAAGGTGGTTCACATGGTACAAAGGGCTCCACCATGCCTAGAGCCTCGGGAGCCAGATCCACCGCCCCCGCCACTTATAAATCTAGAAAATATGAACAGTCAACAACTTAGAAGGCTTATGGTAAGTAAAATATTTTTTTATGTTGGTTTATTAATTTGTTTATTTGTATACAATCATTAATTGAATGCCATCGATTCCTGGGGAACGGTTTACTGTCAAAGATAATTTTCTGTAGGCGATGGCGGCCACAAGCCAGGGAATCGACATCGAAGGACAAGGAGGGCCGAATGTATCACCTACATCGGCACGCCTGGAATTTCTTCGGCGTCTTATTACAGAGATAAGAATGGCACTTGGATCACTTAGGACCAACGAAAGTAATGTAAGATATAAATTTCAAGGTATACTATGTATGGGAAAATGGAGTCGACGTTGCATTTTAAACCGTAAACAACTAAAAAATATCACAAAAAAATTTTTATTTTCTTTTTCTTTTGTTGTCGATTCAGTTTATTCTTAATACATATATATATATTTCTTACTAATTAAATTGTGTCGCGTAATTGAAAACCGAGGAAGCTTTAACCATAAAATTTTACTAATTTCATTTTTGTTTTATAATTTTCGTATGACGTCGAACTTATGAGAATTAAAAACCTTGTCGCGTAATTGCAAATATTTACACAACATTTGTTAGTTTTATTTTATTTAATATTTTCTTTTCAAAATAAGTATAAATAACCTCAAATATTGATTATAGACGACAAAGAAGCAATGAACGTCGTAGGAAAACTGGATTACGGTTATTGAGGAGTCCAGGGTGTTATTTGTTTCTTATGTTTATGTTGGCTATACTGTTGTGTCTATAGGAGCCACGAACATATCAGGACCATCCAATGGAGTCCACAAGCAGCGAAGACACAAACACTAGGGAAACGGCAGAGGTGATGTGCCATTTCCACAGCCGGCCTCTGCTTTACCAGGTTGATTATGGACACGTCTATTCGATCAAGATTGGTTGAACTTTGCCACAATACAATATTATACAAAATATATGCGCATATGAAAATGTCCTTTCTCTTAATTCAGTCAGATTTGGCTAGCAAGTAGCAACTGTAGTTACACATTGAATAGAATGTTTTATATGCCATAAATGTTTATTGACCTCACGTCATAAGTGTACTACTGTATGTACATTTTTATCGTCTTAATGATAAGACTACCTGAGGGATCTGCAGTTAAGAATCTACATCTCAAAATAATTTGGGTCCTATATGATGTTCTGCTTCCATGTTTTTGATGATTGAGACTACCTGAACCATTGACGGTTCAGATTCTACATCACAGACCAAATTGGGTCTTTTATGATGTTCTTCTTCCAACTTCCTGAGGAGTAAGACCACGTGAAAAATCGATCAAAACTGTTCTTCATCCATAATTTTTTTTCTGTTATCTTGCTTTGGACAGTTCAGTTCAGTGTCCCGTAATAATTTGGTTTCAAGAAAAAAACCTATTCCATTACTGTTTTCTTTTAACTTTTATATTTTACAAATCCTATTCCGAAGTTACGAACACCATAGTTATATTTAAAAATTACGCAATATATTTTGGTTGTTCTATTCTGCTCTTCTAGTCAAGCTTCGTTTAAAACGACGCTTTTAAAACTAGACCTTCTAACAGTAGGAAACATATATAATATCAATTGTCGTCTGTCATTGCTACACGAGATAAAAAAAAATATTTTTTACTCCCAATTTTACCCACAATGCAGCTATGTAATTCGTAAGGACGTAGGTACGGAAGCCCCACCTTAACACCTTTCCGTACGGGAGTTGAAAATCAATCGCATAAGGGGTGTCCGTACAAGGGCGGGAGGGGAGAAAATCGATGGCTTCCGTGCAGGAGACAGAAGTTGAAATGCATAATATGGCGCTATATCGAACTATATCTTACAACATTAGGAAACAATCTACTTCACTCTCTGATATTATACCTACAAAATTATGTATAATATCAAATTTGGTCAAACATTATCTTTATTACTAAGTAGGGCTATACTGACGTTATACGTAATCCAATCATGTAATTTTCTACATACTTTTCATAAGGACAAAGGTACAGAAGCCACACCTTTAAACCTTTCCGTACGGGAGATGAAAATCAATCGCATCAGGGGTGTCCGTACAAAGTGCGGGAGGGGAGAAAATCGATGGCTTCCGTACAGGAGACGGGAGACGAATTGCATTTCCCCACCTCCTCTCATCCTCCCATCCAGGGGTTGCATTATTGATTTAAACCTAGTGCGCAGCCGTGGTTACCTAGGTCGCCCAGCTACCTATTCTGGTCGCCGGCTTGGATTTTAGTTCATTAAAATTTTAATAAATAGAAGTATTAATTAAGAAAATTCTACGTTGACAGCTTCTAAAAAGTAACTACAAAGTATAAAGAAACATTGGAATTATAAAGTATAAATCCATTGAACTTTGTTCATGAATTTATACCTGCCTAGTTTATATTCATGCGCATTTATTTGGTAATATTGTATTTAATATTATCATTTCGTAAGTAAATTGTTATATTTTCGTCAACCAATCTTAATCAAGTAGATTATGGGTCGCATGGCTTTATGGAGATTGTGGAAGGTGAACTAATGAGTAAACGTCGGTTTATATATAGCGTATTGATTATATAACATAAGACCGCAATTTCCAAATAGTTTTTAAACAAAGGAAATCGATACATGGCATTTTGCCATGTTTGTGGAAAGAATTACGATCGTGTTACAAATATGTTAAACACGCATTTAACAAGAGTCTATCTTAAGCTACCATTACGAATACTATCAGACATTGAACTTATTCAAATTACGTGGTTAGACTGTTTTTATAAGAAAGTCGGTAAATGTATCAAGTTTTGTGAAAACAGTTTTTGGTTTATAATGAATTTAAATTTTACCAAGTTACCATTTAGAGCTATCGTCGCAATTGGATTTTGCCGTTTTTGTAATAGTATGATAAAATTTTCGCGATATCATTTTTTAAACATATAACCGACATTTACTTATGAAGTCATTCATGAATTATCGAATAATAAATTTTTAAATGAAACGTTTACTCCTAAGTTTCTTAATTTTGTATCGACGTATAATAAAATAAATTATTTTGTCTATAGGACTACTCGCTATTCTTTATCAGCATAAATATACACACCGGCATATTTAGCGGAACATAAAAAATATTTGATATCAGTATCATATAAGGTTATGATACTGATATCAAACCTTTTTTATGTTCCGCTAAATATGCCGGTGTGTAGAATTGAAAAACTACTTTCTATAAGCTTGTGGCTCACAATATAGTTCATATAAAATAAATTTCACTACCAAGTACTCTTAAATATCCACTATGTTATACTTCGCGATTTTATTGTTAGATGTATTCTGAATTTTGCTAAAGAATCGTGCAATAAAAATTTATTTATATAAGCACTTGAAGAAGTAATATGTCCTTTTTTATTGCTAACAGTTTATCATTTAACAATGATCTTGTTGAGTTTGAGAGCTAGCCATTTACGATATAATTTTAGCCACCTAAATACAAATTAAAAGTATATTACGTGTTTACTTGATTCCTATATAATAAACGCCGTATATCAATTATAACACCCACATTGTTGTTACCACGTAATACATGAATGACTCATAAATATATATATGTTGTCGCATGGCTATTCAACAACTATAATTCAATTGAGCAATTATATCTTTTAATGTAAGTGTAAAATTATTTCATGAAATAGTAAGTCTGGGTGGGTTTGTGTTTGAAAATCATGGTAGTTAAATGAAAACTTTAATTTTCCTTATTATCAGCGTAATTTAGATTAGTTTTAGCAAA
Source organism: Elymnias hypermnestra (assembly GCA_015832385.1). Classification (NCBI taxonomy): domain Eukaryota; kingdom Metazoa; phylum Arthropoda; class Insecta; order Lepidoptera; family Nymphalidae; genus Elymnias; species Elymnias hypermnestra. The sequence continues at coordinate 3,419,465 of JACTOM010000069.1, read as the reverse complement.
CACTTAGTTGTTAGGTATGCGACAACATAGAAATTTAATTATGTTAACACTTATCAAAAGGAGGGCAGCACTATTAACTGATGGGATTTCATGGGATATCAAGATTCTTATTAATAAATTCTTCAACATTACGTAAAAATAGGCTTTTGAAAACTATGATTGAGTTTCCACTCGCAGCACACCCTGATATTATCAAGGCATTTGTAGTATAAAATAATTATGGTATATGTATAAATAAATAGGTACGTTTTTCTTAGTTTTCATACTGTTGTTGGAACATTTAAGTATATAAATTTATTAACAGGGGTCTTGAATAGTATTTGTAAATACAGCGTATGAGTTTGAATTGATTAAACAAATTTGTATTCATAATCATGGTTGTGGGGCATTTGTTATAAATTATTAACATGTCATGGAGTTAATGCTTACGAATGAGATATTGAATTTTTTGTAATTAACAATACTGCTATGTCGCACTGCATTGGGTTTTTTGGAGTTTTCATTATAATTTAATAAAAACGTGTTGCTGTCTTTACAATTAATGATTAAATGAACTTACTTGTAAGTTGAGTTCTATTATTATTATCATCATCAAAGTGCTTAATGAAAGTTGTACGTGTCTGCGACTCTTGAGAAAAACGTGAAAATATTTTGTAACAAATCATTTAATACCTACAATTAAAGTTTGATACGACCTCTTTCTTTATTATATATGAAATTTTACAAAAGAGTCAGAAAGTCCTTTATTTTGAAGTAAGATATAGCCATTACATTTTATACATATTTATATACATCAAAAAAGATATTTGATGATTCATAAGTGCTGTCATAGGGCTACTTGAATAAAGATATTTTGACTTTAACTTTGACTATTCAAGTAGGCTCAAGTATTAATAGGCATTAAAATTACTTACTGCATTATTTATTTGTAATAGTAATCTGTAATAAAAATTTTTATAGATTGATCATGGATTTGGACCCTCAAGCGACGAACGTGGACGCAGGTAAAATTGTATTTATAGACTTTTAAGCTATAATATTAGCTAGTGGCCCTAAGATATAATTTGATTGAATAAATGATGTGGAAAGCAGTTAAGATAGCTATTCCCACAATTCATTGATAGCTAGTTAAGGTATTGCTAGACAAATTGGAAGTAATGTATATAAAATAAATAATGTAAATACAAATAAGTATGTAAAGGTACAAATGAAACTTATTATACTGAAAATTCATATTATCCAAAACAAACTATTACTATGGACATCTTCACAAATAAAATTGAATTAATTTCATTTTTTACAAATTACAAATTCTCGTGATAGAAGTTGAATTTTTATAAGTTTTCACTTTGACAGCAAATGTATTTTTCTTTGTGATTCGAAAAAAATAATTTTAAATTTTGTAACTAATCAGATCTGGGTACCACACCCAGCCTTCGGATTTCGCCGAACTAGTTGCAGAATTACATGTGCTGGAGGGCGAATTCGCCCCCTACAGAATGACCTATATAAACATACTACGCGAAGCCAGTTCAGTCACAGTAAGTACCTGATAACATTCACATTATTATGTCATGTTGTTGGTCTGCTGATCACCTACAGAGCATTATTTGTCAGTATGTCATATAACACAGCCCATATATTTCTATATACTATCTATCTATATCCATCTATAAATATCTAATTTTGTAAAATTTTATTTCAAATGATTAATTATTACTACTACATTTATCTACAAAAGATATGCTTAATTAAGCATTATGTTTTTATATCTATAGGATAATAGACAATGACCTGGGTTGATAAATGGTGTCAAAATGTCTAAAATGCAAGTTGACTGTTTATACTATATTACACGATAGAGGCAATTAAGAAGTAATTTATCAATTACTACACATGGCCATATATAAATGAGGTGTCTGTCGTGTGATAGTCTTCAATTTACTTCATATAAGAAATAATACAAATTGACACCCCCAATTTTCATGTCATGAAAAGGTCTGACTTTTTCTCGTTATTAGCTGATTGCTGATGTTTGGGTGATTGGTAGGTTTCTTCGCTATTCTACGCTATAAAAATCGATAATTTAGATTTTTGGATGGTGTGATCATCAATATTAGATAAACTTCATAATGTTTACAGTACACATTGGCCGTCGATGTTTGTAAATTTATGATTGTGTTTCTTTTTGACGTAAACAGATTTTATAGGCAACCAATTTTTTTTCAGGTGACACTGTCAGAACAGACGTTGCAACGTAGACAACGTACAGCCGACTTGTGCGCTGAGCTGTTTCATTCATTCTCGCATGCGTATCACACTGCGAGCGACATAGGCATAATGATGGCTCACGAGAACTCCCGCCTGACTTCAGAAGCTTTGACACGACATCCTTTACCGGTGAGTGGTACAATCATCTCTCTGACGTTAGCGATATCCTCAATGTTAATTTATCTGGTATTTATCATAACACACGAAACAGATTGGAACTGGATAAAAATGGCTGATAAAAATTACAATATGCATAAACATTCCTGTAGCACTACAACTTGTGTATATAAGAGAACTAAACAAAAGTAGATAGTTAAATAGATGAATACTTTACTTCACAACAAAAACTTAAAAATAAACGAAATTACACGAAAGCTTTTATAGTAGTTAAAGAACCCCAGCATGCAAAGGCGGTCTTATTGCATAAGCAATCTCCTCACAGACAAGCTTTGTGTAATAGGAAGCAGGTGAAGCGACAAAAAGATTACACATAAAATACATAAATAAAGATAAAAATTAAATTAAAAACATTAACAGATACATACAGTACTATAAAAATATACGTATAATTATGAGTGACAAGATAAGAAATGAAACTATGGTGGTTTAGTAGTAAGACATGTGGCTTTCTTTTCATAGAATTCATGGGTTCCAAAGACGCCACTCATTTTCTTTTTATAATAAGAACCTTATATAATAATTGTTTAAAAATTCATCTCTGTGCTTTTTGGTGATGAAAATCATTGCGAAGAATTCTTTCTCCGCAACTCGCAATATGCAGAAGGATATTTCAACAACAATTATGGGTTATGTGTAGCTTGCCAACCCGCAGTACAACAGCTTGGTGCGTCTATGCTCTAAGAACCCATTCCAATAAGTGAGACCTGTGCCCAGGTGTGGGTTGTCAACCGGCTGTAATATACTTTTATATTTTGTACCCAAAATTATTAAAAACAAAACGCCATTACACTCCTTATAAATTAAGAGGACGCGAAATTGTTTTCAAAACTTTTATTAGTAAAATAACTTCTCTCTCCATTCAACAAGATTCTACTATGGGTAATTTAAAATCATCAGTGTTACCGATACTATTAAACTTGTATTTAATATGTTTTAAGATTTTTATTGTATGTTATTTATTTGGTGTCTTCGTAGTATTGAGAATTCCAAATAATAAGTTCTAAATAATTAATATATTAAAGAAAAATGGACCTGGTTTGAACCTTGGGGAACACAAGAGGGAACGGGAACGAATAACGAGCAGTAGTAGTCGAGCCTTTTATTGTTACAAATTTCTGCTTTGCCTTAAATAAAATTTATTGGTGTCCTCTATGAGATACTAGACTGAGGTGCAAAGAGTTAAAATTTAAAGATACAACGTTCGGTGGGATGCTAATAGGCTGTTGCTTACTTCTTTTTATATGTCCACAGGCACAAATAAACGTTGTACCGAATCCACGTCGGCTGCTAAACGCCATTACGTCTGGAAATGGGACGGTCCAAGTGCCGCCTCCCGAGGGTCAAGACTCGCAAGTCGCGACAGCCGGTAGGAACTCTACACAATCGACTGTCAATCTAAACATCCAACCGGATCCCGTCACGTATCAAGTAGAAATAGAGACCGCGGTACCTATACCGATCAGCATCGGAAACGCTTTCCTCAACGGTATTAACAGCAATCAGACTGCTCAAACTCAGAACCAGCAGCAAAACCAGAGCCAGGGTGGCCCTCAGCCGAATCTAGACGGACCGCCTGATCGGCGTCAAGTTATGATCGGTAAGATGTTTTTGTCAGGTGGTCGGTCCCAGGTGTGCTTCCAGTCCGAGGTCAACAATTGGATACCATTATTTCGATGTTCTTCTCTTATCAGGCCATTAGGTGTTCTTTTTAGGCTCCCGTACCACTATTTTATAATGAATATTGCAAAATATTAATTTCATTTTTATTTTTATGTGGATTCCTGTAATGAGTCACGGGTTCAAAGTTTGCAACACTATATTATCTTTGTACTTTTATTGTTTAAAATTCATCGTTGTGATTTTAGTTGAAGTAAAACATCGTGTAAAAACTTGTATGAGCATTTCGGAGATATTTGTATTTCGCCGAAATATTAATTAATCTGGATATTAGTCCGCTGTTATTTTATTTCTTGCCCAAAAGACATCTAAAACAAAACATCATTACGCTTTGTGTAGATTAAAAGTACCCGGCGTAGTTCTCAAAACTTGTAATAGATGGCGCCATTTTAAGTGTCATATGTATGTATGTGAAACGTTTATTAAGCCAATTTTTTACATTTAAATCTGTGATCTAGTGTAATATAATACTCGACTCCCGTTGAGTTGAAAACACTAAACTATATGATGGTACGAGGGTCTGAAGGAACACTTCTGCTCTTTGCTCTATAACTTGAAATGTGAACTGTAGAAATGTAAAATTTATATTGCTAACTGGTTGTTGACTGTAACGCATGTTTGTGTTACTTGTTTTGTGTTTTTGTCTTTCACCTTAGAGTCGTATCAGACTTACTTAAAATTTCGAGATGAAAATGACCAATAAGTATGATACTGCTTTAGGTGGCCGAGAAATCAGAAATATCTTCTATACTTTGGGCTTGATTTTGTTCAGCAATACAACTAGAAAGCTTAATATTTACTTATAGGTTAAAAACTAGCCAGAATGTATGATATGTGTTGTACGTGTATAACGTACTCGCATAATACACACATATATGCATAAAATTAACAACTCATTTAAGCGTAATTGTATAAGTTTCTATAATAAACTCTCAAAAGACGTTTTAGAGATGTCAATTAATAAATTCAGTCTTTGTTAAAAGAAAGTTGATAGAAAAATCGTATTATATGTTGCAAGATTACTTAGACGATAGAAACGCGTGGGAGTGAACGAACCGCTCTAATTTGAATTGAAATATATTAAAATAATATGATATTGTAATGATGATGGTAACAAAATACTCGAATGAGTTTGTTGTGGGCTATTCTCGGATCAGGCCGCGAAGGAAACCTCGTCACTTTAGATTTTAAGTCGTTCTGGAGTACCATCATCAGACGTACATTAGAATTCGAGTGTGGAAAAAATATATATTATACGAGTGACAGCGGCGGGAGGAGCTACTTTATTATTTATTGTTTAAGCTAAGTATGTTATATGATATTATATATTATATTATGATATTGTATATATGATATAGAATCGATGCTTCACTTTAAAATATCTCATATATTCTAATTCATTTTTCGGACAATTTGTGCAGATCAAAACACAATATGTATTGTCTATGAATGAGTTAAAGTCAGGACACTATTCCTTTATGGCTAACCAGTTGTATTGCTGATTGTAATTTAAATGTTAATCGGGAAGTTCTGCTTAGATTTCACATTATTAGTTTTTGAACGGCGAGAAACTACAGGTCGTCGTTTTTATTGTGCGCCTTTTCTGTTGTAGAGTTTGAGAATCTATTTAGGGGGCTGGGACAGGCTGGAGGTTTGGGGGGTGTGGAGGTGGTCATGAGTATGGAAGAGATCCCACAGGTCAATGCGGGTGCCACAAACAACAGTAATGCACCAACAATGGGCTCTCAACCAACTGATAGCGGAGGTAATCCACCTCGAACACTATTAGGACCTCAAAGTTAGTACTTTGGTTTCAGTTGCCTAATTATTATCAGAAAACAGTATTTTCCAATATTACGATTTAATTTTAATAAAGTGCATGCAGTAATGTGATATGGGATGTTTCGATATAATGATATATAGGCATTTATATAATTCATTTTATTATACATATATAAAATATATAATTACCGATATAAAGTGAATAACCCACTCTAAAAAGTAATTATTATAAAGCTATAGATTTTGTAAGAATTTACAGATTTATTTCAAAATTGGTTTCTTACCACATTATCTATTAGACATTTCTTATATCAGTGTTTCTATAAAGGTACATTGAAATGAACGAAAATACTTTTTTCTTCAATTATATTTTAAGTTCCGGATTTCAATTTTTATTTATTATTATTTATTTCGCTTTTTAAATAAATTCGTCTGTTTTGTTTTATATTTCATTATTGTTTAATTTGACTTTTTTTTTAATTATTGGTGTCGAAAATTCTTCTATTTCTAATCCTCGTGGACTTTTGCAGTGTACTTGGCCCAGACTGCTGACTTATTACACAACATAGTGGCTACAGTATTCCGCCAGGGCCTCATCCCAGGAATGGAGGGGCTTGTTCACGCCCACGTACAACAGGTCGAGGATCAGAGCCCGAGCCTAGGTCAAAGCCAAGGCCAAGGACAAAATCAAGCCCGAGGCCAGCCCCAACCCCAAACCCAGGCCCAAACCCAGCCCCAAAATCTTAACGCGTCACAGACCGAAAATCAATCTCAGGCGCCAAATCAGACTCAGACCCAGGAACGATCTCAAGAGAATCAAAGCAATACCGCATCAAACGCGAACGCGAATTCGACTAATCAACAAAGGCAAAGTATGTATAGCCAATTATCGGTTACATAGCTGGCGAATTCAATACATTGCCATTCAAAATTACTCGACGTTGAAAGCGTAAAATAAACACTATTGTAGGGTGTCTCTGGAGACGCGCACGTAGTAAATTGATTGCAATGAAACAAAATATGGCGTCGCTTCTACTGTAACATAACCTAGTAATTTTATTTTCTTGTCAAATACATTGAAATTGACAGTTTGTTTATTTTAAATTACACTTAACAAGTAAAATCAATATAATTATAATTGATACGAAGTTTGTATTGGCACTATACATAAATACAAATTATATTGGCACGATAATAAATTAAAAAACAATCCAACGGGTTAAATATAGAAAGAAATGCATTTTTTCTTTATACTATTCATAAAATTCAGAAATACTACTAAAAAGAAATCTACAATTTTTAATAAATTTATGTTCAACTTCCAAGTGTATTTATTAAATAGGTCAGGCTTCTTGTTATGGACTACAGTGTCACTGATAAATATATAGTCTTATAAAATTATACAATATATTATGAGATATTTGGACTTTAGGCATTGTGCATGCTTGATTTGTGATGTAAATATATTTTGCATATCAAGATTAAAATTTATCAAGATAAAATGTAATGAATAAATTTATAAATGGTGCATCTGTAGCAATATATTATATTTAAAACTGGAAGTTTAATCACACCTTGCAAAATTGTCTTTATTTAAAAGTTCCTTTAAAAGAGATTCCAACCGTACAAACATATGGAGACTTATCCTTGAAAAGCCGTAACATTTAAAAGTTTAAAATTGTAAATTATATTAATTGCTCATTTTATTTTACGTACAGTTTTAACTTCCTATAGAGGGCGTATAGCTATAGCTATTCGCCCTCTCTTCAGTTGTATATAAAAACGATTTTATTATTTAAAAAATGTTAACTAAACCCCCATGTTTCCATGTAGGTTAGACAGTGTAGGTCCAGCTCTGTTAGAGGTTACTGGGAACAAAGGGACATAAAAATATTAAAACTATGATATAATACAGTGCAAACAAGCAGTACAATCGTTCCAGTAATAATTAAAAATTGCTAAGGGTTTGGGGTACTGCAAGGTAGTCGGTAGGGTCCTTTTTTATTAATGTTATACAGAAATAATATCACTATGAAAATTTCAGTCGTTCATCAATATGTAGTTTATATTTGCTTGGATTATTATAATGAGTAATGTTTCATATTTAAAACTACTAGGTTATTACATTGGCATACGCATGAGTGTCTTGCGTAGTAAATGTGCATGCATGCAAAGCTACTCTTTGCTTTAACCCTCAATCTGTCACTCTTTTTGTTTTACGAGCTTCAATGTTTTTATCTCAATCTACGTTATACAGATATCTTCAATTATGAGTTATATGTAAAGGTATGTAAATCTTTATACTTTATTTAGGTGTCCACCTTATAAGATTTGGAGTTTACAGCGAGTTCTTCGTTTGCCTCGAAAGTATCATCTTTCAATATTGACAACGCAATGTTTAAGGTATAGCAGTTATAAAGTATTTGAGGTCTCAACAGCGTGGTACAATAGATCGAACATAATTTCCAATAAACGAGATAATTTCGCGATGCAAATAGGTAAGTATTATTTTAGCGTCAGGTTCTATTGCGTCTACGATTTCTAACCATGATGAATAATACCCCTGACATATGGGTTCGTTGAAGATTTTAAAGTTATCTTTTAACGAATTAAAATCTCTTTCATAAATTTATTCTAGTTGTATAAGGCCCAGAATATAAGAAAATTAATTTCTCTAAGACAGACAATTCTTGTTGAAATTGCGGACATATTCTCAAAATATCGGCGTGGCTTCGAAATCCATTTAAGCATAGAAATATTTATCCTGGTCACTCTGCACGTCTTAACATATTATCTGTACAAGGAAGCGATGGCAAATTGAAATTGTTGTCTTTATCACATTAAATCACATAAAAAATTAAGATGGGTTTGCCATAAGTAAATAAAACGTAAATTAATATTTACACGAAAATAAATATTAAATGTTTCTTTGTTATGTTGGGAACGACTGATAATGTATTAGATGGATAAGGCGGCGTTAACAAACAAATCGGCTGTAGTTGTTAAAAGTTTTAGTTACTTAGATTGTTAGATGTGGTTTATGTGATAGCTTTTTTTCGTACGTAAGATAATGTATAGGTCACGCCAAATACGCTGGTAGAAAAGCACGTTACAGTTTAAAAAATGCTACAGATAGTTTTTAATTAATTATGCAAACCCATAATTTAACTCAAGAAAGGCATCTTGTAATGATTTTATTGCGTAATCGTTTTTGCATAACAGAACCTTTTAAGTGCGTTGTATTTACGGTAAATTGATTGAATTCGTTATATAGATACCTCATAAAATATGCGATAGTTTGTAGAATTTAATGATGTAAGAAAAAGTTCAAAAGACATCGTTTTGGTTACTGTATTATATAACAATACTGGTGGATAAAAATGCTGTCTTATATATTGTAATTTGTTTTTATGTTGCATTGCCAAAATTACAAAGAATCACGCCAAATAACACATTGAGAGATAGAAATCAATTTAAAAATGTCCTTTATTTATATAGGCTTCAATAGCTCCGGATCGTTATTAGCTTTTTGCTAGCATTGAGTGCACCATTGGTTTGGAAAGTTGATTCTTTCCAGAAGTAACCGGAAATTTACTCAGTAGTTACTCTTTCAAATATATTTTTTATAAGTTTACATTATAGGCATTAAGCTTCAGATAGAATCAAGTTAAGGTATCAATATTATAATATATTTTGTGTATAAATCCAATACAGGTTATACTTGTTAAAAAGGCGTATACTCAATGCGACAAAAAATTTAATTTTATTATAAATATCATTGAGCTGTGCGTCTAGCAATTTGTATCTTTTAGGTATATATGTATATACACAGAACAGAGATAGACATGTGTTATTTTTATAGATCGAAACCGCTCCCAAGCGAACCAGGCGCAGACAATATCGATCTTCAACTTGATATACGACAGATTCCTACAGTGCGACAGCCATCATGCTAGGTATCGTCTGGACAGACGTCGGTATGTACTTTGAATATTAATAATTATTTGAAAATGCTTTAGGGTGATGACATTTCCTAAAATATATTTTGTTTTGTGAATTTTGTGTGTTTATTATCAAGGGAGGAGAGCATCCGTGCAGGCGGTCCTCGCCTAACTGATACTTCCAACACACGCATTCGCGTAAGTACTACTAATAATCGGCTTTTTATATCATAGTAGTGAAAAATCAAGTGCCCAATTGTGGGATGATAATATGGTGTTATCTATTTTTGTCCGGGTATATGATTCTTTATTTTTGCTTTTCTAAGTAGGTTCCCACACAAATAAAAAAAGTCGATTTCCTAGTTTTGCTTTACTCCGAATGGAAAACAGGATTTGTTCAAGGGAAATAGCTATTTGTACCATCGTGCTGGCTAGTAAGATCGAAAGATAAATGTCTAGCATTTATGTTTTGATTTTGTTAAGTATTTTGAGTGTGTTTAATTTGACATTTATATATAATAGATAGCGGATTTCTCTATATTGATAAGGAACTACTCGGGCGACATTGCCGGGGACAGTGTGTGTATATAGAAAAGAACGATGGTGTTCTAGACCTCACGATTAAATTAAAACACGACTGAAGTATAATATTTACGTATGTTAATTTTGTACAAATTTTAAATTTATAATATCCGCCGACAGTTCGAATGCTCTCATTCACCAGCTTACTCAAGCGTGCGTAAAGAAGTTTTATTTCAATAAACTGTTACAGAATAACGTCGAAACATTGTTCGAGAGATTCACCAGGCCATCACGTGCTCCTAGAGCTGCGCATGATGAAGAAGTACGTGCGATTGCGGGCACGGTCCTACTGGTGTGTATTTTAGACTGTCTTTAAATGAAACCTACATTTGTTTTTTCTTGCCGCGTTTTGTTTGTAGCTACAGGAAAATCTATTCGCTCGCAAATTTATTGTCGCCACTGCACAATTTGTTTTTCTTTGAGACAAAAACATGTAGTATATGTTTTTGTCACCTAATTTGTATGGAATAGTTTGCTTGAAGGTGGTTTTTTTTTGGTAAAATTTTTATTTATTATATATTTATCCTTGACCAGTAAACAGTCATCTCTATAGTAATATTTTTGAACAACTAAACTTTGTTTGCAGCGAGAAGCAATAGCTTTCTCTCGTGGACGTATCCTCGGCACAGTAGACCTGGTCCTGCTACGCAACTGTGTACAAGGCTACATTAATAGCGTAATGGGCAGACCTTACCTTGATGGTGACCACGACGAGTTCGCTGAAAGACTGTTCCAAAGACATTCTACATTCGTTTCTCGTATTGTGAGTATAAATTTAATTTATTTTTATAACTAGCTGACCCACATTTACGTGTACTAGGTAAAATACACTTAAATATGGGTCTTAAAGTACAGCGACACGTATTTGATGCTCATGTTATTTTGCCACACTTTTCCCTCGCCGACGTTGACAAAAGGTAAATCAGCATACCAAGCGAGTAATTCTAGGGTATGTGTAGTCTACCAACTTGCAGTGGAGCAGCGTGTTGGCTCTATGCTTTGATGCTCTCTTTTATATGCTGCTATTATCAGCTGGGGGCTGCTAGGCTGCTACTTACGTTTTTTTTACAATAAAAAATTGATATTTTTTTCAGACCGCAATGTCTCCTATGCGGCCAAATGTCGACGTGATAGCGTCAGTGAGGTCTGTGTTCACTCGTTTCTTGAATGAAGCCATGACTGTACTATACATGGAAGATCACTCGGTGTTTTCCCGTCGCTTCCGCATTATATTACCGCGGATGTTCTACGAGTTATGCGGAGTCCTGGCTTACTGCTGCTTAGAGGGCATAGACGGCCTTCGACTGATCTATCGAGCATTCTTGGTAAGAATATGTTTGGTTGTAGTGTGTTCTACATTGAAACAATCTCTTCAAATTTCGCATATATTATTCTCATTATTAACACTTTACCGCCAATATGTATCACTAGTGGCACATAGATCACTGATCCACCGGACGGCTTCACCGAAAAGCCAAATGATAAATTGAAAATAATTTAATATATGTAAAATTTTTTTTATGATATGTACATAAAATTCATTTTTTAAATAAATATTTGGGACAAGCTCTTTGGTATGAAATATATATGGTGTTTTAAATGTCTTTGCTAATAAGAATAGATCGACATTGGTTGTATATTTTGTTTTTTTTAAATAAATTATTCTAATTATTTCAATAGACCGAATTGCTTCAAAATCTGGAGGAGCCCATCCGTGATTTACTATACAGCCTTGCTATGGAAAACTTCGGGGCTGCAGTGTTGCGCGTCGAGGCTCAGAAAGTGCATTATCATCACTTCATTCGACACTATGATGAGGCAGGCTCGGTGAGTTTTCACTCTTCTCTGTATTAAGTATCTTAAACTGTAACTTTTGTGGTCAATCAATATATTCAAGAAATATTTGAATACCACTATTATACACGTAAGTATTGTAATTTGTCTTTATGTCGATATCTCATTGAAACACCAAGATACAGTGGTGTCCACGGCGCGTGGAACAGGTCATTCACAAATTATATTTGACTATTTTATTATAATATGCATATTCGTCGAGATATTAGCATTACGGTGGTTACAAACTAGACAAAATTGTTTCTAGAATTTTCTAGAAGGCATAATTTTCGGATAATACTAGTCCTACTTGTGACCTTTTGCAGGTATATTCAAAATTATTATAAATTTATTTAGTTCAATCTCTGATCTCTTGTTTTGTGATCAGACAAAATTGTTCAATATCATTCATAATATAAACCTTTTTATTTGCCTACATATTTTGTTTCCATATGTGACTAACATTGTACTTCGGTATACTCTACTGTGATCCTTTATTGTCGTCTGTCAGACATGTTTTCTTTCAAAATTTCAGGCGTGAAGGTCTGATACGACGCAATTTTACAAATAGACCTACTTATTTTAAAAATATACCATTGCAGTGAGCGTACTTATAGTGATTAATTGTAATTATCGAAAATCGCATTTTTTAAACATTTTATTATTTTCTATTTACAGTCAACCCGGCTATGTCCACCAAGACATGGGATATTAGCTCGCTTTGAGGCATTTAGGAGGAAGGCCGCTAAAAAGGCTGCTGAAACTGAGACAAGCGGGAATAGGGAAGGCGAAGAGGATCCAGAGAGACAAGATGCCGATGAGGAGGATACGGAAAACGGGGAAGACCAAGATGATACAGATGATTTAAGAGATGAGGAAGAATTAGATGACCTAGATGACGAAGAAGAGTTAGAGGATATTCCAGAAGATGGGGCTACAGACGACACAGCTGAAACTGGTGAAACAGAAGAAGAGAAGCCAGTTTCCATGGATACGACACCACCGGTTGATGTTGAGCCACAGAATTCTTCTGCAGCCCAACAACCAGAAGCTGAAAGCGATACTGATGCTAAATTACCTGATGATTCTACTCCACCTAGTTCTCCCGCTGTTTCTTTCACGGCAACTGCTCCTCAAAACATTGTACAGTCCTCACAGAATCGCGGCAGAGTAAGGTAGGCTTCTTTTAATACATATCATACCAAGTCATCACGGTAGATGCCATCCTGTCAAGACAGCCCCCTAGGGTTAAACTTCTTGTACATGCTTCGATAGCAGATGTAACGGATTTGATTACTGCTAGGGCAAATTTTGAGAGTTGTGAGTTTCAAGTATCGAAACGTGCTAAATCGAGTAAATTGTAATTTACTTCATAGAGATAACATCATTGCACATGCAAATTTTTTGCTTCCCGGCATGTCTTTGCTAATAGATTGTTTACTAGCTTCGGCCGCTGCCTTCCACCCGTCTAGATTTGGGAGCCCTGCTAACGAAGCAAGTACTCGAACCAATACATTTACGTTTTGTAGACACAGACACCCCTGATATGCCCGATTTTAACAACCTCCTCTAAGCTTTATGTGCCATTTAGTGCCCAGTTAAGGGTTTTGTTTCTATAGCTGAGGGTCCCTTAACCATGTAATGGTTTAGGGAATATTGGTGAAATCAGGCATTAGACCTTTTGGAAGTTAAAGAACATTTAAAAACAGTCAACGTTTTCCTGATTATACATAAAGCAGTGACACTATTTGTGACCAGGTCAAGCCGGTCACAGAAATCCGGCTCGCCGACTTCGCCAGATTCTTCAGATGATATAAGATTCGTAAGTATAATAGACCTGATAATGTAACTTCGATCACATGTACTAACCTTACTAACTCTTCATCGTAAATTAGTTTCAAATTTGTTTGTATAATAACTTCGTTCTAATTATAAATAATAATAACTAACGTTCGTACACCTCATTTCATAGAAATTTTGCATTCAATTCATGGTAACTAATATTTGTATTGTGTATAATGTGTTCTTTTGGGTTATCTAATACACCAAGCTTATGTGGACTGTTGAAAATAATCTTTTAACATTGAGGCTGTTATGTTAATGGAAAACTGTTAAATGAATTTTGATTTCTTAATGTTTTTCTATGGGATGAAAATGTTGAAATCTCAATCGTAGTTTTTCAGACTTTCAAACAATTTTTAATATCAATTCATTTAAATGTCACTTCTCCAGGATGTTGAAAGTAATCTTTTAATATTTAGTCTGCCCAGTTTGTTGAAAACACTGACGAAACGAGTTTTGTTATATTAATGATTTGTATATAATAAAGATGTTTAAATCTAATCTCAGTATTCAGTAAGAAAAGTTATTAAAATTAATTCTGGGAAAAAATTCTAGACTTTCGAAAGTTACTATTTAACATTGAATCTTCTGTCAATGTCATTGAGTTTGTCGAAGAAACCCATGAAGAAAATTGCTGTATTAGTGATTATGTCTGTTTACTATGTCTGGACAATAATTGTATTAATGTATTAATTATGTCTGTACAAATATTATGTTGGTCTATTAACCTTTTAGCATTGCATCATAAGATTTTTGTCAAGGTTGTTGATAACACTGGTGAGACAAAATTTGTTATATTAAAGCTTTTGTATATGATAAAGATGACGAAACATAGCTCTAGTTCAAAATATTTCTCATATGAAGTCCTTTGCTTTTACACTGTTTTTTAAAAACAATGTTCGAATGTATCCAAGGTTTAAATAATGGGTATTTGTAGACTTTTGAAACACCAACATTTTACTATAGGCAATTATCTAAATCATAGGGCACTTTTTGAATCAATGGATCTGTTTTAATAAATTTTAAATTGTTGATTCAATTAAAGTCCAAAATAATTTACCGTTAAATTGCTAATGTATATGAAAATTGGATTTCATTATTTAAAATTCATGACGTGTATCAATAAATAGTCCCGTTGGGGAGTAATGTGTAAATTATTCAACTTCGTAACTATAATTATACCTAATGAATATTCATCAGTCAGCTAATGAAATCTCATTAAAATTTTTAAACAATCGTTTACTTCACATCTAATGCTTCTAACATTGGTGTTCGTTGTATGGTTGTGTATATCAAAATACTTTAATGGTTTCAGAAGTGCTTAAAACATTTTATTTTTACTGCATATTGGGATATACAGAAAATTAGATTCAAAGGTTTCTAAGTAAAGGCAATTTGTAATCTACTTTCTTTGAAGCATGTCTAAAAATACTTTTGTCGCCGGAGGAGCTTGTACTATTGAGGTAACAAGTCATATTTTGACACATTTGTGTTACTATGAGCTTCATTTCGGTATGTATTCATATTGTCGGTAAGCTGAATATTTCATGCTATATATCGAATGTTATAACATTTTTATAATATGTATTTTAGATATTCCCCTAATAGAAATTTTCGTTTATTTATTGATTTTATTTTCTAGGTTCAATTCTTATATTTCTTTAATGATATCTCATATGTAATGTTGTTTATATTAGTTGCGAATTAAAGGTTTTGTTATTATAATTTTGCTTTATATATGGGTATATTCTGGTGATGACCATTACATATATTGCCGGTAACATCTATAATGATTAATATATATATATATGTATTTGTTACTAAACAAAACATTGAGAAAACAATGTTATCTGGATCTGAAACTAAACAAATGCATGAACGGTGCTGTATATTAATTAAGACGATAACTATGTGTTGATGATTTTTATTATCTCTATTTGTAAACCTAATTTTTGGTAATCTAAAATTTTAACTGTAAATTTTGAAGTGGAGAGATGGAGAAAAAATTGTAAATTTTGTGTCCTAACAATTACAATCCTTGGCTAGAATTTGTTTTTTGTTGTTATTTCAAAAACAGTACATGTATGGTTGGCAATCAGGTTTTTTCTCAATCAGCTGCTGCAAACAAAACGTGGTGTTATGTTTATTTTCAACGGCTCCCATGTTTAAAGGTTTAACCAGCATTTAGACCTTTGATATCTTTGTAATTTTGATGAGTATATCACCCCATTTATCAACCCAGATCGTTTACCCATGTAGCTATTAAAACATGTTTAAAACCACATCATTAGTACAAAGGATAGTACAGTAATAAAATCTTTGCAATACCGTCATATAAAATTAGGATATTATACATGACTTTATACGTAGGGGCCGTCGATAATGGAATATATCATGAATAACTAAATCTACAGGATTTCAGTTCATTGGATAAGTTTTTTATAAATATATATATATATTTGTGACAGGGACTAGACTGTTAAATTGAACTAAGTAAATAAAAAGAGAGGACAAAATTGTTAAAACATATATGTTAAAGATTGGTACGGTGTCAACACGTGGTTATCATACATTGGGTGTTGTCTCGTGATAGCTGTGCGTTACTCCAGTTGGCTCGGGTTTTATTTCCAAATTGTTGTAGGTGCCACCTGCGCAGATAGCGCAGAACTGGGGCGAGGAATGGGTGCCCACGTTCACGCGCGACCTGCAACAGCAGTACGTCTCCGACGAGCCGTACAGCGACGCGTACCTGTCGGGAATGCCGCCGAAGAAGCGACGCTGCGTGCGACAGGCCCGACCACCGACGACGCTGAATGCGTTTATCAGCGGTGAGTTCGCTTCTTATTTTTGAAGTGATACTTCTCTAGGCGCATGGGGGTAAAATTTTTACGGACGAAACGCGTGATTAGCGTTCACAAAGATGTGCAGCGTTTGTTATGCTAATTCGTTTGAAGGTTAGGTAGTTTTAATATTTACAAATAACATGTAGCATTTTAATAATTTAATATACTATTTTACATAAAATTTAAAAACAATATTTCGTAAATTCCCTTTTTTTAATATTAAATAGAAAAACACGCGGCATTTTTATTTACAGTTCGTCATTTGAGATTTCAAGAAATTATTTGTTTAGTTCTCGACACTTTTAATATGACTTCCTTGCGTCAGTAAGGTGAACTGCCAAAATTTGTTTTAGTCCACGTTTTATGATGCGTTTTTGACATTCAAATCTTAATATAATAATAATAGATTTTTCTTATAAGCAACATTTGGCTCCGTTGCAATGAACTTATACCTATGTTAACAGAATACATAAAAACTTAAAAAAACCTGTGCTAAATCAAAATATTTCATTAAAAATTAAACTATATTCACTTCAACAACCGGTAACTATTTTGCAAACATCGCCCGTTTCTTGCATCAGGTCGAGGTATGCAAAATAATCCAGCGTTTGAGGAAACGCTAGTCTGGCTTCATAATTAATTTCTTCAAAATGCTACTGGAGCTCGCACGCAGTCTGCTTGCCATTGACGCAGCATGTTTACGCATAGTCGCATAGAAATCGTCAACTATAACGTGGATGTTGTGAGAGTACTGGGTTTGTGTGTGCAGAGAGCGTGAACGAGGTGACGGAGGTGCGGGTCGCGGCCCCGGGCGAGGAGCTGCAAGCCGCGTTCCGGGAGCACGTGCGGAGCTTAGCGCGCGCCCGCGCCGCCGCCTCGCGGGACTACGAGCCGCGACGATTCGCGGCCACCGCACGTTTCCTCAACCAGCCCAAGTAATTATATATACATTTTATTGACTGTACAGAATCCGAAACCCCGGGTAAAATTATAGGCCTCCTCACTCATACGAGAGAGGGTTTACATACGGTCTAAAGAGCGTAGACTCACCACGTTGCATCACTGCGGGTTGGAAGGCATAGAATACAAGTACACTCTCCATTACTATACTCTCATAGTCCGAAGTGACGAGAATCCGACACGACGACCGGCGATTCGAACCCAACACCTTATGTCAGCAGCCAAACATGCTAACAACTAGACCAATGAGGCAGTGAGTTAGTAGAGCAATGAAAAGTGAGGCTAATGAGGCCGAAGGCGGAAGAAAAAGGCGATTGATTACCTTTAGTATATGGATTATAAGATTACAATCCATATAAAAATCCTTTGGTTGCTTTATCATGCAAGATTACGATTTAGCCTTATAGACAATTTAATTGACTAAAAGTATAGTTCTATTAATTTATATACGATTATACATTTTCTTTATTATTTTATGAATTTTGAAAAAAATAAATTGTACCAAAAAATCATAAACTATAAAAATCGATATCACATTTATTTTGTATATCTAATATCATATATTCATTGTTAGTTATTTTCTTGCTGCATTTGTATGGGCAACTGATTTTGATGTATTTTAAAAAATAGTTACAGAAGTATTTTTCCTTTTCAGGAGTTATGCGCGGAAGACACCAGAGACTAATAGCGAGTAATGGACATTCTGATATTAAACACTCGCTGTGGGGTTCTAGTTAAAAAGTTATAGCACAGCTACTCAGTTATTTTATGAAATGGTCATATTAAATGCCTACCGAAATATAACAGTAGTCTATTGAATCTAGGACACCAATATTTTTAGGATATGATTTTTAAAGTATATAAGAGTCAAGCCATATAATCTGAATATGATCTTATTGTTCGGAAATTATATGGAAAAAATATTTTCAAAATAACTCCAAAAAAAAAAAAAAAAGAATTTTCGAAATATAATCGCTATATTTAAATTTCAGTTTTAATTATTTATTAATTGATTCATAAACCTGACATTATATCGCATTATATACGGAATTAATTTAAAATAATAAAAAAAGTAGACACTTTTGCAACTCCAATTAAGGGAGGAGAATTATCATGATATCACGTAAAATTATTTTAATTTTATTATGCAGTGATTACGATTTTACACTTTCTTGTTACACAAAGAAAAGAAGAATACAATTTATTTGTAGCCAAGATGCACTAAATAATTTTTATAATTCTCTTAAAAACCCTCAAATGACATGCTGACAGTATAAAATTGATTGAATTTGATTTAAGTTGAATTTTCAAACTTTTACAAATAATAAATTTTTTTAAATACTATTTTATGGACGAATTATTTTATATTAAAATTTATTTTAATTTAATTATTTACGGAGTTTACATTGAAACAATGAGAACATGAATATTATGCACTATTTAATGCTAATTCACCACATAAACCAAAAATGAAATGTATCAACAATTGAAATAAAAATCTCAAAATAAGCAACTACTATCATATCGAATTTAAAAAATTACCTTAAAAGTAAAATAGAGACTATATAAATTAACTAAGTAACTACGGCTTACGCTCAACTTTTTGACTTGTTAACCCCATGAACATGGAAAGTGAAAGTGCTTTGTGTAAGCGTAGATATTATTATGAGCAACACTTTATTATGTAAGTTTATTATTTTGACGTTTATTATTTAACAATGAAATAAATGTTGAAATAAGTCTGCAACTGCTGTACAAGTGATCTTTAGTTGACTTAAAAATTCTCGAAAAACTTACATAATACAGTTAAAATTTTAATGTTAAAGGATTCATGATTATCCATTTTTACAGTGTGATCCTTATTTATCAATAGATTTTAGATATACCGACATTAGGTCGAGCGTAGGAGCCGCCATGTACGCATTGATATCATTGTTGATCGAATTAAAACTAAAATAAAACATCATTAATATATAAAATCAGACTTTTCCACTACGAGCTTGGAAGTTAGGTAAGGGATATGAACTTTATTTTAGTTTTATGAAAATGGTATCAATGAAACACGTGAATATTTGTTGCGCATTTAAAGTAGTTAACACAATTGATATACTTCCCGTAGTGACTCCTGACAATTTAATATAAAATTTACGATATAACATATATCTGCATTAATCGTGGTAGTCATTGAAACGATAACACATGAATACCATAATAATACTTAACTTATATAATATTAAATTTTCCCGATTCAGGTAGTTGTCCTGACAACTGGAGTCTATTATTGTAAGGTTTATATTTCATAATTTTACATATTTATCGTAGTGGTCGTTGACAAGACGACAAGAGTAACTGGAGAAGGCATACACATGTTTCAATATGTTACATGTTCCGTATAAGGTATATATTTCAGTGTTACATATTCGGTATTTATCGTAGTGGTCGTTAACAAGACGACAAGAATCTAACTGGAGAAGGCATATACATGTTTCAATATGTTACATGTTCCGTATAAGGTATATATTTCATAGTCTTACATATTCGGTATTAATCGTAGTGGTCGTTGACAAGACGACAAGAATCTAACTGGAGAAGGCATATACATGTTTCAATATGTTACATATGTTCCGTATAAGGCATATATTTCATTGTGTTACCTATTCGGTATTTATCGTAGTGGTCGTTGACAAGACGACAAGAGACTAACTGGAGAAGGCATATACATGTTTCAATATGTTACATGTTTCGTATATAGCATATATTTCATTGTCTTACATATTCAGTATTTATCGTAGTGGTAGTTGACAATACGATAAGATTGTAACTGGAAAAGACACATACATGTTTCAATATGTGACATGTTCTGTATAAGGCATATATTTCATGTTACATATTCCATATTAGTCAGCCTGGAAAGTCAGCAAAAGGCTGTCATTAAATGGCAAATAGTATATAGTACATGCTCTATAGTTATCGTAATGGGTTATCATTATAAGGTGCACAAAGATACATATATTGATGTGTTGTACGTGACGGCTCTCATCGCAATTTGTAAGATATTCGTTGACAGCGACTCACAACGTGAGTTCACAACCGCAGATGTGGGAACCCTCGTAGTGGGCGTAATTTAGACTTGATGTTTTCTTGTATATAAACAATATGTCGCAGAAAAGAGAAAATAATTCGAACTTTTATTAAACAATAAGCAAGAAGGTGGTTTGGGTTAACTATGAAATCAGTTAGTGTGATATTTTTACCCCTTTCCCCTTCTACATTTTTAAAAAACAGAGTAGTATGGAATTTGATGTTAATTGTCTATATGTACGTTAATAATATAAATTTATGACGGACTTCATGAATTGTCTTTGAAAAGTCAAAGTTTTAAAACATACGTGACGAATTGATTTTATAAAAGCACTCGTGCGAAATTAAGAAAACAGTTTGAATTTCCTGTTTCTATACAATTATAACTATATTTTTTAAATAGAACTACTCCAAATACATAAAACATATGATTTAGATGCAGTTTTGATGACATGACAGACTTTATTTTTTTCTTTAATTTATTATCTTTAACGCGATTTGATGAAATTGATGATGTAGTTGTTAGTTTACACTTACATATACTTAAATGTTAGTTTTAGGATTTAAAAGTGGAATTTGATTTCAATTTCAGTCGGAAATAAAATCATATTTCAAGATACATAGTAGTGGAGTCACTTCCCCCACAACTCCAGAGACATTTAGTATAGCAACCCTTAATGCAAAGGCATCTAATAAAAATTAGATTTTCTAGAATAATGCATTACCTCCAAATTTATCTTTTGGTTAGTTAAAAAAAAGAATATTTGTCTAGAAATGTACGAGTTATTTTTATGTCAATTTATAATAAAACCCCACAGTGATAGTTTTCGGACTTATCACGCTATTGAAGTGATATTTTATTTTACACAGATTACTGTCATATTGTAGTCTGTGATTATAAAGCATGGGGACATAAAAAGGGTGTTGCTTTACTTTTTTCTTGATTAATTCTGATTTAATTTGTTTTACATGATAAAGTTTTATAAATCGATGGTTGCTGGCTGCACGCGCTGCAAAGCATGACTCATTGTTAAGTTACGCTTGAGCCGAGCGTTCAAGCCATAGAGTGGCACGATCGGCCTAATTCCATTGTTTATTAAAACAACAAAATTTCTTCTGTTTTCTTATGACATTATCACGTAATATTATCGCCCGTAAACTGACTCTACAGAAAATTTTTTTTATATAGAGGTATCGTTATATTGACTTGGAGTTTTTAAACACTAATCCTTTAATAATTTTTGTAATTGACTGTCATTTTATTAATTTTGGTCGAAATGCTTGCAATGAAACTTTTGTAATTTTAAGGTTTTGCCATTTTTATGCATGGATATGGAAAGGACATTTTTTTTAATTTTTGAGAATTTATTGTAAAAGCATTTTTATGTTATTTACCTATGGTAGATTGGCAGGTTTCATACGTTCTTTTTTCTATTGTTATTGTAACAGTTAACAGTAACATATGTATGTTTTATATATTACGAAAGATTACCAGCCATTCTAACTAAATAGGTCTTTGGTACTACTTTGGTACTACTGTCACTTGCCTTTTTTATTATAAGTGACCCACATAGGTAATAAAGTTTATGTAGAACACCGACTTTTATTTACATACTTTCCTGTGAACTCCTTATAAAATGTTTCCTCTTAAAACAAATTTAAATACAAACAAGTGTGCTTCACACTTTTCGTAACGCTGTCGTCACGCATGTACAAGCTTACTACACAAGTCAAGCACGTAAAGAATTTTCTCAATAATATAGAGAAAAAGTACAATTTAAACACTGAATTTAAATTAACTTTTTATTTTCATTATCAGAGTATCACATTAATGTAGCTAGCAGAAAATATACTGGCAACTCTACTCTTCTCTCGTCAACTTTCCCCTTGTCTCCTCTTCAATGCAACCAACATCTGCACAGTATCTCGACGGAAGTCCATAAACTCAGTGTTTACAATATATTGCAATGTTTTTTGTATTAAAGATTGAAT
This sequence comes from Elymnias hypermnestra, assembly GCA_015832385.1. Classification (NCBI taxonomy): domain Eukaryota; kingdom Metazoa; phylum Arthropoda; class Insecta; order Lepidoptera; family Nymphalidae; genus Elymnias; species Elymnias hypermnestra. The sequence continues at coordinate 3,396,481 of JACTOM010000069.1, read as the reverse complement.
CAAAATTATTTTAAAAGCTGATTTTAGTCCGACGGAAATAAAACGAAAAGGAGATATTATATAAAAAGATTACGATGTTAATTCTGCAAAGATACGAACCGCATAATAAACTGGACTTTAGGTATTGAACCTAACACAGTATGTTCTTCGCTTTGCTTATTAGTAACGTAAGTTAAGTAGCCTTTATCATTGCTCTGCTTGGCATATACCTCACTCTCAAGAGAGAGGATTAGAGCATAGACTCGCAACACTACGTCTCCAGCTTTGCAGGTTCCAGTTTCACGATGTCACAGAGAGGAATGCCCCTACTGAGCCTCCCGTGTCCCAGTTCGGGATGCAGAATATCCCTCTGGGTTTAAGTAGATATTGTACTCTGCAGCGAGGCCCACATTTCCCACAGTTCCGGTTGACGTTATAAATTACAACTGGGCTGCGGTAATGCATTTGCCAGCGAAAAAAAAGGTTACACATATAGTGACCTCGCTGCACACGTTTCGCTAGCAGCGTTCCCGGGTTCGACTCCCGAGAGATTTAGGATATTTTAATAATTAATCTAAATTGGTTCCGCCGCAAAATAATGCGTACCGTTGCTATGCTATTTAGAAAACATAAGAGGACCTATACCTTTTACCATATTAACACGATTGCATATTAGAGTGTATTACTTGCCAAAAGATGCCGATATTGCTTCCAAGATTTGCAGGTTCAAGATACACTCCTTCACCAAAAAAAAATTAAAATATTAAAAGTCGAAAATTAATACAATAATTTATTGGATCTCAAATGACGAATTGTAAATAAAAATGCCACGTGTCTTTTCGTTAATATTAGAAAATGTCAGAGTTAGCAGAAGCAATAGAGCTGGCTGATGGTTGTGGTAAACTACTTAAGGCTAGGCGTCTTAATAGGAAAATTATTACTCATGGTATAACCTCCTGGTTACCCACCCAATCTGTTGTGTGCACATTTAGTGGACAAGTGCTACCTAAACATGTTTATGTGTTTTACACTTCCTTAATGGTGGAAACATACATTTTTCCAACTATACAATGCCACAATTGCTGTCGTTTTGGGCATATTAAAACCCAATGCAGATCCAAGCCAAGGTGCTATAAATGTTGCCAAAATCATACAGGTGAATCTTGCCAAGTTCCAAACGAAAAAATATCTTGTTTGCTTTGCTCAGGGAGTCATCTAGCCACTGACAAGAAATGCCCAGAATTCTCTAGGCAGCATACAATAAAGCTTTTGATGTCAGAACATAACATTTCATATTTAGAGGCTTCATCACAAGTTGCCCCAGTTAAACGAACATATGCAGACATAGCTTCTACCATGTTTGCTCCCTCCACTAGCTGTCCCACCAACCCACCCTCTACTGTTCTACCAATCCGAAGAGCATACAAAAAAACTGTTTTATCTGCACCTAGGGCAAGAGTACCAATACCCATGGGCTTTAATAGAAAAGATCATCAGACCATAGTAGCAACTCCAAGATCTGTTTTAACTAACGGCTGCGCTATAGATGCTCAGCCTAATAACAATAATTCTACCTCAAATCAGGAAATAGTTAACCTTATACTAGCTCTTGTGAAAGTTTTGTCAGAGAGTAAACAAAATTTACCGTCCAACGTTGCTTCCAAAATCTCAGAAATAATAAATGTGGTAGTCAGTAACAACGGCCCAGACACACATTCTACAGTGGAATAGTAGAAGCATCAAAAATAAAAAAATTGAATTAACACATTTATTAAAAGAAAATAATATAATTATAGCAGCAATTTCAGAGACATGGTTAAATCCAGGGTATATTTTTAAAATACCAGGATTTGCCTGCCTGAGAGAAGACAGGAGTGATAGTTATGGAGGTTGTGCATTATTAGTTAAAAAAACTAACATTTATTCTCAGATTCCATTGCCACAACATTTACCTAGTTTTAATATTATAGCTGTCAGAACACTAAACATAACATTTGTATCAGTATATATTCCCCACCCGGTCTCCAGCATAGCACAAGATATATCATCAATCCTTTCTACATTACCTACTCCAATAGTAATGCTTGGGGATTTCAATTGTCATCACACTTCATGGGGTTCTTATTACAGTGACTCTTTTTCCAATCACCTTATTGAAGTATTTGATAACAACAACCTTTGTGTCATTAATGATGGATCTCCCACCCTTCGAGTTTATCCTGGGCAGAATCCACAATCAGCAGTGGACCTCACAGTGTGCAGCCCATCTCTTTCTTCTCTCTTGTCATGGAGAGTGCTAAACAACTCTTTCAGTAGTGATCATTTTCCTATTCTTATAACCATGCCTCGTAATGTAATTCCCAACTCTATATCAACACCTCTTCTTAAGTACAGATTGAAAGAAGTGGATTGGACAAACTTTTCTATTAAAATGGATGATAAAATTAAATATTTAAGTTTACAAGTATATGATAACCCTACAAATGCCTATTCTGATTTTGTCACCATGCTTCTGGAGGTTGCTGACAATAGCTTTCCAAAAAAACACCCTTATCAGATGCTGTCATCACCCCCATGGTGGGATAGTGAGTGTACAGCCAAAATCTTGGAGCGCAATGAGGCAGAAATAACATATAACAATGACATGTCATATGAGAACTTTAATACGTTCCTAAGGACGTCAGCACAAATGAGGAGACTTGTGTCAAAAAAGAAAAAGAAGGGTTGGATTGGTTTTTGTGAGAATTTATCCCCAAGAACTCCATCCAGAATTGTTTGGAATAGTGTTAAAAGATACAGGGGTTCTTTGATCCCTGATCATAGTAATTCAAATGATCCCACACCATGGATCAATCAATTTGCAAGGAACTTAGCTCCTCCCTATGTTCCTGCTATTGATAACATGTCCCCCCTTATTACTCCTACCCCATCACACAGATTTGATGAACCATTTTCATTGAATGAACTAAAAACAGTTTTAGGAAATGTGAAGGATTCTGCTCCAGGCGAAGATGGTATCCCTTACTCTTTTTTGAGAAACTTAAGTACTTTCGGTAAAAATTATTTTTTAAAAATTTTAAACAGTATATATATGTCAGCTTGCATTCCCGAAGCATGGAAAACACAACTAATTATCCCCATCCCAAAACTTGATAAAGATCCTCGTCTTGCTTCGTCATACCGTCCAATCGCCTTGTCTTCTACACTATGTAAAATTCTTGAACACATGATTAAACTCAGGTTGGAATGGTTTGTTGAAAGCCAACAAATGCTGGCAAAAACTCAATTCGCTTTTAGAAGAGGAAAAAGCACGATAGATAACCTAGGTATTCTGTCAACAGATATACGGCTAGCCTTTTCAAATGATGATTACCTGGCAGCGACCTTTCTCGACATCTCGTCTGCCTATGACAGTGTTGATCTTCCGAAACTCAGGCAGAAAATGCATTATCTGAGTGTTCCGGTGAGGATAATACACTTTATTTCTAATCTCCTTATGCCTCGATTTATCAAGATCAGGCTTAATGGGGACCTTCTCGCCCCGAGATGTGTTTGGAAAGGCCTGCCGCAAGGCTCAATTCTTAGCCCTATTTTATACAACATTTACACATATGACATGGATCTCTCTACTAATTCATTTTGTAAAACCCTTCAGTATGCAGATGATCTAATTCTATATGCAGTTGGAAAGACCACAAATGAGGCATCATTACAACTTAATTCTGCACTAGAATATCTCGATACTTGGTTAGTCGATCATTGTCTATCAGTATCAACAGACAAAAGCAGAGTCATGGTGTTTAGTCGTCGTAGAGTTATGCCAAATATTGCGGTAAGATTTCAAAATCAACTTATCTCAGTGGTGACAGAAACAAAATTTTTAGGGGTTATTCTCGATCCAAAACTATCTGGTACAGCTCACTTTCATTATATTGCTCAGAAATGTGAAAAGGGTGTTAACATCCTCAGGTCTCTGTCCGGGATTTGGTGGGGTTGTCATCCATATTGTCAAAAATTGCTGTACAATGCTTTAATACGAAGCCATTTTGATTATGGAACGTTCATATTTGAACCCTGCAACAAGAGCGGTCTAGAAAAACTCAATTTAATTCAAGCCAAATGCCTACGAATTATCACAGGAGCCATGAGGTCTTCACCCAAAATTGCTCTTCAAGCGGAATGCGTAGATCCTCCCTTAGACCTGCGCAGACAGTATTTGGCAGATAGGTATATTGGTAGGATTATACAATTAAAAGAACACCCTCTGATACCCCTCTTAGAATCTCTAAAAGTTAAGGTTTCTCATGAAAGATACTGGTATAACAAAACTCCACCTAGGTTATTGACCAGCTATAGTAAATACAGAAATATGAATCATCCAATATTCAAATCTGCTGTCCATCCATTATTTAACGTTAATTTTGATGCCCTGATTTTTTATCCTAATGTTATTCTAGACTTTGGTATCAATAAAAATGAGATAGCTGCTAATAGTAAATTTCAACAAATACTATCAGAGAATTGGCAGGACTGGCTCCATATATATACGGATGCCTCTAAGTTTGATGCAAATGGGGATGTAGGTGTCGCAATGTGGATGCCAAAGTATAAAATAGTTTTAAATTTAAAATGTCCGCCTCAGACATCAGTTTTTACTGGAGAAGCAGTTGCAATCTTGGAAGCTATATCATATATTAAATCACATAACCTTAGGAAAGTTATAATCTTTTCTGACTGTAGAAGTTGCCTAGAAGCTCTGACCAGAAGTATCTTTAAAGCAAAATACCAGAACTCTCCAGTGATTTTAAAAATAAAAGAGAACCTACATTACTGTTTTAACCAAGGTTTAGAGATAGTTTTGGCTTGGATCCCAAGCCATTGTGGCATAGCAGGAAATGAAAGCGCCGACATGTGGGCAAAAGAAGCTATTAGATCTGGCACAATGACTCAATACATAAATTATTCTAGAGATTTAATGTCCCTTGCCCATGTTAATCTTCATGAGACATGGAATAATCAGTGGTCCGCAAATTTTCGCATAGCCAAATATTATAAATCAATCCAACAGTTAGTCCCATTTAAGCCATGGTTTTTCTATTATCGTAACGTATGCAAGCAGATTACTTCCACTATATGTCGCCTACGACTAGGGCATTCATGTACACCTGTGCACTTGGCTAAGTTGAGGGTGAGGGACCACTCCCTTTGTGAATGTGGGATGGAGGAAGGCAATACAGACCACATCTTTTTTAATTGTAATAAATATCCTATATCCGGTCGTGTCGGATTCCCGTCACAGCAGACTATGAGAGTGAAGGAATAGAGAGTGCACTTGTGTACTATGCCTGCCAATCCGCAGTGGGGCAGCGTGGTGGGTCTATGCTCTAAAAACCCTCGCTCCTCGGAGTGAGGAGGCCCGTGCCCAGCAGTGGGACGTTAATAGGCTGCTACTTACTTACTTACTTATCTTTAGATGACATCTTGCAAAAAAATATCCCACGCCCAATAAATTTTCAGACGCTCCTCTCGCTCCCCAATCACATGATCGTTAAATTATTATGTAAATATATTAAAAGGTATAATTTAAAGTTGTAAGAAAGGTATTTTAGTTTGTTGGTTAAAACTGATCAAAATAACCTATATACTATGGGTATATACTCGTATCACTAACAATTTAATTGATAATGTCTGTAGTCTATTCTAATGTTTGTTACGTTTTGTTTGTAGCGTTGATGTGTTTGTCTTGCATGTATAATATGGCAACTGAACAATCTCTTCGAAAAGTCACTTCTACTTCGAAATAATAATCAATTGATATAACCTCATTCATGCTGTCTTCTCTACTACGCCGACATTGGCAGAATTACTTCTATTAATATAAAGCAGTATAAAGAGCCATAAATCAAAGAAGAAGAAGAAGAAGAAGAAGAAATTATTAATTAAATTTTGTTTTTGAATTTAAAAGTTAGAAAAGAAATTGAATATTTTTTTTTATGTTTTATGAAAAATATTAAATTAAACTATTAAATGACGAGTGGCAAATTCAAATGCCACATGTTATTTGTAAATATTAAAACTACCTAATATTTAAACGAATTAGCATAAAAAAGATGCACATTTTCGCGCTAATCTAGGCGTTTCATCCATAAAAATTTAACCCTCAAGCGCTTAAAAAAGTTTCACTTCAAAAATATCCAAGTTTCAGGTAATTCCAGATTTCCAATATCAAATTGAATCGTGGTCAACTTAAGCATAGTTTATTAAATAAAACAACATTTAAATTTATTGATATCTTTATTTCATTTCTACTTCCACGTATACATAAATAGAACGGTAAAGAACAAAATATCTATAAGTTAAAACATTCATTTAAATACGTTTCGATTACAATATTGTTTTGTTATAATATATTTCTATTATAATGTGATACAACCAGTTAGATATTTCGTGAAGTAATGACATCAATTATATTATTACATATACTTTAAAACTATAAATAACATCTACCGATATATTATGTGCTCATGGTAAGTTAGCATGCACCTAGAGCACTTATGTATTTTAAAAGGTAAACTCCTGAATATGGGTAATACTTGCAACTACTTTACTATGTCTATAATTTTTGTTAGAAATTTGTAAATCTGTTTTTATTTCTACATAGTTACTTAATATTATGTAAATAACATATAATTGTAACTGTATATACTGGATTGAAATACTAGATAGCGTAAAAGTTATGAATCGGGCACTATCTGGTAAGAAGATAATACAATGTGCAAGACAAAGAGACTTCTAGTGTAGTTATAATATTTGATTATAAATTATTACAAGATTGCATTATGAGGCTTGTTACGCTACACAATTTAAAGGCATCTTTACCTAAACTTTGCGAAACTTGATAAGAGCTAAGGTTAGGTTAAGTTAAAATATGTCTGCCGTGAGATGTCCGATGAAATTTTATTATTTTGGGTAATTCACATAAACTAAAGAGCAATTATCCTCTTGTAAAGACACCATTAAAATCATGCAGTGTAGTAAACTATTAAGGTGCAGTCTCTCCTATTACATACTTTACAACCGGGAACTACTAAATCATTTGAAATTGAGAGTATAACATCTATTATATTTTTGAATAATCATACGAGTTACTTGTCTATAACATCAACATGCAGATTAATTAAAATATACTTTTATATTAATATCATAAATTTTCAATAAATATGTTTCTATGGAACTTCGTCCGCTGGTCCGTTTACACCATCGGTCAATGAAATATTTTTTAAATTTGATTTGTTCTGATATACATGTGTTGTATAGTACACAAAGGGCCTTGACCGTGGTGTAATAGATCCCCATTTTATAACATTGAATACAGTAATGATATTAGTGAAAGGACACCGTGATTTAGAGTTCAGAGACATATCCAGGTATTGTCTACGACAAGTGACAGATTAAAGCTTTGGGTACAGTTCAGTACGAAAGAGTTACAAGTATACAATAAATTTCCAAACCAATTAGATCCAAAAGAAATTACAGAAGATCCAATATATATTCATAAATATCTATAAGGATAAGCTCAAAATTGATATCTTTTATCTACTTAAATTTATTAAAGAAATATCCTGCGAGCAGGCGTTAAGAGTTACAATAGTATTGTCGCACATTATTTTCGCCTTAGACAATAGTTGTCAAGAATATACAATATATAAGTCATAGAAAGAGATCACAAGGTATATAGCACAAATTTGATAAATACTAGTAACAAGTTGAGAAAAGCATTTAGTAAGTAATACAAATTTAAAAGATATAGTGATGATACAGGGCACACTTTATACAATCACAACGTCATACGTATCTAACACTGAGCAAACACCACAACCCTTAGAAGTGTTTAACTGCGCAAATGTCAGGAAATTTAAACAGTAAATAAATAAGAATAACGTAAGCTTAAAGGTATGTTGCCCTTCGAAATTCTTTCAATACCCGTCATACACTGTTACAAAAAATATTTAATGATAACTTTTACGTTATTTCATTTACATATAAGAGTATCTATAATATGTAAAATAATATTTTATTTCTGTTATGGTTTGTCCAATCAAACCGCTAAATTTTTTATTTTCTAATTGCCAATTCGTTCCGAAAGAGCATGAAAATATTTGTTTAAGTTTAATAGAATTTTATATATAATTTAATCTTAGTAACAATGAAGGCAAGACTTTTATGAAAGATTTACAACGTCAATATAATATATTTATTGGTAAAGAAATATTTAATTTATATATACGTAATAGACTTAAATGTCAAAGCTTAATATTATATCCCTACTTCTCACTTTCTGGACATTCTTAATATTACCTAGTATTTATACGCCAAACGGCCCATTACTCCTTCCGCCCTTGAGGGTGATACTAATATTAAGTGACAATGTTAGATACATATTATAAGTAAATAATGTTACAGTTAATGTGTTTTCGGTGGGAGTCATAAAAATTCGTTATATTATTCAGGAGTCTTTATTGTGTTTACTGAAATTATATCCAATTGAGTGGACGTAATGTAATACATCAATAGGCCGAAAGAGCGATAGGTTTTTCAGCGGATTATTTTCTTATATTTCTGGTAAAATATAACAATTTGGATGATAAATTTTTTATTTTTTTATAAACATTTCATAAATATATATAAAAATATATGTACTTCTTTATTATATAAGTTTGAGTCATGGTACCGAGTAGCAAATTGGAACAGGATCAATATATATTTAATTATTTCAACATTTTTATAAATTTTTCTCTGCTATTCTGGAAAATATCTTTTTGATTGTTCAACAACACTAATTAAAATATATTATGATGATATATTTTATATTTCTAAAAGTAAATGTTTAATAAAAATATCTATTTTGTTAGGATTCGGTCAGGTAAATGTTTATTTCTTAATTAATCATGTGTCTATGTAAGAAAATTTTGCATATCTTTTAATGGTATAAAAGGATATATTTATGTTTATATAATTTTAAAACAATTTATTGATTTATTTACGTTATAGAAACCGCGATAACATTGAAACTTACAAGAATTTAGTAATTTTTACAAGTATTGGATCAAAATTTTCTTAAATAGATAATGATTTTAAATTTTTTTTAAATTTATTTAAATATTAATTTTGTCGACTGAATTTGAATTTATTGATCTATTAGAGGTGATTGTGGTTCTTTTATGAAAATATCAATAAAATTATCAACTTTTTTTTGCATACAGTTTCTATAAGTTTCGCCAAACCATTGTGCAGTTTAAAGTTATAATTTACGAGAATTAAGATCATTTAGTTGAATTAATTTATAATAAAGTCTCAATCCTTTACATTAAATATATTAGTGTATATATAATATAAAACTTTTCCATTATCACACCTTTATTAAACGTATTAAAAAGTAGCTAATCTTGTAAATATATACCTAGTTTTTGATTTTAACTTTAAATTAAATTATAAAATAGATTTATATTCCATACATGTATAAACAACTTTACAGAAAAGAATAAGATTTATAAGTATGATTCCCTCAAGATTTTCAAAATTAAACACTTTCATTGAGTATAAACTTTCATTAACTATCCTTAATTTTAAACCTTGCAGGTACGAGGTCATGTATGTGAAACAGTGCTAAGCGTCACCGTCCGTTCGATGGTGCGAATGTGCAAATCAACAAACAATCAAATTTTCCCACATTATAGAGGATTCGGTAAAATTCATGCATCAGTTCATTACTCCGAAAATCACCGGAAGCGTGTAAGAATGATTTAGCGAATGTTGATTGATGAAACTGTTTAAGGACTGAAGAATGAGTGCAGGGAGCGATGCGCGATGGCGAAGTGACCCAGACGCTGCAAGCCGCTCCCAGTTTATAATATAAACTAAAGCGCTTTACGTACGCCCGGAAAACAGCTGGTGCTGGAAGCAACCACAATAAAGGTTAAAACCTGAGCTCACCTGTGACCGGACGACGGATTTATTACCGTTCCCTGCAGTGGCGGATTTACACATAAGCTTTCAATAGGCTATTCAACTTTTGCCGCCTCTACTGACCTTTAAAATTCGTTACCTTAGTTCACAATGACATCGGCGCTAGATAGTATAGAAGATGTAATAGGCAAAATTTTGTTTAAAATCTATAAGATAATGCCACTATAGTCAAAATATATCCAAAAATAATGAAAGTCACAATTTTCTTCCTTTTTTATCTATGGCAGGTTTGCGCTTGCCCTCAATCACGCGTCATGGAAAGCTGTGTCAAAGATGGTACGCGCTCACCTATAAACCCTCAATCTCACCCTTGTCCTAAAATGAGTTGGGTTGTAGGATTGGGGAAACACAGAACGAGTATTTCACAGTTTTGCAGTACGGATCAGGGAAGAGGTTTCGAATCGTTTCGTGTGAATAGCTATGTCTACAATGTAAGGGTAAAATGGAAGAATATCCTATAACAGATAGACAGGCTGGCGACATTACGCCGATATTGTAGGCTCAACCATTTTGCGCGGCTTAAGGAGTCGTTACCAATCAGTCATCTAGCTAGTTTATCAACCGAAATGAAACGCCTGCAGCTGGTACTTAGATGAACCGTCCCACAAATGGCTACAGTATTCCATACTCATGTATGGAATATCGCCATACCGCACCTGGGGTTTGTATATCAAGAGCAGCTGTTGTCTAGTAAAGTATCGCTTTACCTCATTGAGGATGCCAAGTTTCTTGGCGGCCATTTTGGCTTTGGATTCGATACACTTACTGAAGTTGAGATTGAATGATATACAAAGACCCAAAAGCTCAAAGCTGTCTGCGATAGGATGGAATGTGCCCTGAAAAGTGCGGCTTAACGAGAAGGCACTCCTTTTAGCAGTGAACAGGCGTGTCTGTATTTTTGCTGCATTAAAGTTGACAAGATAGGTGTTGCCCCATTCCGAGACATTTTTTAGTTATTTTGAAAAGATTTTCTGTTCCTGTGAACAAATTGGATTTACTGGTTAATATATATTTATACTTTCTAGAATCTTTTATCACCAAAATGGAAACGCTGAAATGTTTATTATATCAACTTTTCTCGTGATTATAAAGTGTGATTATGAAATAAGGTACGATTTTTATAAACCAGTACTTCAATTACACAAGCAATATTTTTAAGTAACCTTGTCAGGTTTAATTTTAATTTTATTTTAGAAACGCGTATTTCTCCTGTGTATAATGTTTCTTTTATTTAATTTGGGGTGAATTTGTCCCCCCTTCAAATCTTCTGACATAGGCTACAGCTTGCTTAGCCTGCTAGTAAGTCCGCCACTGGTTTCCTAACTCGAGTTCACGCGTGTTTTGTCTTCACAATTAAATTCAATTTGCTGCTTTATCCGAGGGTTACATTACGATTAATTTAATCGTTTGTTGTACTAGGAAATGTTGACTCAAAACCCCGATGCCAGCGTATTAAACAAATTATTTCTGTTTCTATTTAAAAAAACTATCTTTCTTGAGAACTCGAGCTACATAGCGTAAACAACTCTCGCGGCCCCCCTCTCGGCTTCGACACCATTACAAAATAATGTTCTAAATCTCTAAACTACCGGTCTGAAACTTAAAAGAGCCAATACTACAAAATGCACTCATAAGCGAAAAAAGCAACACCCACTAAACTACGAAACAGAATGGATGTAATAATTTATAGTTCCCTCAGTATGCAAAATGTCAAATAAAAACAACGTGTATTAGGTACCTACAAAATACAATATGATTATTTTTGAAATTTTGAAAAAAGAAAGCAAAAATTATTTAATCTTGAAGGAACCTTTTCATCTATTAACGCCAATTGTATATAAATGTCAATATTGCTATTAATTAAAGTTACATAAAGTCCATATATTTTAAGAAACTCACCTGTAGTATATAAATAAATAGATGAAAGGAATGTGCAAAAATTGTGACAAATTTATTAGAAAACATTTTAGTAGATAATCGATGTCTAGAGTATGAGCGTGTAATATCAAAATATTTCGGTCATATTATTAATTTACTTAAAATTAACACTTTCATACGATTCAAACGTGTAAAACATGTGAAATTTGAAAATACAAGAAAGATAAACCATTGAAATTATAATTATCCTAAAATAAAGATACTATTGTAAATTTAATATAAAATACGTCATCTTAAAAACGTAAGTGCTAAATACAAGCGCAACACAAATATTAATTTCTTACTGTTACCTAAACTGATTAAAAAATAAACCTTCGTATATAATTTTTTATAATATTTCCTTTTTAATGATATTAATCCGCAATTATCTATATATAACGTACAAAGGTATTATATACTTTACATTAAATTGGGTAAGTGTGCACGAGCAGGCAAACGTAGGTATGTATTTAATATATTTTAAATGTGTTTATCCTTTATATAAATAATGCACAATTACCCCTGTTGCACTTTAGAAAAAAATGTCTAATTGAATATAAGAGTAAAAATATGTTATAATCTTTTATAACAATAAATATTTTTTGGCACATTTTATAGAAATTTCTTTAATAATATGTATTTTCTTTGTGAATAGCTATCAAAACAAATAAGTATTCGGGTTTATTTAAAATATACATTCTTATACATATAACAATACCATATCACAGCACCATATACAACGTTTTGGTATATAGTATATCGTTATATCGGTAACATTTTCGTAAAATTTAATTTTCAATCCTTTTACTCTCTAATTTTTTTAATATAACTGGACATTAAATTCACATTTTTATCAATGGAGAAGTGATATGTCCACAATATACCGATTAAAGCTTACTTTCCAATTTCTTACCGCAACACACTGTTGGAACTGAGAATTGTAGTAAGTAAGTAAGAGATAGTAGTTGTAAATAAACTACCTTTGCATCAGTCTTATAACATGATAAAAAAAACACTTTTCAATTACGAGGAAACAGAGTCAAACTAAAAAGCAAACAAATTTTAAGTTGTGACACTTTGTACAACACCGACAATGGAACTACTGAACATAGAGGGACCGGATGGGGATCGCCAGATCGGTAGAAATGTAGAGAAAGCGCTGAGAGCGCTGCACCGAACAGCATCGCCGCAGCGCCCGGAACCTTCCACTCGTAAATCGACAAAGTTTAATACGCAGAGAGACATAGGGCGTGTTAATTTGCGATTACGAGTATACGTGATTGTTGTCCGTTTAACGCGTCAGTGTGATATTAAGTGAGGGGCACTTTCTGACGGCCATAGCAGTGTGCCGCAAAGCGCTGTAACCGGCGGCGGTGGCGCCTTGTAAAGTGCTCCACGTTTGCTGTGCGTGCGGTACATTGCCGTGGGAGCCAACTGGTAAGTGCCTTACCATGCCACTGCTAATCTGCTGCAATATTCCGGAGCCGTGGGATCCAGTGAGGCAAGCCGATGGACGTCGGGACCTGATGGACTGCATCGATGACGTCAGCAAGAATGGTACGCTCGATGATGTATTCGGCATCGATCCACCCTAAACATCGGATGAGCAGTTATAGAAAAATTGGTTAATCTTATTCTATCGGCGGGCGGTATCTTAAAGGTTGCTATAATTTAATAAAAAAATACCATTGTAAAACTTTTATATGTATGATAAACTAAAGCTTACAATCATGTTGATTGTAAGATCATTTTTACACAGTTCATTTCAATGATATTATATATAAGACAAAAAATTTCACATTTCACAATCAATTAGATTTTTAAAATGTACTCGCTAGCTTACAAGTAATGTGATAAAGTTACCAACATTGTGAGTAGTGAAATTGTTAATATCATTATCACTAATAAACTTATTTTATGACGACACAATATGTGACATGTAAAATAAATTTTAGTAGGAGAATTTGTCTTATAAAACGTAGAAGACACTACCGCATGCCTTAAACAGTCTATTTTATTAACGGTCGAAGCGTGTCGAGCTTACATTCTCGTGCTTCAGAAATTTATGGATTAATTACAGTACGGTTCAAGTAGCTTCTAAACACGGAGATGTTGCTGATAAGTAGTAACACTCGTGTAGCGTCTTATGAAAGATAATAACTTACATGTAGATTAATTTTGGCTACATCTAAGTGAGCCTGAGTTATGATATATGACACCTATAGACAAAAGTCGCAATTGAACGACCAACATGTAAGAGAGAGTCATACTCACGATCATGCTCCGTGCAAGCTGCGTAGAAGAACAAATAGCAACAGTGAATGAGACAGCGATAACCGTTCGGCTTAAAGCCTCAACATGGATGACAAGATGACATTTGCACTGATGCCTTTACCATAACATCTATTTTAAAGCGCTTTGCAGAGTTGAGAGCTCAAGTCGACGCTTGTTCCTTGACGCCGTTTATGCTAGTGTTTATATAACAGCTTCAAGAAAACACATTATGGTTCACATTTGGTGCGTAAAATTTTGAAATATTTTGAGTATAATATTAAATGTCTGTAAATTTTCTCTATAAATTAATTGCCAATTATATCGCGCACAGTTTTTCGACGATGGTCCTTGTGGTTGAAAGATGTAGCGTTAACTAAAGATGGAGTGACTACTCTGCCTGCAAAGAATCCGATTGCCACATTGTCGTGGCGAGGCAACATGCATCGCGGTTCGTTCACAAGACAAATTTACGTGCATGCATCACTTCATTTTTCCTTGAAGTTTGTGATCTCAATCTTCTCGCAGGAATATAGTTACTAGCAATGTTATGCGATGAGGTTTATGATTGGACAGAAAGAGTTCGCAACGTGTGATAAAAACGCCAACCAGGTTCGTGCAGATGAACGTGTGTGATAATGATGATGAGGAATGACACAATCTCTCCCAGTCCATGTGGGAAGAAGATGCGGCCGAAGAAAAGGACAGTCCACATTCATATAAGCCGTTCCAAACGGACATCAAATAAAGGTTTCAGGGACACCTTTTGAGGCGGGTGTGGATGATGTACATCACTTACGACGCAATGTGAGGTGGATGGCACGGACAGGCTCGAGCCTGAGCCGCCCCTGCCTCTGTACTGGTGACCCTGCCAAAATAACACCGTCACTTGACCATTAATTCAGTGTTCCTGGGAGCGACACACATTTCCCTAACTACTTTCCCATGTATACATTGTAATGTGTGAGTTATTTAGCTATTAAATGTAAAAACGTTCGATGTGTGTAAGATGTAAATGTAATTGCGGAAATATTAACTTACAGTTGGCGGCGAAAGATTTATAGCAGAGCTGCGGCGCTCCTGTGGTCCGATGCTAGAGTGACGACGAGTGGGCAACCCTGAAGTTCCCCCTGGTGTTCCGCCCGGAGAAGAGGCGCATGATGGAGCAATACGAATTTTAGGTGTCATCAGCGTATTATCCGATAAGCGACGGTTTGGGAACACATTAGTTACGCGTAAGAAATTCCCGTCAGTAGTAGTTGAATTGTTTGATCCAAAGAACCATTGACCAATGCCAGTATCTAAAAGATATAGAAAACGTAATTTCCAACTTGTTACAACATTGGTAAAATGTTAATGCAACTTGTAATTCAGACTTTGTTTATAGCGCAGATAGGTGGCGGCACCTAAGACTGGCCTCCTATGATAATGATATCATATATAGGCGCGTAATTTTACAAAACAATATAATTTGATTTATAAAATTACGCGCCTAATAGGTATTTAAAATTATCAAGTGTTATTAGATGAAAGAAAACATATTGAATGAGCCACCTCCAAAATAAGCAGTTGGGACTTCAAAGTTACGAATCTCTCTTTTAAACGATGTCCGGTGGATGTGCCACCGGACATCTGTCATCCATACTTTGCAGAACATACGACGGTAACGACAGTTAAATTAGTAATAACCGAAAGGTTTTTCATAAAACTATGTTGTTCCTGTGGAATGTATATAGTTATTATAGGACTGAAGTGTGCGACGGAAACAGATTCAAACAGTTTGCTCATTGCCTTAAGTATAGAAATTATCCTATAGTTATCTATTAAAGTTTTCGATCCATTTCAAAGGTAAGTATGGAAAAATTAAAGATCACGAAGAGTGGATTAGCCGAATTCAAAGCACACTTGCTTAAGAATTGGTGGAATTCCATCATTACTAGTTCCCTTGTTGTTTTTTAGAGTTTGAAGTCTATACCAAAAAAGTATTTTACTGGTAGTTTACGTACCGCTGTTGTCATGTTTTCTGAGTCCTACAAATTTGCAGGATTGACGAATATGCTCCCGAAGCAAGGACTACAATCATTACAGGATGACCTTTCGTCCGTTTATTTGGTGTTAACCTAACCTAAGATTAGTTTAGTAGGATACTCATTATTCCCGCTTAGACACTTTGTGTAGGAGAAAAGTAACTTCGGGTCTTCACGTAAATAGGTTTGCATTCGTTGGATGTAGCAGGAGAAACATTTACTTTGGATATGTTTTTGTCTACCTCTTAGTACCGAGAATTCATCATAGTTAAAAGGGTTATTATGCCGTTTCTAGCATTTACGTATGGAGAGTTTTTGTTTGACTATGTGGATTAACGGCTTAGTATCCTAAACCGGAAAATTCGACTTAAACTTGATTTTTAAAGGTATATATTTCGTTTTGGCGTCATTGAGAATTGTGTAAAACTTATTCATGGCGAGATTCATGGTGTCTGCGGTAAGAGCATCAGTTCAGTCAATATTAGATAAGAATCCATTAATTTGGATGTAGTCACCCTTATGAATTACAGATAGCAATAATATATAAATAATACGAATATAAAAATTGTTACTTACAAACACCCTTACACTTACTCTTGAATCCACCAGTTATGCTCCCTGTATTAGATGTAGATGTAGGCGCAGTGCTGATTGAATTTTTACGTGCCATATCTTCAGCACTGGATGTTTTACGTTGCTCAACGCGCAAATTTGGAATATTGAATGGCGGAGCAGTCATGTTATCCGTACTCATTTGATGGCGAAGAGCTCGACGTTCTGGACTTGGTACTGCAGGATTGTCTGGTTTGAGCTTACAACGCTGGCTCTTATCAATGTTTTCCAGCATTTCATATAAGATCTGCATTGGATATAGCGTAATGATGTAATATTTTCTATAAATACAATATATAACAAAAAATGTTTCTTTCTTTCGAATGTCTTTTAATCGGATGGAAACAAAACGTGTTACTTATGTTATCATTTAAAAAGTAGCGATGATTTTGTATTTACCATAATATGCAATATGCTGCAACTATAACATGCAATTATTTACTTAATGTTATCTGCGTATTAAAACTATTATTTGTATCCACAATTTTTTATCACATTTCTTAACGTTAATTTGCTATTATTTATTCATACATTTATCCACATCCTGCTGGAAGACAGTAGGGCGGACAGGTATTAGTAGAGAGCCTGGTGCAATTATATAGTTATAATTTAGTCACCACTAAGGTGATACTTTTGCTTGCAGCCAATAAAAAAGTAGCGCGTTAGTCGTTTATAACAATAAAATAAATAAAATCGAGTTGTTAATTTTTTGAGCAACTCAGTTTCTGAAGAGAAAGAAGCTAGTTATTTCGGTGAATTTAAAAGTGAACATAAAGTAAACATTAATGTTCTTCAAAATACTATATATGTAACAGAATGGCTCATTTCAATTTTTATCAAAACAATAAAAAAAATGTACTTTGACATAATTGGTTGTCTCTGAAGCGCAGTCGAGATTAATAGATAGAGGGTGACAATATATTAAAATTTGCTAATATTATGGCGCAAGAATGTTTCTAACTATTAAATGGGTGCTTTTATATTTTCTAGCTCGACTAAAGAATAAATTAAGACGTGTATTTAGTAAAATAAGGACTTATTTTATTTGGTAAAAAGGTTGGAGTAGACAAGGATTGATAATTGAATTATCTTTTGTCAAATTTGCATTAAGTATCATAATTTAAAAGATGTTATAATGCGGAGGGAATATCTATGTGGATCGGTCGAATAGTTTGATATATAGAGTTTCTGTTCCTGATTTTTTCAGATGAATCAGACAAATAACAGATCATTAAATCGTTGTTGAGTTATAAATGATGCAACAAAGCGAATTTGTTTTATGCAATAGATATTGATTAAACTACTATAGTACGTTACCTCCATCAGAGTTCCAAATTGATCCAAGCTGAGATTAGGATTAATAGTTTGCGGTGCCAATGACGGTATCATCTTTGTCGCCATTATATTAGGTGTCAGTCCAAATTTCCTTTCCAAGAGTATAGATTTATAAAGTTCTGTAACAGAATCGTTACTAGCAATTAACACAAATGATGTAAGTGTATCCCAAAACCCATCCTTCGCTTCCAGCTAGAACGCATAGTTTTCGCAACGCTTATAAATAACAATTGCGCAGAGCAATAAATGTCATTGCAAATTTGTGTTATAACTAGAGATCAATACACTAAATGCAAACTATGTTTTGAATTTCCCGTACCAATACTATTAAGTTTAAGTATAGAGCCAACACAGAATTCCGAACTAACTTTAAATACAAAATTATATCATTTCAATCCAAAAATACTTTATACATTTGCAATAATGAATTCTGGAATAATCTCAACGAAGAAATTATATGGTTAGTTAATTGAATCAGAATCACAAAGTTATGCTATTATTTCAATAAAACAAACTATATAATTTTTTTTTAAAGAAACGATGATATTTATTTATGCCCATATTTTAATAAAGATGATTGTATACCGGTTTAAACGTAAATAAAGAAATGTCTTAAACGTAAATAAATAATGTCTTCACATAGGAAAATTCAGCTACGGTTACAAAAAATCATCTTGTACACCAAGGCCAATATTGATCATATGTTTCTTCGGATTTAGAACCAAACATAATCGAATTTGATTTTTTTTAACAATCTTTGAGATTAATATCATCGTAATGTGCAAAGTATGTGTCGGATTTCCGTGTTAGCGTAGTCGTTTAAATAACATTATCTCTACTTACTGACAACCCGAGTAATAATGTCGGGATCCGTGAGCCTCATCGTAAGCAATGTCGGTATCACATGTTCCACTATGTGGTGCCTCTCTAAGCGTAGCAAAACCTTTTCGTAGAAACCCAAAATGAGGCTTATCACTTTGACATCGCTTGGGCTCTTCTCAAGGATTAATTTCACTTTTGCAATAATTATGTTTTGCAAAGCTCCATCAGATATATACTCTGTTATGTTCTGCAGTGCTATTAGAGATGCAGTCTAAAAATGAAAAGGAATGTAATTGTTGGGAATTCTATCGTATAATAATCCGATTGTGACTTTTTTGACGAATTTGATTGCATTTATTGCATTTATTTGCAAAAATGTACAATCATCTAACCTGAATTTGATTGTTGTTGTTATCCATGGATTTGTAGAGAAGTGGCATAAGATCCGAATTGATATCCTCTTTTGGGCACTTACGCATTACAACGTGCAGATTCTCCAAGAAAGTGACAGTAGCGTGGACCGTCTTGGGAGAGTTCATAAGGGTCCTGAAATCCACCGATCTGAATCTAAATAAAATAAACCCCATTCCACCGATACAATTTAATGGAAAACAACCCGTTAGCCTTATTAAGTAGAACGGTAGAAAAACTTTTCTTTTAATTACATCTACTCAGTTTTAGACAACATTAATAAAATAGTTGATATATGAATATAAAATATTTTTCTACTTAGTATAATACTTAAGAGAGTGCACTATTAATTGTGGTCGTATTTTTGTATGTTCGAAATGCTATTACGTACACCGTTCGAAAGTTGTCTGAGTGACTATAAGTGTTGCATTTGCTGTTGACAACAATTTTCCTCGTAGGCGAGTGGGTACATCAATCAGGTTCTAACAACTGCGTCAATGTGAGTGCAAATAGTCACCTCTAAATAAATTACCACATACGCGGCTTAAAATATTTCCTTATTAAATGTAGCTTCAAAATTGTATTATGAAGCTACGTTCACCTTCAAAATACAAAGGCAATTGAGAGATTAGAAGTACTGCTGTACATCATCGCTTTAATAGAGATGTGAATTATTCAACACGGTTTATCTATTGAAACTTACCAGCATTGACTATAATTTTTTATTCCTTTATAGTTCAATTCAATCCATGAGGTATCAATGAAACTCTAATTTTTAATTGAATTATCACATATTTCTGCCTTCAACGCAAACGTGATCAGATTTCAAGAAGAATCATATCACAAAGATTTCTGCCTACTACAATAACAATTTTGTATAAAATAATAATGTTGAACAAAGAGAACGTTTAATTTGTGCAATGTTCAAGTATAATATTCATATAAGAGTTGTATATATATATATATATATATATATATATATATATAGTTATAACAGTTATATTATATTTTTAAATACATCTGAGTCAATAATACTTCTTCCAAGCAAGTAAGTTTATGTCAATTAACATTTTTGATAGACTATAAATCTATAAATTGAAAAGCAATACGCTTGTTTTACGATTCTTTTCAGACAATAACCAAGGCGCTCACTTTAATGCAGGTAGAACGAAGGTAAGAAATTCCTCCGGAGAAGCCTCGTTAGTCATCCAAAATACAGGCAACAGTACTGCAGACAATACATCAGTTGTTTTCAACTCAAGTTGTAAAGCTGGCCACACGTGTTGCCAACGGAGTTTCTGAAAGGCATTCAATTATTCATAGCATTCCGTCATGTTTTACGACTTGTACTTCAAGAGTTTTATACTACGACATAGTGTATCCAGTCGCCAGTGCGAAATACTCATGTAATATGAAAATAGAATGTCTTTGATATACAAAAAGAAGAATTAAACAGTCTTTATTTGAAGCGAAACAAAAAGGAAAGTATACAAAAAAGTGTGTTACGACTGAAGAACTAAAACATTATTGAAAATAATGATATTTATTCTTATGTTCTGAAGTTCATCATAGTAAAACATATTTTTAAGCAATAAACCGTATAAATAAACCACTACATTTAACAAAATTTGTTTTACATTGTTTTAGAAATATATATGTAATATTATGAAAGGTATATACAATTTTATAAGGTTTCAGATTCCCATTCAGGAAAATAAACTTTATTCAAATAATGAAAATATACCAGAAAGTTCCAAACCTAAGTGGGCTTGCTAAGTTTGTCTACAAAAGTTCTGAATTGCAGTAAGGCTGTAACGTAAATTTATAGTAACCAGGACATGATGTATACTTAGCATATAAATATATATACGGTATTTAGTAAATATCAATAACCAAACTTTTTAAATAGCTTAAGAATAATTGCAAAACGGATTGCATTATATTACAGAAAAGAAATAAAATACAGAAAATGTAACATTACTTTGTTCCATTGATTTTATTAAGTTAGTAAATTTAACAAGACCTCGGTAATGAAAATATATATCACAAGTCACTGAAATATCAAAAGTATTCACATTAGATTTAATTGTAAGATTCGCAGAAGCAAACGCCTACCAAAATAACGTTAACCTGGACCTTTATACATTTTAGTAATAGATCATATAATTTCGCTTCACAATTCGCATGGCAACATTAAGAAAATTATTTTACAGAATATTAGTTAAGACACATTACGAAAAGCCTACAATTGCGTTAAGAACGGTACAGTAGTCGTTCGTCTTCTAGTTCAAGTAAATTTTATTTTTTCATGTACTTGCTTGTTGCCGAAGAAATTTCATAATAAAAAAAAGTTACTTGCACTATAGTACCTTCGGGATAAACGGGAGCGCTTCGATCAGCGGCCCTCTATAGAAATTGGCTTTCTGCACAGGATCCTTCATAGTTATAACGTCAAGGAATTGCATTGCTTGTATTGCTGGCTCACTCTGGCATCTACTATCATTTGGATAAAAAAAAGTAGTCAGCATACTCGTCCTTGTACTCTCTATTTATATGAAAATATTGAAAAAGCCAATATCATGCATAGTCTGCCAATCCGCAGTTGAGGAGTGGGTCTATGCTCTCAAACCCTTTCCCCTATGAGCAGGGAGGGCTGTGCCCACTATTGGGCTGTAAATCGGCTGTTGCTTACCTTACCATATTGGAATATTTTACGAAAATCCATTACATATCTCTACTGCTTTAAGCAAGATTTTAAAAATAGGTTTTGTTATATATTATTTATATATATTAATAGTGGACATATAAAATATTATAATATGAGATATAGAATCGATCGAACGCGGAATGATGAAAGCTAGAAATGTAGAAACCTCCTATTTTTAGAGGACTGTTGAAAGTCGACAAGACAAAATTCAAATTTAGTCTCTAGATTTTGTTATGGCTTCCTTCATCTGAGCCTAGGTAATACGCTCTTTCTACGGTTGGTTGGAAAATTTTTATCTCTTTGACTTAAGGTGGCACTTCAGTTACTTTTGTACATACAAATGACGAAGCCAGTCATTCCCCTTTCTTTATAGCTTTTTTATTATATTAACTACATATAACAGTCTTACTACGATAGATGAACTCGTTGTATTGATTACTAAGTGCTTTTTAGCCTACACGCTATATTATTTTGTAATGCAAGATTGAATGACAGAAATGTGATTAGCAATTAATATAAATTGAATTACTTAAAGAAGTTGATGAGCGGTAGCAGCTGTGTCGTTGGTCGAGGATGTGGGTCACGTGACAGCAATCGTTGCACAGCCTCTTGGAGACCAGCAGGAATTCGTGGCAGCACTGCGTTTACTTGCTGATCCAACTATAATTTTACACTTATGTGGAACTTTTTTTGTACTTGAAATTGATTACGAATTTACGACGAAAGACGAGAAGATCTCCATGGTACTATTATAGCGTATTATATTATAAGTTTCAGTTTTACACACAGGAAACCTGGGCACCCCTGCTATGTTTGTACGACATTTAACTTTGTAAATGATCAAATGGGTAAATTGGTGGCCCTCGTTGGTGTCGGTATTTGCTTCATTAGCAATGGCCTCGAGTTTGTTTTCTGGCCAAATAAAATAAATTGTATTTTAAAACTATTCTAAGTTTGGGAAGGTTCGACCGAGGCTAGATATCACTACTAGCCAAAAATTACAAGCTTTGTAGGTTGCTAATATGGTGAGAGGTAATTTATGAGTTCTCCACCGCATCATGCCGAAACACGATTTTTTTTGGTAATAAGTAGCCACGGCCAAAGCTTTCCATTACTCAGATAAATTAGAAAACGTAATTTCCTATACATTGCGCGGGGGGGAGGGGGGGTTGAACCCAGGTCCTCTGAAAGCGAAGCAAATACTGGCACCACAATACTCTAAATTAGTTAAATGGGGTTCCTTGAAAGATGTTGTGCATGGAGAAATAAAGATTTTTTTTACTATAACTTAATGATTCTCATGACTTCATCGTTATAAATAATGGATAGTTAGTTAATTAAGGCATGGTTAGTTCTATTGTGTTCTATTACACTAACAAAGCCTTCGATTTAATAATAGTAACCAAGTTCGTGCTACGCGTGGTACGGTCGGTACATTGCAGTACGTTGAGAAGCTTAAACGTGACTTACACAAGTAAATCGTCTGGTTACAAATTTAATGGGAGCTATCCAAAGTGCTTTGATCGCTTGCTTTACTATTTACTTTGCTTTAATTTCGCTAATAAGATTACGCCTCTGTGGAAGACAGGTACTGCCAATTTATAACCTTTAATTAACAAAATGCTTAGTGGTTAGGATAACAATTCTCGGAGGCGGCTATTATTAATTCTAATGTTATTTAAACTAAATAAAATAAAATTTTCCCAAAGCTTTTACATAACAGCTTGTTTATATTTAGATGTGGGTTTTGTTTCCAGAATATCAAGGTAAATTGTGTTAATAAATACAAAGAATGATCGTCCTTCACCCATTTACTTATCAAATAAAAAGAATGTTTCATGTAATATATTTTGGAACAATTCGCAATGATATTGCTTTTACTAATGCTTTTGTTTATTTCACCATTTATTTAATAGAAGTGAAAAAATTAAATCATGAAAATTTATTATTACTTACTTTTTTGTGCTCTATTACTGTTAGTCGATACAAAAAAACGCATTGCGTATGCAGGTTTAAATATGATGAATTTAATTGGAACTTGAGAGGTTGTCGTGTCGGACGATGTCGCAGACTAAGCTTAGTGTAGAACAAATTTATAGCTCTTATTTAAGGAAATTAGTAAGCCATTCAGAAACGTTCACGACATGCACCGTTACAGCAGTCTTAAAAGATTAAAGTGTCTCTCTGTGCACTTAAGGAACATCCAAAGTACCTTTAAAATAAATGTTGTAGTCGTCGTAAAGGGCTTAAGAAAAATGTACATCTAGAATCCGCTTACAGAGAGAAATTTAAGTGGAAAATAAAACAGAGGTTCAAAATTTATAACCAGCTAAAGCAAGTTTATATGTGTGAAAATAGTATACCACATTATCACTATGACCACCACATCAAGATGGGCGTAGGCATGTATCAATTTCTATCAAGAACAATGTATTTTTATTATTAAAGCTGTTCTGTTCTCTCTATTCTTAACTCTTATTAGTAGTGTATTTTTTTATTTTTACCCATGTATTGTGCCCAAAATTAACGATATGTGGAAAATTAATGAGTATTTAACAGAGAGTTTTATTTTACTGAGTTGTACAACTATTTGTTTTTATAAAAAAAAAATCCGCGAGTGACGAATATGTTTTTTAATATTTTAACTGAAACCAATTACTTATTTGATCTATCCGTTCAATAACAAATGCAAATTTATTCCCATATCATCAAAACGATATGTTTTGGAATTGGTAAGATTCAATGTGATAAAATTAAAATATTTTTATACATACTATCCAAGGCCGTAGATAATAGAATTTTTAATTAGTGAAGTGAATTAAAATTGGCTCAGTTTTTTTAGTTTTCCCAGAACTACAATATTTTTTTTCTTTTAATAATATATGTCAAGTTAGTGTGTGTTTTCATAGCACTTTTGGAACGTAAAATCTTGATGATGATGATATTAAAGAACGATTCATAACCTGAAGTTACAAGAATACCTGCATGCATTGTGTTAAAAAGAACCCACGAGGAATTCAGTTTTGTATCCCTTTTATCGTTGTAAACACAGTCTTTTTTGTACTCTAAATATAAAAAAGTACTTACGAATTCAATCTGCCTTAAATACAGCATCGGGTTGTTGTTAGCTTGTATTAAAGCTTTGCCGTGGTTGAATAGTGAGCAAATGATCAAGCCCAGTGAGAACATATCTGAGAGGATGTTACACTGACCGCTCATCTGTACCTCCGGAGCTGTTAACACATTGTGATGTCATTTAGTAGCTTATGAACGTGCTATTGCTTGGCATAGGCGTCCTAAATCATAGGACAGATGGTTTTTAGAGTACAAACTCGCCGCGCTGCTCCAATGCAGTTTGGCAGGCTACATATCCCAAAATTGCAATTTTCCTTACGATGTTTTACTTCACCGAAATGCAAAATTATGAATTTTAAAAACCAATTAAGCCTGTAAGTCTTTATTTTAAAAGTAACAAAGTGTAGGTATATTATAATTAAACCAGCGATAATGTCCGGCTTCACATAGATAGAAGAGTACATTACACCTATATGTTTTGTTCCTAGGCCGGTTTAATTACAAACAGTTCCAACAAATATTTTTAAATTTCAATTATTTTATATATAACTTTGACAAATTATAGTATTGTACGTTCCTCAACAACCACTGCTTGAAAACCGCATGAAAATCTTTTCAGTGATTTAGATTTTCTCGCGAACAAACAGACGCGACGAAAGACTGCTTTATAATATGTAAGGCTTTGTTTGATAGCTTTTTCTTATAATACGTAAATTTTATGTATTTAAAATCTGACAGGACAAATGTCGCTACTTTGGACGGATATCGACACAATTCAAAGAGCCAATTCTGCTGCCGCGCCTTTCGAAAATTTAGATTTTGTGGTACCGAGAGTCTTATTTGCTGAATTCTTTATAAGTTTTTAACACAAGTAAATATTTTGGATTCTACTGTGTCCATAACTAGAATTAAAATTGGATTGTGTAATTATTCAACCATAGCAGCGATATAACTACTATTTCGGACAAAAGTCTTTTTGGTTGTATCTCTACAAATAAAGAACTATTTTAAAAATATCTGAAACAGGTTAACTAGATTACTAACAGTCTATTAATTTGTTAACAAACTGCAATTAAAAAACCAGAAGTAAAATATGGGAACAGAAAGGGTTGTCTTCGTTGACAACAATTTTCGAGGCGTTTGTAAAGTTATCGCTACAGGGAAGTTCATGAACTTGTAGAATGACATTGTTAGTCATTTAAACTTTTAGTAAAACTTCTTATTTTCAATGTTTTGTAACGATAACAATTTCCTTTAAAATTACAAAGAAGAAGTTTCAAGTGATTTTATCTTTTATTAAAAAAAGCTTACTGCATTTAAAAGTAGATAAAAATAAATATGAATAATTAAACTACATCACTTCCTTTAAAACCGCTTTTTTCTACATAAAGAATTATTACATTATTTTTATCTGTGGTGAGGTGAGGTGATCTTTCTAAGGTTTTTTATGGTTAAATTAAAGAGTATTTTAAAATGTGATATTAACGATAAGACTTACCTAAAAAATCCAAATTCGGTTGTGATATTTTAGCCACTTTTATGGACCACGGCGACACATTCACTGCCTCCAGCGGATCGTTTCCTATAATGTTTTCTGTAAATAATACCAATATTATAAATGATCTTTATACCTAGAAGAAGACTTACCATAAATTCTGCACTATTTAGTAATATTTTTCATATGTAATTGGAGTGATATAGCGATAAGATCCTAAATATCGATACATTAAAGTATCTCACTATATATGTAGAAAAATATCTACCATCCTAAGGAACAGTTCTTAAAGTTAAATTTTTCATAAAACTGGAATCGAAAATTAAATGACAAAGTTTAAAAAAATATGAAATAAAGTTATATATTCAATCAATAGCTCGCATGCTTCGACTAAGTAACTAAGCACTCATTGCTGTTACTCATTTATTTATGACAACTTTCAGACACACACTAAAAGGTAAGGTAAGTAGCAGTCCGTTAACGTCCCACTGCTGGGCACAGGCCTCCTCACTCATATGATGGAGGGTTTTTAGAGCATAGACCCATCACGCTGTTCCACTACGGATTGGCAGGCACAGAAACTGTATTATAGCCTAAATATGAGTTTACAATAAATCTGGGAAACCAAATAAAATATTTTGTATAAATGAAAGAAAATGAGTTTTAATGAATGGTAAGAAGAACAAGATGAAGAAGAAATAATTACAAATTTTGATGACGCAGCAAAACAAATATTGACATATAAAAACACACTTATGCACTGAAAATTAAGAAGGCACACTAAAATATTTTTTTGACATATAAAAGAAGCGCGCCTGCGTCGAAAATTTGGAGCGTACGCAATAAATTACGCATTTATTTATCGAGAGGCAATGTGGTCACTTGTATTAGGGCCGAAAATACGAAGTTTCGATACAGGCATCGTGAGAAATTGTATACGCACCACGGGACCAAACTATGGCTTTACCACCAGCGTTTTTATCATCCTCGCCTTCGGCTTGGGCGACAATTATTCTTACGTCATATTTTCGGCCCTAGGTGGGTAATATACTATATGATATCAAAATGTCACAAATTTGCAAATAAAGTAGGGTAGATTTCAAATAGAATTTAGGCGTTGTCGATTTAAACTTGATTTAAAACGCTTTTTCGCCTTATCCCTTAATCCCCAATATTGTTACAGTTATTAATTATAACAAAGGGTTTTAACTGTATTTTTATATTGTTTAAAATAGCATGATCTTAATAATTGTTTTACAAACTTTTTTTAAAGGAAAACGTTAGGCAATATTATAAGTCAGTAAAAAGGGTTTTCGGCTTCATGCGAACATATTTCTAAAAGTATATTTCTGTAAACGAAATTGTTCCAAATATATTGCTTTACTTAAATTCTCTTAAGATATTGTTAACATGTTCAATCTAATTATCCATGATTGTTCATGACTTCTTGAAAAAACCGTGTGTGTAATCCACACGTGGTAGAAGTGAAACCATCAGGTTAAGTCAAGTGCAAGTTATCTATTACTAATTAAAACAACCTCTTACAAGGTTAGCTCTCTATCACCTTAGACTGTATCATCACGTACACGACTGTATAATTTAATAGACAAAATTGTACTTATTTTATTAGGTTTGTCTCTGAAAACTTTTGAAATAAATAGACTTATAACACAGTTGTAGAGTGCAAGTAAGTTTTCAAAACTTTAAATTCAAGAAATTATTTTCTCCCAAGTGGAAAAAGTACGAGTATGTGAAAATTTAACTAAACCTCTACCTCATTACAAAGTTAGTATCTAACTAAGCCAAAAAAAATTGAGAACTTTTATTAAGAGCTTTTATTTTATTATTGAATTAATCTTTCGCTTTAATAAATTTTTATTTCCTAAAACGCCATTTTGTATTTGAGAGCGATATATTGAGGCATAAATTGGTTTTTATTATTTTTGTGTATTAAATTAATGTTTACTTGTTCAAATCACAAAATTAAAAGAAGCCTAATTGAATAAATTATTGTCTGTTTTTAAATTCAGTTTATATTCGTAAGTTAATCAATCTCTCGCGTGTATTAATTAAAGAAAAATTCAGGAGCTCTTACTTTATTTACTTTACTATAAATAAATTAATAAAATAAACTAAATCATGATTAAAACCAAAAAATGAAAAAAACGACCACATTTAAATATAATTTTGATTTTTAAATTTTATTAATATATTGAATTGCGTGTTATGAAATTTAAATGTAATTATTTCTATGGGTATCGACCCGAATCAAAACAATTTTATTTAATTTATTTATTTAAACGACGGGACGAATATCAAATGGTTGACATGCAGGAATAGATTCTACGGAAAAGCGAAATTGTTGTTTTTATTATATTCCAAGCATTTTGTTGATGTTTAATCACCTTGTAATGCTTCCCTACACTTTCGCCAATAATTTCAAAAACAAAATTAGCCAAATCAGTTCAGCCGTTCTCGAGTTTTAGCGAGACAAACGAACATCAATTGATTTTTTATGATTAAAGATTATGTATATTGTATAGGAAGTCTTTTGTAATCAGCAAAGTAGCTCATTTAAATAACGTTTTATCAGCAGTGGGGCGTTATCATGGACTACTTGACTATTTAAAGTTTTTTTTTTACTGGCAACTGAGCGCTTATTAAGTAAATGTTATCTTACCTAGTTGTAAGTGATTATTTAGTTTAAGATGGAAGCCCAGAATCGGGTAAGAGGTAATTTACCACTAATGTTTTCTACATAGTATAGTACCGAAATGCAAACGTTTTGGAGACATGTCTTTGCCGGTTGGGTGGTAACTAGCCACGGCCGAAGCCTCCCACCAGTTCAGACCGAAAACGAATCGACCGAGAGGGAATCGAATTCAAAACCCGTGCTAAACAAGCAAGTAGTCGTACCGTTGCGCCAGTGTGGCAGAAATAGGTGCAAAATGCTTTAGTAAGACGACACGAAAACAAAAAACAAATCACTGTAACTTCATAATCTTTTAGGTTTACATTTTCCTTTTTAATTACGTAATGTTAGATAACCTCACATAAAATTATAGCATTAGAAACATACGGTATTTATCTCTGATTATTTACCTTATTTTACAAAGTATTTAACAGATGTTTACACTTAGTTTCGAAACAATACATTAAGCGAATTAAGTTAAACCGATTTACGCCGGCAAAGATCGAAGCGATACAAGGCAGGTGGAAACTTTGTTTAAACTGCCCAGGTACTGTAAATACTGTTAAGAGTTTATTTTCTAACAGCCACTTTTCACCGTTTATTTTCTACCTGCATAAACTAATGTTTTAATGTTGTTCTAAAACTTTTTGTGGAGACATTTACAATTGTACAGCCGATAAATTCTTGAACATTTTTACGTGATTTAAACACTGTTTTGTATGGAGCAAATTATTAGATATTATGAATTTAATTTTGCTTAAAAGAATGAAAATTGTTGGAAAAGTGTGCCGGTCATTTTAAAATGATCTTTTATGAGGACCCTATAAATTTATCAAGCAAATTAAGAATAATTTATCAGATCTTGTCTGTGGACAGCCACGCCGGCGCAGTTGTGCGAGATCTCGACATGCTAGCAGAGGTCCCGGATTCGATCTCCGGTAGGGCAAAAATAGGAGTATTGCATTTTCTAATTTGTCCGAGTCTGGACTGTGAGAGGCTTTTACCGTGACCAGTTACCATTCTACTAAGACGTACCGACAAGCAAGATACGATGCTTGTAAAAACCCATAAGACGTAAATTGCCTCTTAACAGGTAAGCGTGCCATCTTAGGCAGAATCATCACTAAAAATCAGGTGTGATTACAATCAAACGCTAACATGTCAGCAATAAATATTAATTATAACATAATAATTGATATTTTTGAAATGATCTATGAGTTTTACTATTCCTATTCGAATTTTTTGTCCTAGAACAAAAAAGTAACATTATTGCTACATTTTTATACAACAACAATATTTCTAATTATTGATACTGATAAATAAAAAAGCCGCAAAGGCAAAGTTGTTCAAGTGAATAGAAATTTTTTATATAAAAACAAAATAATATATGTAACTTACGTATTAATCGACCAAAACTTATCATTTTTGGCAGTGCAATTATATTTTTTGTTAAATGGATTACACTTATTGTTTATTGTCGCTATTTATTATTAACATATAATCCCTTATATATATTTAGTTTTATCTATAAATACATCTACATTTTATATAAACGGAAAGAATTTAAGATTATGTTTAAATAATATTATTTCCGCCATTATTTTCATTTCTCTGTCAATAATACGAAGATTGCTCTAGACTACTAAAACCATTCGATTTTCGACTTTTCCTATACCATTTTTGTTTTATTTTAAATTAAAAAAATAAATTCCAAATAAGATAAAAAAAGATAGAGGCTGAAGGTCAATTGCTAAGTGTTCACTTGTACTTAGTTTACTTTTGTTGCGTAGTAAGACACATCGGATATCCGCTAGTAAAGAAACAAAGCTTATTACTTTCGCATTTTGTAACTCTAGTATATCTATTTTATTGCCAGTTTAGAAATATTACAATAGTATTTCTGAACTGGCAATTACAGGAGCTATATAATACAGGGCAATTTACACTGTGATATTGATAGGGTTTTTATAAAAGACTGGAGAGATAAAACAATTTGCTTACAAAATAATCTCGGTCAAGTTTTTAATCACTATGTACTAAACTATTCAACCGATTTGACGATTTTTCTACTTTGCTGTATTTCTTTTGATATAAGATAATAGGATTAATTTTAATTTATAATAAAAAGCAAATTGTGACTAGTGAATTTTTTAAAACCGAGAATTTCAAAGTATGAGTTCTGCTGTCAACTAAGTTACATGAACATAGAATAAGACACATTTAAGTGTACCCATATGTAGTTCACTTGACTGCCTCATTGATCTAGAGCTCATCTTGTTTGCCTATAGGTTATGAAGTCTTGGGTTTGAGACCCGGGTCTGGCGAAATAATAGCCGATATTGAGTTTCTTCTCTTAAAGTGCCTCTTCATTTTTCTTGAAGGTTCTCCACTAACTTTTTGAGTTTATTTATATCTTTCGCAAGACGGTGCAGCTCGGCTGCGGACTTTATTCCTGTCCATTCGCCTATGTTCCGCAGTCAAGACTTCTTTCTGCGTCCAGCACGCCTTTTGCCCTCAACCTTGCCCATCATAATAAGTTGGAGTAAACCGTATCTATATTGATTTAACTGTTCTCAGTGTTGATGAGTCCCAGATTGATCTCTCTCCATTCGTGTCGGATTGCCGTTCCACCGGACTATGAGACTACACTTGTGTTAGCACACCCACTTGTGTATTATGCCTGCCAACCTGCAGTGAAGCAGCGTGGTGGGTTTACAGTCTAATAAACCTCTCTCCAATGAGTAAGGAGGTCGACAGCAGAAAGGCGACAATGGGCTGCTGTTTACTTTTACCTACCTTTACGCAGTTCGCGTGTTAGCCAATAAACGAATATAAATAGAACAAAGTATTCAAATATATTACATTTCGAGTATTTAAAATAAAAAAAATAACGTATACGGTTAATTTCTATTTAGCTAAGTAGACCCCAAATGAATGACAAAGCATATGAAGCAATGTTTGGCATATATCAAATGGAGATACAATTTAGAAACTTTTAATGCTTATCTATAATTTAAATTACCTATATTAATTAATTCACGCTTCAGAGAGCACCAGGCCGATATTAGATTATATTAACCTAAGCAATTTTCAAAGTAATTAAAATTTGATCCCGGTTTAGGCTCGACCTTGAGTTTGTATATTGTACGGTATCCCAACTGTTGTACGTGGTTTAATCGAATAAGGGTTTTTACGAAAGTTACGTACGCACTGCCTGCCAAGATCTTTTCACAACACTTGTTTGATAAAATGATGTTATATTTTCTTAATGCCTTCTATTCTTCCTAATTTAACAAAATAATAACTCTATTTGTGAAAAATTCTAAAACACTACATTGAAAGCTCGCGGAAAAAGTCTAAGTATAGAACGGCGTAGGAGTTTGTTATTTTATATTCGTCGTTGTAAAACGCCTGTTTTTGAAGCTCTTTAGTTTTAAAGCCATTTCAACTTAGTCATGTTAAGTTATATAAATTTGTTAATGATTCTCTCAAAGAATGTTAGTCTTTTTTGTTTGTAATTATATTTCTTGTTATTGTTAAATTGATGTGTGTTAGTTTATAAGTTTACGATGGGGCTGGCGTGTATTATTAAAAATACAAAAGAATAATAAAAGAAAAACTTAGTCATGCGACATTTAATATTGTAACCATTTAGTCAAAGCTCCGAAAAAGTTTAAACTTAAACAGATTTAACTTATTTTTAAACTAGTTGTTCGTCACCATGTTACCCGCGTCATTCTCGGTCCCATAGCAATATGGGGAAATTCGTACTTAGAGACCGTTTACTTTTGAAACTTTGTTGCTTTTCTAAAAAGTCAAGAAAGGTACATTGGCTGGATTGTCTCATAGTCTATAATATAAAAATATTTTTTTTGTTGTATATAGTTTTTAATAAAATTGACCGGTCTTTGCGATAGAGAAGTTAATAAATAATGTAAATTTTTAAATTTGTTTGCCAGATAATATGGGATATAATAATTATTTTGTAATTAAATGATAT
Organism: Elymnias hypermnestra; assembly: GCA_015832385.1. Classification (NCBI taxonomy): domain Eukaryota; kingdom Metazoa; phylum Arthropoda; class Insecta; order Lepidoptera; family Nymphalidae; genus Elymnias; species Elymnias hypermnestra. The sequence continues at coordinate 3,363,112 of JACTOM010000069.1, read as the reverse complement.
ATAGCCACGAAGAGCACGTAAAGGTATCTCTCCACGGACGTGTCTGGTTTACTGTACTGTCGGACTGGGAGAGGGTATGAAGGGTGCACCTTTTGTTTGAGTACACATTCGTGCATAATAATGTCTGATAATTAAATAATAAATATACATTTTTCTTATTACTGACAGTTTAGCGTTTAACTGAACACATCTGATGGTAAGTGATGATACAATCTAAGATGATAGGGCGCTAATCTGTTAAGAGTTTCTACACAGCATCGTACGGGAACACGAATCTCTTTGTTGGGCTGTACGAATTTGCTGGTAGGGTGGTAACTACCACAGCCGAAGACGAAGAGAGAACAAGTCGAAGGATTATATATGTCGGAGTGCAATAGTCTGTGGAACGCTGGAGCCATCTGTCTATCGGCGCGGGGCTGAGTCAATCGTGACAATCCGGCGCGCGTCTCTCGGTAGTTCTCGGGTGACGGTCGCTATTATTGTTAATGTTTTTGTGTAAATTTTTATCGGGAACATTAGGTGATTGGACATTATAATCTGGGTTAATTAATAAAGTGTTTGAGTGCACCAACATAACCCACCAAAGCCCACAGTATGGAGTATGGAGATCGAATTATGGATGCCACTAATGACGATGTCGGCGGAGAACCCTACGCCCCTATGCTTTATGCTCCTTCTCTTATTATTCTCCGACATCAAAACGGCAAAAATGACACTCTCGCATCATAAAAATCACTATTTTATTGGTTGATATTGAATCAACCTTTTTTAAATTTTCAAACAGTTCTCCTGTGAAATTAGAATTTTTGAATCGTGTTTGAATTCAGTCAATGCAGCGTAAAGTAGTTATTACTTGATAGAATTTTTAATAAGACGTTTGCCTTTAAGTTCCAAATATATAACTTTTTTATAATAATAGTGAATGTGGTAGAATTTTACTCGAGTCCCTGACGCAATGATGCGAATGCTCGTTTCTTTACCAGAGATTAATGGCTAGTTAACATCAGACCAGGAAGGACTTACCTACAACTTACGTACGTTGACAATATTTTACCTGTTTAGAAAACATAATAAGTTATAAGTTACTTCTTACTAGGTTAACACTCGTCCACCTTGAACTATAATCAGCTAAAGTTTTCATTCCAGCGTTAACCTGTTAGCAATAATGTGTGATTTCAATTTGTTATATAAAAACTGGAAAAATATGCGTACCGACAAATTCGAGCCCAAACAGCTTCCAAGTTCCCCTCCTGGTGACCATAATTACTTGTGGACACAAGTTACGATGGATCTGATGTGCATTGTAATGCAAGTAGTGAAGAGCCTCGATGATCTGTAATGAATAAAGTAAATTAGTTTATTTATTTATTTATTTATTTATTTATTTATGCACCAAAAAAGAAGTCACATTAATAAGAAATACTTAATTTTCATTGGTACTTTGAAACGGGAATAACTGTCTCGATTAAAAGTCACAAGTTTTAAACAGTTATTTCTAAGCTGTTTAAGGCAATAATTTCTTTTTGGATGGTATAAATTTTCTTCGAATTGCGTTAATGTTATTCATAACATTCTATTATTCTGTATTTAAGGAATATGTATAAGGGTTGTAGTATTTGTATTGATAATTAAATTGTTAATATGTCTATGCCTGGAATTATGGGACGTTTCGGCCGTGGGCAGTGATGTGTTGTCATGCAAATTTGCGTAGACATAAGATCTTGATTTAGTTTCTACCACGTTCTTAGCAAAGTGATATTAAGTCTGCCCAATATATATAAATTTATATTTATAACATTAATAAATCCTCCTAAAGGCGTAGACAGATTTTGATTAAAAATGTCGGCGTTAAGATAAACTAAAGAGTGGTTAGAATAATGGAATTCTTCATATTTCCACAGGAATGGGAACTATTTGGGTGACGCTGGTAGAAACAGTCAGTATTATATGTATTAACATATAACAATATATCGTTGAACTTAACGACTTTATTCAAATTGAAAAACGTAACGAAATTATGAATACATCAAATAGCATCACTAGTGGGCCTCGGCAACATAAACGAGTTCGTATTTATGTCGTTACCCATAAAAAAATATGAATATGTATGATATTCGACTACGTTTTTAAAACGGGCTTGAAATAGAACTGTCCAATAAAATTTAGATTACTAAAGCGTAGTTATTTATAGAATTTTTTCTATAGGTTTACAATTCACTATTGGGATTTACCTCTGTTCATATTATTGTCATCTTAAAACTAATTTTAAAGGGGCATGATATCCATATAAGGTTCCGTGGTTGTTAATGAATAACTAAGTATGAGTTCGAAATATTGAAGCCTTATTTATTTTATTACAAACATAAACAATTGCGCTAGAATCCACTACTAACATAAATACTATGTCACTTATGATCACATAGTTACTACTACGACGGAAGTTCCTTTGTATTCTCACTATACTCTTTATGCGATGAACTTAAAACCTCTTAATTTTTCCTCAATCTGTGTTAAGTTTTGTATATTGCCTCGAAGGCTTAGGCCGTGCTTTATTATCAGCCTTTCAAAAAGAACGTGACGTCAAGCAAATTCATTTTCGTACCGGTCCGACGATGTTTAGAAATTATAGTGGAAATTACCCCTTACAGTAGCAACTACTTAAAGAAAGATTGTTTGTCCAGTAAAACAATTGACCGCTTTCTAAAGTAATCTGAAGTAGTGCACTCTATCAATTTAATATCAGAAAGTTCCGCTTGTATTAGTGAGGTGTGTGTCAGGATGTTGATCTGGGAAATGCAACAACGAGCAATATCCAAGAGGTAGAAGAACTTGTATTATTTAAACAATTGATATAAAAAGATTAAACTATTCTCCTCCTTCTTAAAACAGTATTAACATCAATTGTCACCCATTACCAGAATAAATAAATTCTTTTGGAATTGAGTGTTGAAACAGAATTGAAAATATTTTATCCCGAAATCTAAATACTGGAATATTATTTCTTCTATCTTCAGCTGCTTAAATTAAAATACTAAAAATAAGGTTACGTGAAGAAATATAACACACTCTGTTCAACACGCCGTTACATTTTCCAAAATGGGCATCTGTTTTATCAAACCGACGACGTGACATCAACTGAATCTTACCAGCGGAGAGTGTATTAGTTTTTTGAACATTATATCTCCAAGGAGAAACCTCTTGGCCGTATGATTACAAATATTTGTACTAATTCTTACTTGAACACAACCTCTACTTCCTTGAAAGTTTTGTTTGTGGTACAGTCATTAGGTAGTTTTACCGACAAAGTTATCCGGAAGTTTTGAAATTTTATGGGCTTTGTCGGAATTACATCTCTGTCGTTTTCCAACTGGAAAACATGCATCTAATAACGGTTTTTTTGATAATATCTTTTCTTTTCAACTCTTTTGACTATAAACAATATAAAATTAATAATATATAAGATTAAACTAGGGGAAATTTCCTACAATGTATGTAAAAACAGTTATTTATCAAATATACTATCTTAGAATTATAACAGCAAAAAATAAGTTTAATCCTACGTGTTCGCGACTTTTTAGTATAATATTATTGGACTTATTTATTTATTGTTTATAAATGTATATCATTTTATGGTTCATAATAACACTTGTAAGCTAGGATAGATTTATGTATTCTCATTGTATCGTCTTTTTGTATTGTATTCCCTTTGTCAGTAAGATAAAATTGTAATAGGATTATGTTTAGTACTAGAATTGGAAATTGTTTGCAATAAAGATATGAAAGGTACAGAGTGCGCCCCTAGTAAAGTTGTGTGTGGCATCTGGTGTCGGCGATCATAGATTTGCGCGGAATCGCCCTAAGAGGGAGAAATATTTTTAGAGACAACGGCGCACGAGCATCCCGCCTAGGAAGAGGCGGCCCAAACACGTCCTTGACGACCCAGACGACCAGATTACTATTGACAATGCCCCGTACACTAACACACACACACAGCGTCTTCGCCGGCGAAGACGAGGTCCCCGCTATCTGACGGACCCCGGCCGCGGCCACCAGTCGCGGACCAATGGGCGTCAAGATTAAGCACCTGTCCGATTGTCTATTTCAGCAGCAGCNAAAAAAAAAAAAACGCGCAGCTATATCGATTTTACATTTACATGCCGACACCATTCGCTCCTCGGATACGACACGCGACGGCCCTGGGACGCACTCTCACTCTAGAAGTGAATATGCGAAGCATTTTACTAATAGTGGTTTTTTACACTATAACAGAACCGGTGTATTTTATGTCATTAACCAATCGATGTGGATCATACTAAGTCATTAACGAACGAACTTGAAATAATCTCATTATAAAGAACAAAATCTTAATAGTTTTTATTATATAGCTTTTAATAGACGGCGCTGTTTGAAATAATTGTATTAGCATCAAGTGTAGTCTACTATGTTTTTTAACGATTTAAATTTTGTACAAGATACACGTATATAGGGAAAGTGTGACCTATAAATTGAATGAAGATAGCATATCTATAGGAATATGTACATCAAAATTACATTTAAATTGCAATAACAATAAAGTTAGTTGTTTCTTATAAAAAAAAGCCCTTCCTGAAAAAAGTTGTAAAATCCGAGTGTTAATTATTAAAAGTGCGAAGGTTAATATATGAAATAATTTCATGTCATTGCATTATAATAAACGATAGCGAAACAAAAATTATGTTACACAGTATTGAATGAACTAGTTATTTTCTTAATTTACAACTGAATTTGTAGGATTGTTTACATTAATTTGCGGTGTTGCAATTTAGCTGAAGAAAATGTTTTCAAGGAAAACGATTTCCAATTAAAGCTGTGATTAATTGTTTAATACTCGCTATTGTTTCGGAACTCTTACCGCTTCTTGAAACAATAAAACAACTTAAACACCGAACGTAAACCTGTGGTAGTTGATATTTATTTATAACTAGCTGACGCCATAGACTTTGTTCTTTCTTAACGATTATTGAATTGGAATCGCTGTAATTAATTAATTATTAATAAACAGGGATTATTCTTTTAATCACAACATTGTTCGTCTTATTTTCTGGTGTATATGAATAATTTTGTTGGTATTCCGACATGGGAATATGCCAGAGACACTAAGTGACTGCTGCAGCGATTTATTTATATTTAGTTTACATGTATTTAGTAAAACATATAATAATCTGTTAATTAAATCAAACATCATAAGGTTACCATGATTTTTTTATTGTAACCTTATGATGTACATCAATGTGAGTGCCTCACTAGTTCTTCAAGCCATATGTATCTAAAACCAATATACAATAAGCTAAACATGCATAAGCATATGAACAGTTAATCAACTTGGCAATGTTTACCATGAGATACATGTCAAATAATCACGAAATTGTTAGTTACTTGGCAATGTACGCGATGAGATACATCCATAAAAAAGTGAATTGACTTACTTTAGTGTTAAATATGATTACAATTAATAATTTAACGCATCTCTGCCATTAAATATGCAAAACAAAATATTGGCGGAACTTGAAATAAATTGAAGTTTGACAGTTTATCAGACTGCCTATCAGAAACAACTAAACGTGAGTTAGAAAACTATGAAATAACCTAAACATTCGTATAATTTTTTTTAGTTTTAACTAAAAATAATTACACTACATTTTTTCAAATTCTGATGTATCTCAGCAGAAACCCTACTAATTACACTATATCGGTAAATTGTAACGTAATATTATAAAGCCATCAAAGGTTGGTTATAATATATATATGAAGAGACCGTTAAAATCGCTTCAGCTGTACCTAAATTATAAATCGTGTAACAAAAACATAGCACCTTAAATATCGTCTTATTTAAAGGTAGACAACTTGTAAATGGAATGGAAAACTGAGATCTTTACTTTATGGATTAAAAGCATTAGCTTCAATCGTTTTCTGCGGTTTTGTAGTAAATACGCGACACGAGAATGCAACTTACTTTTGTACCTGAAGGTCTTATAGTATAAAAAATATACGTATTGTCATATACACTTTGAAACAGCTTTACAAATTATTTTATTAGGAAATGGTTAATTATTTTACATTAAGCAATGTGACTAATTTACCAATGCAAACGGTCACTAAATATCATATATCTCATATCCTCAGTATTTCAAAATAAAACCAATTTTTGTTCTGGCTAAATTTCAAGTGTTTTGAAGTAGTCATTCAAAATCAGTATTTTCTTATTTTCATTACCAATGGGTAATAAAATTACTTATAGAATTAAATCATAATATAAGAGACTAATATATAATTGAAATGGTTATAAAAAATCCGTTACCTCCGTAAAATTATGCTTTAATTTTCCTCTGTAAACTTTCTCACAAAATATTATACTTAATAGTCTCGCAATTTTACCGGTATGTCTTATAAATTATTAATGAGAGTACATAAAAACGAAATTATGTAATAAAAATATACTCAGAAATATGTTAATACGTTATAAATTAAACATTAGCTAAAATAAAACGTATTTCATTACTTTAAATATTGATCACATTTAAAAATTAATTTAATGTGAAAGTATAATTTATCCCTTAATCGTTTATTGCTTAAAACGCTTCTTTCGCGATTCTATTTTGTGGAACTTTGTAAATTTATTGATTTTAACGTTTTTTTAATCAAAATGAATTGAGGAAATTGGATCTTACTTGGCAATTCTTTGAAGATAGCTGGTTTTATTTGCCTTAAACTTAATATTCGGCTATTTTCTCTCTTCATATATTACTTTATTTTTATCTAAAATTAACTTTGCTTCTTTATTTGCTTGTAACTCCAAAGAATTAGTACTAATATCCTGCGAAGAATAAGTACTTATGTTGGATAGATAGGCGTACATATCAAAATAAAAATATACTTAATTCCGGCACACTCAAAAAGATCTTTTGAATCATCAGTAGTCTGTCAGCTCGTAACAAACTTCGAAAGCTCCTCAAAACCATCGGTTCGAAAAGTTGATTCCTTTAAGAAGACACCAGCAAGAAATTCAGTAGTTATTCCTTTAAATACAGTTATTGTAGGTTAAAATGCGTTAGCTACGTTTGCAACTGGAATTAAATCTTATATATTTTTAGGAATTGAATGATAGGGAAATTAATCTTTAAAAATCAATCAGAAAGTAATAGTATAAATATAGGTTTTGTACTTCAAAGAAGCAACACATTTAGCAACGAACGACCACGCTCTTTTAACGTTATCGAGATTTCTTCACGACTTCCTTCAGGGAAAAACAGAATAACGTATTGTAAAGCAATGTTTGTTATAGGGGCGAAGATTACACCGACTATTATCTGTATACTAGCTGTACTAGATGTACAAAAGAGATAGTTTATAAATATAGCGGCAGTAGGATGTAAACCTATAATTGAAAAGAGCATAACTGATCATATAGGGCACTCTTAAAGTTCAAGGGATGTATCATATATCTTACCATTTTTTCAACATTAAAGTTAAAAAGAACCGACTACAAGTGGCGTGTTTACTTACAATTGTTGGTTAGATGTAGTTACGGATTATATATTTTATATTAATATTCTACCGTGTGAATTTTCATCATAAACTAATTGTTCCCTGCGGTAAAACCCGCGTAGTTTCCGGACTTACTGAAATCCGTTCGCGAAGGTAAAATAGTTCTAATTTTGCTGAGACTTAATAATTTTCTTTATATTTCGATTTGTTAACCTCTTTATTTACATAAAAAAGTATGTTAAACCTTTCTCAAGTTATAACGTGACCAAGGAAAATAGAAATTTGTTCATAAATATATATTTCATCCCTTAAAATATAATTATTAGTAAACCATTAAAAATGTATAGGTGGTATATATAGGCGCGCATTTATTACCATCCAAAAATTTTTATATTGAGAATATAGACAATAAAATCGTTATTTCAATGCGATTTAACGGAGTGTATAAAATTTCTCAATTTATTATGTTATTTTCCTGTACTGAATGATATTTTATTACAAACTGCAGCGTTCAGATATCATATTTCATATCAGAAATTTCGTTAATATTATGGGGAATTGCCTGCCTCATTGGTCTAGTGGTTAGCATGTTCGACTACAGACATGGGGTCCTGGGTTCGAGTTCCGGGTCGGGCCAATTCAAAAATCAATATTGAGTTTTCTATTAAGATTTTCTCAATATTTGCCCGAAGTTGGCAAATTGGCGGTCTAATCCACCCCCGTGCCTCGGAGAGCACGTTAAGCCGTCGGTCCTGCGCCCGATCTTTCTCCGGTTGTGTCGGATTACCGTCACATCGGACTATGAGAGTGAAGGAATAGAGAGTGCACTTGTGTACTATGCCTGCCAATTCGCAGTGGAGCAGCGTGGGGGATCTATCCTCTAAAAATCCTCTCTCCTCGGAGTGAGGAGGCCTGTGCCCAGCAGTGGGACGTTAATAGGCTGCTACTTTTTTTTTTTATGGGAAATCGCTTTCTCTCTAACTTACGAGCTTTCCGCCAATAGGCCGTATAATACAGTGGCGTTGCAATTAAAAGAAACATCTATTCATCATTTTCCAAGGGAGAACTCCTGTTTTCTCTACCAAATGTTGCCTGCAAACAATAGTAACTGTTCCTCTAATATCAAAGTTGAGAGCCAAGAGAGTTTGTTATCTACGGGATGTGATACAAGTTTGCTTTTAGGTTGCATTGAGAATCTGCATTTACAATTCTTATTAGATGCCACCATAAATTTAATAGACCGCAATTTTTACTTTTCTTACTTATGGGTGAAAGTTTGATTAATAAAAAAAATTAATAAGTTTTTAAGGTGGTTAAAATTTCTAATGTTCTACGTAACTTTGTTAATGTTTTTCTTTTAGACGAATCTAAGCCTGATTATTGCAAACAAAACAACAAGAGAAATCAAAATTGGTCCAGCTTCCAGTCCAACTTCGGTCGGTAAATAATACTAGCTGATGCATTTATATGTAGAATTTAAAGTATAGTGCCATCAACTTGATATAACTGAGCAAACTTAGTATAACTTAGCGGAACTCACACTTAACGATCTCTGAATAAATATTGGTTATTAATTAAGAAGAAATAAATAATCAGAGTCAATCGTTTTGAAACACTGTAACAGAAAATTTTTATATTTATAGGTTAAATGTATTTAATTTTCAATTTATTGTTAAACTTAGCCATTAAATGAAGCAAAACCTGTTGCAGAGCGCATGTTAAGGAAAAACGCCTTGCCTGAGTTTTATCATAGACATCTATAGGCATTTTAATTGAAATAGGTGTACGTTGTTGGAAGGTGATTGAGTTTCGTGTTTTGACGTAGAAGACTGATGAGATTGTTATCCAATAAGCCAGACGGATTTAAAAATATCTGTATCAAAACACCAGCTCAAATATAATTTCGCTTCAATTAGATCTTTAAATCTTATAATAATTTTGCTGTTTCTTAGTACAACTCACTTAAAACTCACGCTTTCAACCACTATTTCTTTAGAATTGTGGTTCGATATATTTGATTGCATATACGTTATTAATATTAAAATTTTAAATTAAAACCATCCAATGCCCCAATTTATTGAAAACGCATATGAAATAGCTAGAATTAAAATAGTAGTATGATCTCAAAAACAATTTACGTAAGGAATTATTTTTAATTTGCAATTAATCTATCCATTTTGTAATCATCTTTGAAACTGGTTTTTGCTCTTTTTAGACAATTTATATCATAAAAAAACGCTGGCGCTTTGTATTTGCACCAGAAGAAAAATATCATCAGTCTATACTTTATCATCTTTAATTTACTTTCTCAGGCTTCATTTATTATCGGTTTCCATCTAAGAAGATTTATACTTCTACAACTTCACTGCTTTTCTGACATATTTTCAATTTGTATTGAAAAAAATTCTAGCCTTTTTTTGATCTGCTCTTCACTGTTATCAAATTTTACAAGGAATAACATGATCTACTTTCTATTCTGACCTTTCACTAGATCGGATTTTTTGATCCCATCACACCAAGAAACAGTGAAGCTTTTTCGGGTAGTACAAGTAAGAGGTAAAAATAAATACATTGAAACTAAAAAACATTCGATTACAATTTTTTAAATCGCCGCGTTTGTTCTTCATAATAAAATAAGACAAATCAAATCAAAATAGCCTTATTCAAGTAGGCCTATTACATATATAATTTAAATGAATGACTAATGATAACAATAAAGAACGACTTACAATCAAAAATTATGAAGGGACCTTCGCGCTCTCATCTAAGAAGAGCCCACAACAAACTCAGACCGGTGTACGTCTTTTTTGTCATCATCATTACAATATACATTTTTAATTTATTCTATATGTGTACACATATAGAGCTATTCAATCACTCCCTCACTTTTTGTCTACTAAGTATTCCTTCAAATTATAAAATGGTTTCTCTATTACCTTTCTTTTAAAGAAAGATTTAAGTTTTACTCAGATACATCTTTGTAACTTCTTTTGGGAGGTTGTTATAGAAACGTATAAAGTTACCCTTGACTTGTCAATTTTATGTAGCCTACAACAATTTACAGGATTTTTAATTTTATTTCTTAAGTTATATTAGGTGCATTCATTTCTGAATGACTCTCTTGGATCCATATTATAAACCGCCCGAACACCCCTTTTTAGCAGTACAAATATTACATCTATATAAGCAGCATTACCCCAATGTTGTGAAAATACCTGAAATAGACCAGCCTGGCAGTTTAAACTTCCGTAAAATAGCCCCTACTGTAGTTTACTATATAACGTAATGCCTAAGAAAATGGTACTATCTACCAAATCAAGTTCCTCATTATTAAATTTAACAATGATTTTCATTTGTTTTACGTTATACCCTATTTGTTCAACGTTGTCAGAATCTGATTGTTGTCGTTTAACTTGAAATATCAGAGAAGTGTCATCAGCAAACAAAACTAGCTCATGATCGTCCTTGACAAAATAAGGAAGGTCGTTAATGTAAACGAGGAACAGAAATGGTCCTAATATGAAGCCCTGCGGGATACCTAGTTTCGTTACAGACGATTCTGAAAGCCTTTCATTAACACAGACCTTTTGGGTTCTATTTGTTAAATAGGAACTCATCATCTCCCGATCAGAGTTTCATACTGGACCCAATCGAAGGCCTTAGACAAGTCACAGAAAACATCAAACGCGTCTCGTGATTCCTCCCAGGCCTCGTAAATATTATGTAATAACTGTACACCAGCATCGATAGTTGATCGAGTTCGCATAAATACAAATTGCTTACTTACTGTGTAATATATTATATTTTTGAAAATGTTGTAGCAACTGTTTCAATATTATTTCCTCAAATACGGTAGAACCGATATTGGTCTAAAGTAAGAGGGGTCTGGAGTACTTCCCGACAAAAACATTGGTATAATTTTACTGTACTTCATTAAGTCAGGAAATAACCCCCAATCTACAGTTATTAAAAATTTCAGCCATGTCGGGTGCAAGAATGTCAATTAATAAACTTGCAAGGTTAAGATAGACCCCATAAATCATTTGTTTTCTTATTAGTGATGAAATTAAATGTTTTAATAACGTCCGAGCTTTCAACATGGCTGTATTTGAAAATTATATAACATTGGGGCATGCTACAAGCCAACTAAGAGAGAGCAGTGGATGGTGATGAGTTCAGAGATTTAGTTGTCGGGATAGGAGCGTTGGTGAAGAATTCTTTAAATTTATTAGCAACCTCTGAATCCAATAAAATGTTTTTATTGTCTATCTTAAGATTGAATTTAATGAATTCAATCTTAACGCGAGGATGCTTTTTCTGTTCATTGACTATTTTTAATTTTGGAATTTATGTGTTGTGACTTAGTTAAAACGCATTTCTTTTTAAAATCTTTATAAAATGATCTTACATAATCCCTGAATTCATCACTCTTAAAGTGAATTGATGTCACATATATTGTTCGAGTATATATAAAAAGTACGGCTTCATTTTATACATTTAGTATTGTAATCCTAGACGAAAAATGGATTATTTACATTATTCAGTAGGGTACAAGATCGTCGATAAAGCATGGATAACTATACATTAGCGCTGAAAAAGAAATGCTGTGTGAAAAATTGATCAGACCATAGATTTATCAGCTCTACTGTGCGTAACTGGAGAAATTACGCCAGGTGATTGAGGGATTGAATGGACTGATACATTGCTGTCTTCCATCACGACAACGTCCGGCAATATATTTCTTTGATGACCTTTGATGACCATTTTTGATGAAAGTTAAGAGAATTTGGTTGTAAAATATTGATTCATTCACTCCGGGTATAAAGTGATAATCGTCCGTTTCGATCTCTATAGACCTGTTTTAATTGAATTATGTTAATTTCAAAGGAACCATTTAAAAGTTCTTTAACCCGAATCCATATAAGTTCTTCCCTGATGATTTCATGAAACTAACAAAAAAATGGTGACACATTTTCTATAGTGGAGTTTATATTGGGTTTTAATAAGATAATCAGACACACGTTATAGACTAGTCCAAATTTTCTGAAAAACATTACGCTCTCTATTCCAGCCCGAACAAGAATATCCTGGTAACATACCTAAAATAAATCCTTCAATTGGTTAATACCTTGTTTAATGAAGAAGTGAACTCGTTTATGAATCAATAGTATTTCTTTCCGGAATAAAATGGACATTTCATAATAAAACAAAGCGCTTGCGAGTATAACAGGGCGACATAATAGCATTACTCGTTTAGTGAGATTGAATGGGTGCACAAAGGCAATTGATCTACGCCACCGCTTCACAAAGCTATGTGCACACTGGCATGACGTAAAATGTGACTTGATTTATTTCATTTTCAGTTTTATTAAAAAATATTTATCCATCTATTTATGTACGTAAATTGTTTCTATCTAATCCATTATAGGCTAGAATCCATTCATCCGATAATACTGAAACTGGTTTTACTAGAAAGCCAAGTAATACGAAGAAGGTAGTAAGTAGCAGCCCATTAGCGTCCCACTGTTGGGCACAGACTTCCTTGGTCATAGGAGAGAGAGTGTTTAGAGTATAGACCTACCACACTGCTCCACTGTGGATTGGTAGGCATAGTCCATAAGTGCACTCTGTATTCCTTCACACTCATTTCGACGGCAATCCGACACGACCGGAGAGAGATTCCACGGTTTAACGTGCTCTTCGAAGCATGGGAGTGGAGCATACCGCCAACTTTATTAAGAAAATCTTAATAGAAAACTCAATTTTTTTTAAATCGTCCGACCCGGGACTGATGTCTGTAGTCGAACATGCCAACAGCCATTAGCCCAACAAACAAGATATAAGCACATAAAAAGGCAGCACCCAAAAATATTGAATTATTGATTAAAGTACGCCATAGCCTTTTGATTATGACGTACTTTTACGTTTGTAGTGTATCAGACTGGTTTAGTAACGCAGTATTTTTTTTTGTAGTATACTGTATATACTTATTGTTTTTAGACGGGAAATACCCGCCACCGAATATATATATGAGTAAAATAAGCATCGCCGTTGTCATTTAAACCTTTATATATTTATTAGAGCATTGTATGCTTGTTAGATTAATTAATACCTTTTTGTAAGAAGATTGATTAAAAAAAGTATTCATAAACGTCGTGAGAAAGCAAGAGATACAAAGCATGCAGATATGCTATTATTTTTTAAAATTTGAGTGGAAAGTTTATTTTTATTCAGTAATCGGTTAAAAAATTATTTTTTAACAAAAACTCCATAAAAAAGTTATTTAAAAATTCTGATGACGCTCTCTATTCGTATTGAATGTAGTTGTCTTTTAAAATTCATTTTATTTTTTAACGTTACGAGTTGACATTTCGTGTTTCGTTCACAATATTTTTACTTCAACACGCGTTCAATTCTTTACAGCCATTTTGCGTATAAAAATTCATTGGAGGTTTAAACTTTTATTGGGAAATTTAGAATTGTTTATTTTCAAGGTTTACTGAGATTCTTCTGTGTAATATTTTTTATATATAGGCACCGCCACAATAGCGTGGTGTTTTATTTAAGTTGATATGTGTCGTAAAAAAAAAGTTTATAACGCTTTCGTAGATTTAGAAAAGGCCTATGATCGAGTGGTGAGGAATGAGCTGTGGTCAACGTATGGGGTGAGAGGTAATCTGATTCAAGCATTGAAGTCTCTCTATGGGGGTTCTAGTGCTTGTGTCAGAATAAACGGGGCGTACACGGAGTGGTTTCCTGTCGAAAGAGGTGTTCGACAGGGATGTGTTGCGTCACCATGGCTGTTCAACCTATTCATGGATAAATGTTTGACAGATTTAAAAGAAAGTATGTATGGGTTAAGAATGAATGAATTACTCATCAAATGTTTACTCTACGCTGATGATCAAGTAATACTTGCGTCATCCGCTAACGAGCTACAGGAGATGCTAAATATTATGAATGAAGCTTTGAAAGGGAAAGGAATGAAAGTGAATGTAAACAAAACGAAAGTTATGCTTTTTGAACGAGATGAATCTATGATGAATGGCAATATTTTGATAGATGGGGAACAAGTGGAAGAGGTGAAAGAATTTGTATACTTGGGATCTAAATTTACAAAAGATGGAATATGTGAAAGTGATATTGAAAGGAGAGTGAATGCAGGGAATATGGTAAATGGTGCCCTGCGCGGCTTTATGAATAGCCAGATGGTGTCTTAAAGGGCCAGACTGGCTGTGCATGCTGGAGTGTTGGTGCCAACACTTATGTATGGTAGTGAAAGTTGGGTATGGCAGAAGAATCAAAAAAGTAAAATAAATGTGGTAGAGATGAGAGTGTTGAGAAGTATGAGTAGATTAAATCTGAGTGACAGAGTAAGAAATAATGTGATAAGAGAACGTTGTGGTTTCAAAGAAGATGTAGTGACTAAAATTGAGAAAGGTATTCTTAGATTGTTTGGGCATGTAGAGAGAATGAATGAAAGGAGACTGACAAAAAGGATTTATGAGTCAAGAGTGAATCTGAAGGGGAAGACCAAGGCGAACGTTCCTGGATCAAAACCAGGACATTTTAAATAAAGACCAAGTCAAGAGTACTTTAAACCGACGAACTTGTATGAAAGGTTTAACGAAAGGAAGTGAAGGAGATATGCAAGGATCGTGACAACTGGAAGGATGTTGTCTCTACCTACCCCTATGGGAATGAGGCGTGATGCTATATATGTATGTTTGCATCGTAAAGTAAGAGGTAAACCGTTTTTATAGTTCTACTCGGGTCGGATCATCGAAAGAATCGAAACTATACAATAATAAAATAAAATAAAAACAGATAAATATAATATTGTACGCAATTTTTATTTTTTTTTTTCATTATGTTTTTGTTATATGTATATATATAAAATATTATTACTTCGGTTCATTGTAGATGGTTCAATAACCATCCAACTGAGGTCCCTCAAATCAGTATCATCAAAAAGACAATAATGGCTGCCAAGATGGCTTTAGATGATTAAAAACATTGATTATTGATTTAAGATTTAGCAGTTTCCAAACGAATATGGTCATTAAGTATGGATATCCCCATATTTCTACGGGATCGACAAAAACGCGGGTAACATCGCGAAGAGCTGCCATTTTAATAATGAAGTTATAAGACTGTCTACTTTGTCAATATTTCAAAAATATACAATCGAATCCAATACTTGAAACAATTATGCTTTGTGCCTCTAAAGTGCTTTCTGCACGACACAAAAATTAAATCTTAAATATACTCGTATATATTACTCTACAAGCACTTATATGTAGTATATGTAGATCACGTACGCGTAACGAAAGTTTTTGATAAATTTCCCTCCAAAGAAACCTTTATTCCTATAGGGTCCGGAGGTTTCTATAATTAGTTTAAATAAGTAAGATATATATTTTGACTTATATTTTGCCGATAATACAGTCAGATACTTCAATTTTATCGATATTTAAAGATATGCAATTGCATTAAATATTTGTAATCATTAGCTTTGTATCGCTTTAGTCCCTTCGATACTCCCCGGTTCTATAATTACTTCATTCAAGAGACAAAGCCTATTTGCCATCTATATTTTATTTCCTACAAACATTTTGTTTGCAATTCGCTTAGCGGGGAATTGCTGGGAATATTACTTTATTTGTTCACGCTGACAGAACGCGTTAGTTTCACTCTATTTGATCTTTCCTCATATTTGCTTTATTATATTTACTGTTATTATTACAGATATTTTATTTGATGAGATAATATTGTTTTAAAGTCTTTAGTTCGGTTCATAGTTTGTTGCAAAGTGAATTAATGAAAGAAAATGTATTGCTTATAAAATAAGAACCAAGAATATTTATTTAAAGTATAAAATTATTGAAATAACTTTTCGACTCTCGACTCGTTAACTTTCTTGGACAAGTGATAACACCGGCACTCAAAAAACAAATTGTCTGTAGACCGAGCGCCAGCTTTCTATGGGTATGTTTTTTGACCCGCTAAATACGAATTTCAAGTCAGCTTAGGCCCTCCAGCCTTAAATTTCGAGTAAATTGCAAATAACTGCCACCACTTCACATGAAACTAGGTCTCATAAAATAATATGTCAAAGCTCTGGACAAGGATGGTGATTGTTTTCAGTACTTGAGAGAAAAGTTTGCGCCGATAAGTGATGCCAAATTAAAAACGAGAATTTTTAATGGACTCCAAATTGGATGCTAATATGCCTAATTTTATAGGTAAAATGAATGATACGGAGAGAGCACCCTGGGTAAGTTTCAAAAATGTGTGTCATAACTTTGGCAGCCCTGGCATGATCTCGAGGGTGGACCGGGTTTACCTATTGTGTTTAATGATTGTGTAGTACCTTATAGCCAAAAAGTTAAAAATCTGTGTATTTTTATAGATTATACGCTTTCCTGGTCCTTTCAGTTAAATGAAGTGAACAAAAGAATATATGCCACAATGAGTTCACTCAGACGCCTGCGTTCTTTTCTTCCAATTCCCACTAAAACAATATTAACCCACTCCTTACTGTTCTCTATTCTCGATTACGCTGACGCAAGCTATCTTGATTTGAACGAGGACCAATTAAACAAACTTGAGCGTCTTCAAAATATTGGTATTAGGTTCATATTTGGTTTACGTAAATATGACCATGTTTCCGAATTTCGTATAAAGCACAAGTTCTTTCTCTGCTGTATCGTGTGTTGTTCGATCCTCCCAGTCCCTTATACATGAAAATTCGCTTTAATTTCTTTCATGACAACGGGCATAAGATGGCACTAAGGTCTCCATATAGTCTAAAATTAGAAACTCCTATACACCGCACAAAGTTTTTTCAAGATTCATTCACGGTTGAAGCGACTCGCTTGTGGAATGCTCTTCCATATGAAATTCAACGTGCTCCCACTTTACATACTTTCTAAGTATTAGTTAAAAATCATTATCTTTCCCTTTACTTTATTCCCCTATAATGACGACGCAACTTATATATATAAGATGTCTGTGGAACGCTGGCGCCATCTATCGGCGTGGACAGAGTCAATGATGGTAGTCTCGGTTCTCTCTTATTCTCCCCCATATATATATATATATATATATATATATATATATATATATATATATATGTTCTTATCTGACTTTATTTGAATTATGAACTGTCAACATGTCTTTTTTCATACTCCTCACATCTTATCTGATTATATTTTATTCAAGCGTTAGTTTTTAGTTCAAATAAAATGACCTATGGATATATTTGACAGCTGCGATAAAAATGTTGAGTAAAATTCACGTTTGTATTTTAAAGAACGTAAGACGTTTAAAATATTAAAGTGACAATTAGTGAATAAGGAGAAGTTATTAGTTACCTGAAGCATTCCGAAGCGCAGCTCCATGTCCAAGAAGTGGTATTCCCTGGCATAAGGAGGACGCTGTCCAGGAGTCTGCTGCTGCATCATCTGGGCTGTGGGTGGTCCCAGGGATATTGGATGCGGTAGTACCGGCTGATGTCCTCCAGGAAGAATTGGAGCGAACTCCTGTTTACAAAAAAAAAATCCACATTAATTAATATTTTGTAACAGATAAATTAAACTTTAAAGTTGCTTGATCAAGAGTAAATTCGAAAGTTTTAAAGACACCACACCTGTGATAAACATTGGGGTCTTGTATTTATTTTTAATACCATTATAATAACACATAATCCTTTTGCAACTTCTACTAATTGTTATTCGATTAATTTATTAATACAATGTATTTTATGAAAATAGCACAGGTATCCTCTCTTGACGCCCATGTAAAATGTTTAAAGGTATATATCTATACCAGCTGTTCTCGTCGGTGTTACCCGCGTAGTTTTTGATTTCGTTGGAATAACGGAAAACCCGTTATAGAACAAGTTTAAGTCGCGAAAGGAACATGTGTGACGAATGTCAAATCAAAGGTTGTCTGATAAAGGAAATCTTTTTCTAAGTTACGCTTATATCAGGATCCCGTGGGAATATGGAGAAACACGTTCTTAGTACCTACGTCGCGAGAGGATAATATACGTAGAATTTAAAGTCAATCGATTGTTTTTCGCTTATACAGTCTTATCCTGTAGGAATATGGGGAAACTCGTTCTTAGTGAGCCTCTACGCTGTCGATGTGAAATATAGCCTTTGTCCTTTCTTAGGATCTAAACTATCTGTATACCAATTTCCATTTAAAAAAGTTCAGTAGTTTACATACAGAGACTTTCGCATTTATAATATGAGAAACTATTTTTTTTATATTACTTTTTGAATATAGAAATAAAATGTCTAAAAATTTATTAGGACATTAATAGACAAGCAAAGAACCAAATATGTATTAAATGAAATCAATGTTTTTAGTGAAATATTTTTCAGACAGGCTTAAAATGTATTTAGCTAATTTAGTATGAGATGAATATGGTAGACAATAGCGCCTTAGTTAGGTTATTATCAAATTAACAAGTACATTAACTGATCGTAATAGAAATTTATCAAAGATCTATTAATAGGTGATAAACGCATATAGAACAATAGTCGTCCAAAACAATAAAGTGCTTCACGTGTATAATTTTGATATTGTCTAGTTATGAATAGAGATAATTTGGTAATATATACGACATATGTTAAACAATGGCAATTATCGTTATTGTACAATAGATGCTAATTTGTTAGTAAGATATTAAACAAATAGGTACAAAGTATGAAAATTATCTTTTTATAATAGTTTGTTATACAAACATTTTTATCTTGCCAAGATTCGCATAACAAAGGGTGTCTGGATCGTTTGCAGTAATAAAATCACCTTTGACCACTTTCCTTGTAAAACTCCTTTGTAAACATTTATTTTTATGCCTTTAAGCCATAATAGCATTTAATTTTACATAAAGAACTTACATATATTTTGTTGATGTCATAGTCATATATAATTTAACTATCAGTAAATGTGATATGCCTGATGGACTAGTAGTTAGCATGTTCGTCTACAAACACGAGGTCCTGGGTTCGAGTCCCGGGTCGGGCCAATTCAAAATAGATATTGAGTTTTCTATTAAGATTTCCTCAATTTTTGCCCGAAGTTGGGAATTTGGCGGTGGGATCCGTGCCTCGGAGAGCACGTTAAGCCGTCGGTCCTGCGCCTGATCTGACTCCGGTCGTATCGGATTTCCCTCATATCGAACTATGAGAGTGAAGGAATAGAGTGTGCAGTTGTGTACTATGCCTGCCATTCTGCAGCGTGGTGGGTTTATACTCTAAAAACCCTCTCTCATATGAATGAGGATGCCTGTGCCTAGCAGTGGGACGTTAATGAAGCTCATTACTACTTACAAATGTCATATAACTCCTTTGACGAAAACGAAATCATTAAATGTATTATATGTATCCAGAAATATTATTTATATACATACTTTTTATTTAATTGTATAGTTGGCAACCTACGAAAGTCTTGTTTATTTTTAAAAGAAAATGTTTTCAAAATGGAATATCCGAGATGCTCAATAGCTTGAGTCATTGAAAATGTGTTGGTATTGTGTGCGCAATAAAATGCAAAAGACGGCACACGTTTTTCTCTTTAATTTTATTTACAATTCTGTTTTAACTCCTAAACTGAAGATTTGTGTGACTGTTAATGCGGTGACGTGTAAAATATAACATTTATTATTTATTATAAAATATAAGAGAGATAATACAAAATATTTATTGAAGTGTGCCGTGTTTGATTTAGATTGATTTCACCAATTTCTGGTAAGGGATGATTTTTACTATTTATTTATACGTTGAGTCTTAATTAGTGATATAAAATAGCTAGTTACAAGGTGTACAGGAATATGGTGGTAATATAATAAACGGAAGAGATACGAAGGCCTACACATTTGTTGGAACCTTTTGAGTTTTTGCTTCGCTATTAAAGGTCCAATTGTCTAATTGTAAGTCTAGACTACGGGAGGGCTTCAGTATAGCTATTTACTCCCCTATAAGTATCATCTTCTATGCAGGGCTAAGAGAGTAACAGTGATTACAGTAATATGGGGGTACAGTACAGTTACATGGATGGCGGCAACTCGGCGGGCGACCTCCCTCGGGAGCTGCGGGTGGAGGTTCTAGCAGCTGCCTATTATTGAAGGGCGGCTGCAAGGACCAGAAGGGTGTCAACTGATGCCGACTAGGTCCGGAGGATCATGGCTTTAGTAGACAGAACACTGATCCAAAGGTGGCATGAGGATCTCGGATCTCGTACAGTGTGTCTGATCAAGGTGGGAGCGATCGGTCCTCACCTGAAGAATTGGTTATTAAGGGGGCACGGATCTCTCTCTTACAAGCTTTAGCAGGTGCTGACCGGACATGGTTGTTTCGGCAAGTACCTGCATGGTGAAAGTTCTTAGGGACGAATCGCCAGACATGAGTGTGATGCACCTGTGAATTCAGCGCAATACACTCTGGCAGAATTCCTACCGTGCGGACCCAACGGAATCTATTGACGTTGGTCGGAGGGAACCTTTTACTGTAGTTGGTGCAATGTTCACCGGTGATATAGAGTGGAGGGCTCTACCAATCCTCTGGTGCTCCACACAAGGATGTGGAGGGTTTCGCTGCGTTTTAGTGGGTATTCTGACTTGCCATACCCGTTAAGATTTTAAGTTTGATCGGGGCGCGTAAAGGCTTTTGAAGCATAATAAAAAAACAACCCTACAAGTAATATGCCACAGTGCAAAGAAATTACATTCCGGCAAGTTACTATGCTACCACTAACAACTTATTGATTTGTTTTTTAAAAGGCAATTAGAATTTATTTTTAGTAAGACGGTACTCTTTAATTTTGGAAATTACCACGTGCCGTTAATGCTGATTTAATTTATATTTATATAGTTGACATAGAATATTTTATATACTACAGTTGCAAGATGGATGAGTTTTATCGTAGTCCAATACCATTAACTCGGCGCTCTCAGGTTTTTCAGTATCTTCCAATCAGTCATTCAATCTACAAGTGGGGAAATGAAATATCGTATATTCGCAAAGGATTGTTCACGTTTGCAAAAGGGAAGCCTTTTCAGGGTGTTACATCCTTACAATAATACCTTTATAGAAACTATTTGACCGTTTCTATATTCAGGTATTTATACGTGCGAATACGTCAAAGTATCCATATATAATTTATTTATTTATAATAGAATAGTAGTAAAACTAGTATTTTCTGAGGTACAACATTATGTCTGTCAGTAGTCTAAACTGTCAATAGTTAGTTACCTTTGTATTTATATTTCATTCCTAATATTAGATTACTTTAATTCTTAAACTTTTTAAAAGTACTCGTTACAATATTCAATTGCAATATATATCTACTGTCTAGTATTATAGATCACGGTTAATTATGTAATGAAACGTATTTCTTTAAAAGACTATATATAGGAAGACAATAAGATTCAACAATGTAGGACAAATTTCATTAGGTTTTCTTAAAGATATTAGACAGAAATAAGTATATAATATTTTAATTATATAAAGTGCCATTATCTATGATCTTGGATGGATTTACTCATTTTTTATGAATATATTTATAGGAAATTGTCTAATCAACAAATAAAAGTTTTTATCTAAGGATGCTACAAAATTAGTCTACATCACGCCTTTTTGTAGCAATACATATAGCTATAAAAAATTACACAGGAAAGATGTCGTTATCCCGTAATTATAAATTAATTTACAATTCTGGTATTCGGCCGGTTAGGTGAGTTACATTCTAATCTCTTTGTGACTGAGATATGAGCCACCGGGAAAAAATCATGAATTGAATTTTGGTTTGAATTTAAAATTTAGAAAAGAGAATTCATGAAATATTTTATTGTATATTTTATGAAAAATAGTATATTCAATTATTAAATAACGAGTGTGTCCAATTATTAACAAAATACCAAAACTAATATTTTTGAACTTAAACTCTAAAAGAACTAGCTGTTTCACTGGTGTCATTCATTTAGTTCCAGTTACCGTAGGAATATGAAAAATTCGTTCTCAGGGCATCTATATCGCGAAAGGAATATGTGAGCCAAATTTCAAACCAAACTAGCGTCTAGTGGTGCGAACTTAACATTGTTTTCTTATCCTGAAACATTTTTATTTTTCTTTGCTTAAGAACCTTCTATACTATATTTAAAAACGTAAAAAAATACATGAATAATATCGGTAAAGTAGTTTTTACGTTATGGCGGAGCAAGGGACAAGGGACATAGGAATAATTTTTTATGTGCTTAGTTTATAAGATTTCTTTATGACTTTTAAGCTGTCATTTTAAAAATAACATTTTAGTTGATTATTATTGCAGTAAAATTTTAAAATATAAAATACTATTTAGAAGACCCGGTACAATTTGTATCAGGTATATATTTTGATTTATATTTATTTTGAAGTGTAATCATAACATGATTTTTTGAACACATCCATAATTTTTTGACAAAAATGAAATACGTCAACAGTACACAATTTTACATTTTAAAAGTCTAAATACGCGATATCTCAAAATATTACGGGTATCTTTTGTTCACTCAAAACCGTTAATTAATAGAACAGGAAATGGTTCACAATTAGGAATATCTTGTTCGGGAAAAATGTTGTTGGTTATACTATTATCCTTGCATCTAGTTTTACTAAAACCTTCTAAAGTTAAACTTAGTCAAATTGGTCCAGCCGTTCTAAAGTTTTAGCGATATTAACGAGCTTAAATTTATTTATATATATCGAAATAATAGTATAAAATGTATATTAATTATTTTAAGTTAAGTTAAGAAAAAAAATTATACTAAAGGTAATCTATATATATAAAAGCAACTTTTTTTTCTTTGTTATCGATAAACTTGAAAACTACTGGACCGATCGGCATGAGACCATGACCATTTGAAGCGGAATTAATTGTAGAAGGTTTTAGGCTATTCATTTTTTGTATTCCATCAACCCTGTACCATTTTTTTTAGTTTATGTGAATAGTCATTTGTTTCTGCTACGAAGCGCTCAAAGATCGGCAAAATGTATAACGTCACTTCAATGCTTATAAATGCGTTTCCACACACCCTCCCACGCATTCACCCGCGCACTCCCACACATCCACCCATGCATCCACCCACGCATCCACCCACGCACTCCCACGCATCCAACCACGCATCCTCAAGGTTGTGACATGAATTATTAGACCGTTATCTATAGCAATGGTATTTGTTAATTCATTTCTAGGTTATGTAAAGATGTCATTTATTTGCGCTATCTTTTGTTTCAAAACAAAAAGATTATGTGTGTCATTTAGTCGATTGTATTTTGTTTATATTTATTTAATATAAAAATGAATCGCAAAATGTGTTGGTAAGCGCATAGCATACTATATATATACACATTTAAATTCTCATACGATGTCCCGATAACTCACACTATTTGAGTCACACTAGTAAAGTAATAAAATATAACAACTTTGGTTCGAAAGTTATATAAGAGAACACTATTTGCTTGCTACTGCCAGTTACGCTCTGAGTCGGATTAAATAAATAATAAACTCATGTTGGTCATGCAAGACTTATTTTCCTTACCATCATAGTTTCCCTAAGGTTTATGTTTACCGCTGCAAACATTGTAGTACTGAAGACACTATATATTTAAGTAAAGCAAATTTATAAGTCGTCTACTTTGTTTAAAAACGTCCAGGAAAAGCTTTATTTATTAACAGTTACGAGTATTTTCTACTATGTGACCTGTCTGATTGTGGTAGTGCCAAAAAATTAAATCTAGCCTTTTCAGGGCGACATAAATCTTTAAACGATTCAATCATGCCTGGGTTTTGATATCATATAAATTACCCCATGAGAATATGGTAAATAGAACATTATTTAAAATACAAAATAGTATTAATTATGTAGTTCGCAATTTTCATTACAATTGAATTTAAACATGGTAAATAATAAAGCAAGTGGTTTAATTTACACGATACGTAAATTATAAAACCAGATTCAATTATGTGGCGAACAGTTGTGCAGCAATTTTTCCTAATAGGTTGATTTTCTAATATACAAGAGTTGGCGGAATTATATTTACATATATTAGCAACGTTACACTGAATTCTTATAAACTCCTGGAGAATAATTTCATTGGCGCGAATAACAAGTAAAAGTTGATTGCAATTCTCTCTGTAGTTTCTCTCTGAATTGTAGATAGGTAAATATGACTGAATTGTGATACATTAAAGGAAAAATAAAATATATGTTTTTTTAATATATGTATACGCAAAACTAACTTTTTTTTTACTTACCTTGTGTTGAAAATTGAGAAAAGATGTTATCGAAAAATTAATTGGGCTATTATTTCCCAAAATTTTCGTCGTGAATTATCACCGCAAGAATTTTACAATGAACTTAACATTTTTTACACTAAAAAAGCTTATAGCACTACATAATCTATGTAAAAAATTGGTTCTATACAGATATCTCATAATCTTCATAAAAATAAGAGCTTGTTTATTGCATACGTATAATTTAAACATAACATTACGAATAGACACTTTCAATTTTATTTATTACAAGAGATAGTGAAACTTCAGTCTTATATATGCCGATAGGAGAGATCCTTTTTATTACGGTATACATTGGCGTAGTTCTTAAAACTACTCTCGACCTTCGAGTTTTATAGCTAACAAAATTGATTTATTTTTTATTGAGGCACAGTGTTTTGAAACTAAGATATTATTTTATCACTACAGTTGCCGTTTTGTTATTAGTTTTATTGGAAAATAACTGAAAAGAATTGTTCTTAAATTAAATTTATACCCCTTAACATACAAGTAGCATAACGTGTGACATTCTTTTTACGATAAACATCCTATCAATATTTAAATTTAATACAGTTCAAAAGAATTTCTTTAGAGTAAGTAGTCTAAATATCTGTTATTTTATTGGAACAGCTTCGGAAAATTGCTCGGCGGGCGATTTCCGTGATCGCTACCATTTATTGTCGGATATTTTGTTTAGATAGCTCCTGAGAGGGGAGATTAAAGTAAAAATCGGAAGATACCTTGTTATTTAAAAAGTAAAAGTAACAAAACATAACATAGAGGAGCGTATGGTGAGTTCACCATAAATAAAAAAGGCTCAGTTAATATGCCCGGCGACATTTTTTATTTGGACACTTTTTTTTCACGCTGGGAAATAACTTTCAGCGCCCAGATCAGACCTAAATCTTATCGGAGTTTGGGAATCGTTGACAGGCAAGAATACCCACTAAAGCCCAGCGACACCCTTCACTTTGTGGATCACCAGAGTATCGGTAGACGCAATCTACCCTGGCAATCCGGATGATTTCTCTGGGAAACTTAAGAAGGAGGAAGTAGAAGCGCAAATCTATGCCCCCCCTACCTCCTGCGTCGGAGAAGAGGAGCGTCTATGAATTTCCCTCTTTGTCTCTCATGTGCCTCCTTCATCGAAATAACAATTTACGTAAGTTACTACAAAAGCATTAAGTTAAAATAATCATGTCATATTTTTTGAACTGAACGCATAGTTTTAACGTTTATTACTTTTTAATTTTTAAAGGAAATTGTATTGATACTTTCCTATGATTTAGTGGTTTGAACAATAATTCTTGATAAATCCTTGACGCCCGCTTAGGAAAAATATATTTTTAAGTTTTGTCAGAATTTAAGTAAGATTAAGATATCCTGGAATGATTTTGTGTTTCCAGCCACTGACACTGCAATAGAACGGTATGAGGAGGAATAAGCTTATGTCTCTCCCTCCTTTGATGAAGGAAACCAGTAATGGAATGCTACGAGGGGATCATTTTACGTGTACGTTAAAATCTAATAAAATAAATCATAACGCTGAGAGGCTTCTACACTAAGAGGAGATACGTAAAGCCATTGAGTAAAATATAAGTTTCTTTTCAATTCTTTTTTGTACTTTAATTTATGTACTTTATTTTATTTGTATATATTTTAGAAATAGGTGGTCCTTTTTATATTTACGTATTATAAAGCATTTTCTTTGCTTGGTATCTCGTCTTTACTAATAAGCCATCGCGAAAGCTTACCACCAATTCGACGTAGGTTTAAAGGAAATACGCATTTTTATAATATTTTCGAAGTCGTTATTTGAAGCTCTGCTAATGGAGCGAGCACTTGCATCAGTTACGAGGATACGCAAGTTAATCGTTAAAACACTTACATGCCAGGCCAGTATATTATGGAGACTCCCCCATACGGACTCCGAAGCGAAGGCAAGCGTTAAATGTCCTTCTTCAAGCGAGTGTATTATTTGCAACATCCTTGGATGACGCATTTTGTCCAATTGTTCGACGGAGGCTTTTATTCGATCCAGCATACTTTCCTTCCGCTTCGGCTTGTAGAGCTTATCCGCAATGCGCTTGTCAAAGACAAACACGGAACACTCCTGGAAATGAAATAGAAAGTAAGCTGTTGCTACGAATTTTATATGCATGATAAGACGGAACTGGCTTTAGAGACGTTTGTATCGAACGTTTGCTTTAAACTTTTGATAGGTTTGTTAGATTTGAAGTTCGAATTGGCATAAATATACGCTTCATGTCAATTTGATATAGTAGTCTTATAGTTATTTAAGTTAAGTAAGTAGCAGCCCATTAACGTCCCACTGCTAGGCACAGGCCTCCTCACAACGAGGAGCGAGGATTTTTAGAGCATAGACCCACCACCCTGTTCCCTGAGCGACCCGTGCTTCCTGGAAAGCCATTGTTCCAGGTGAGGGCGGGTCGCCTCCACAGTGGCCACGCCCGCTACTGGGGTCCTAAGATCCTCTTTCCATCGTTGGATCAGAGCGCGGTCGGCTCGAGCCCTGATCCTCCGGATATCTTGTATATAGCTGAGAACTTAAGTTTTAAGGACTTTTTGTAATATAACTACATTACGATTTTTAATGGGTGAACTTCAAGATTGTTAAATTATGGTCAATTTTAGCAAGTGACATTATTAAATTGTTTATATTATATTCACGTTGTTTTAGTTTGTATATGAATAAATCATGATGTGGATTTTTTAACTTGTTTAAAAATAATTAAGCAAAAATTTTCTTGGCTTTAATACGACCTAAAAATGTGTAAAAACCAAATTATCATTTAATGTGTGTGAACTTTGTTTTAACCGAAGGTTTGATAAATAATTTAGTAGGATCCACAGATATAAATTGTGCGAGGGGTTGGGGACAGAGGTAGATGAATACGACATAGCTGCGTGAACATCAAGGCCCACATGATGAGAAATTAATGCCATCAATCTGATGTCACCCTTAACGAGACCGACACGAAAAAAACTTGAAATAATTAGACATTTTGCATTAATGGAGCACATAACGAGTTTTGCCGAAGAACATTATTACAATACCCAAAATTAGGTTTCTGGCAAGCTCTTCACACATGCGCACCTTGGTTTAACGATCTCAGAATTAAGATGTAGAATGTTTCTGAACTAGTCAGGCAAGATTCAATATTTCCCAACACAAGTGTATACAAGCTACTCCGTACAACCATGGAATACTAGATATTCCGTTGTTCGTTTTCCTTTAAGTTTTGAGATCTGAAGTTTTGAAGTCCTACTTGGTAGGTATGTAGACAACATTCAGATACATTTTCGTTAACGTATCAATAGAAGCCGAATGATTTTTGCTGATGAAACTTATAAACTTGGCAGCCATGTGCAAATTACTTTTCTGTACATAAACAAAATCTAGTACACCCTAAAATTTATCATTATTTTGCCGAAAGGATTGGTACCGTTTTTGTCAAAGCTTTCTTTACATTCCTGGAAATGTCTACTAAATAAGGATTCCGTTTAAATATTAAATCGATCTTTTTTATATCGCTTCAATTTTTTTCGCCTGTCGCATGTCACATTACACCCGGTCGCGGAGTAGGGGTAAAGTGAAAGGTGCTCGGCATAGCAGCCAAGGCCCATATGGCGGCGCCCATGGCTTGTATTGGATTTTCACAAGAATCGTCGTTTCATAAAAGCACACAATGTCTTTTTTCCCAGTTAGAGTATTATCAGGTTAACCAGAATTTAAAGTTACATGTTTAATGCTATCAAACTGTGTTCGCTTAAATTACTCTGTGTTCATTGGAAATACGTTCTATAATTTTGTCGCTTGAGTATTAAGTGAATTTTGATCGAATTTGTAATAGAGTTGTGGACAGGTGTGTTCAGAGTTTACGTGACGGCCTTAATTCGTTTTGCACCCGTTTGAATTTTACGATGTGTTACTTAACTAAAATACCTACTATTTGCTCAACTTTGAAGTATTTTATCCACGAAGTATAGTTGTTTTTAAATTGTAATTACCCTAATGTCCTCTTACTTAATTACTATAATAAGACAGCAGCTCGTAGATTTCTTTCTTCTTTCTTCTTTTCTAGATGAAATTAAGTGACCGGGCTAGTATTCAAAGCATGCTTCTTTCAGTATCGCTAGTAAGAAAACTGGAACTCTGGATAGTAAAGGACAAAAGAATATATCTTCGCAGATAGATCGACGAAGCAGCTGTTTTAAATAATTGATTTTCGAAACTTTAACATAAAATTAGTGTGTTTTAATTTCTCTTATTCGTCGTCGTCGTCGCCGCTTCAACCGATGGACGTCCACTGCTGGACATAGGTCTCACGTAATGACGTCCACAAGGCCCGGTCTCGTGCCGCCTGGCTCCAGCAGCAACCCGCGACCCTCTTTATGTCGTCGGTCCACCTTGTGGGGGGTCTCCCTACACTGCGCCGCCCGGTGCGTGGTCGCCACTCTAGTACCTTCGGGCCCCAACGTCCATCGGTCCGTCGGACTATGTGCCCCGCCCATTGCCATTTCAGATTCGCGATTCGTAGGGATATGTCGCTGACTTTGGTTCTACTACGGATGTCCTCATTTCTGATATGATCGCGTAGAGAAACTCCGAGCATAGCCCTCTCCATCGCACGCTGAGTGACTCTGAGCTTTCGATTGAGGCCCATAGTCAGCGACCACGTTTCGGAGCTGTAGGTCATCACTGGCAACATGCACTGTTCGAAGAGCTTCGTCTTCAGGCACTGAGGGAAATCGGACGAAAATATCTGGCGTAGTTTCCCGAACGCTGCCCAACCGAGCTGGATTCGGCGGTTTATCTCTTTGTCGAAATTGGACCTATCTAGTTGGACTATGTGTCCCAGGTATGTATATTCGTCTACAATTTCGAGTGCGGAGTTCTCAACGATGACTGGGTGGAGCGGAACATGGATATTGGACATAACTTTCGTCTTATCCATGTTCATTTTTAGGCCCACCTGTCGAGAAGCTCTGCTGAGGTCATCGAGCATTGCATTGAGATCTTCCAGAGTCTCTGCCATAATGACCACGTCGTCGGCAAACCGTAGATGAGTGATGTACTCGCCGTTGATGTTGATGCCCAGTCCGTTCCACTCCATAAGCTTAAACAGGTCCTCCAACGCCGCAGTAAAGAGCTTCGGGGAGATAACATCTCCCTGTCGCACTCCACGCTGCAGTTGGATAGACTCTGTGCTTTGGTCCTGTATACGGACTGACATAGTGGCGTTTTCGTACAAACACTTCAACACGTGTATGTACCGGTGGTCAATTCGGCATCTCTGCAAAGATCTCAACACGGCCCATGTTTCCACCGAATCGAAGGCTTTCTCATAGTCCACGAACGCCAAGCAAAGTGGCCGATTATACTCCTCGGTCTTCTGTATAATCTGCCGCAGCGTAAAGATGTGGTCTATGGTACTAAAGCCTTTTCGGAATCCGGCTTGTTCGGGGGGCTGGAAGTCGTCAAACTTGCGAGCGAGACGATTCGTAATGACCCTCGAGAACAGCTTATAGACATGACTTAGCAGCGCAATAGGTCTATAGTTCTTCAATAAGGTGTTGTCACCTTTCTTGAAGAACAGAACTACCACGCTCCTATGCCACGCCTTTGGCACCGTACCTTCCAGGATGACGGAATTGAACATTCGCTGAAGGACTTTTAGAATGGGTTTTCCACCCGCCTTCAGGAGTTCCGCTGTGATTCCGTCATCACCAGGTGCCTTGCTGTTCTTCATCTGTTTAAGGGCCATACTAATCTCGTACAAGCTGACGTCCGGGATATCTTCGGTATAATGTCGAGTAAGTTTGGCACGAGGATCTTTAGCCAAACTATCAATAGGCTTGCAGGTCGATGTGTATAACTGCCCATAGAAACTCTCAACCTCCCTCCGAATCTCAGGTCCAGATGCAATGAGTTCGCCGTTATGAGTCCTCAGCCGCGTCAACTGGCTCTGACCGATAGACAGATCTTTTGCGAACACTTTAGTGCCTTTGTTGCGTTCGATGGTATCTCGTATACGCTCGGCATTAAAGTGTCGCACATCACGCTTTTGCGATTTAGAGATCTGTCTATTGATCTGCCGGTATGCGGACGCGTCTGCTGCAGACTGCAAGCTCATTGCATGTCTCTGTTCCATGAGATTAAGAGTATGGTCTGAGAATCTCTTGGTTTTCTTTCT
The DNA here is from genome assembly GCA_015832385.1 of Elymnias hypermnestra. Taxonomy (NCBI): domain Eukaryota; kingdom Metazoa; phylum Arthropoda; class Insecta; order Lepidoptera; family Nymphalidae; genus Elymnias; species Elymnias hypermnestra. The sequence goes on along the minus strand of JACTOM010000069.1, from coordinate 3,332,048 downwards.
ACGGGGTTTATAGAATTTCATCCCAACCGTATGGACAGTTTCCACTAGCCTATTGTTTAGCTCGTCCACGGATTCGCAATTCTCGAGGCAAGCGAAGCGGTTTTGCAGCTCCAGTTGGAAGCTCTCGGGGTCTTGGATATGAGCGCGAGTGGGTCGGAGCGTTGACTTCACCAGTCTGTTCCGTTCACGGACAACGTCAATATTCAATGTGCCTCTTACCATACGGTGATCGCTCCCAGTTTTCACTCTATTGATCACAGAGACATCATTGAATATATTTCGCTTCGTAGACATGATGAAGTCAATCTCGTTTCTCGTGGAACCATCGGGACTAAGCCAAGTCCACTTTCGATGTGGCCGTTTCCTGAAAAAGGAGTTCATCATGTAGAGGCCCTCCCTTTCCATGAAATCGGCCAGCATTTGACCTCTCTGGTTCCGTTGCCCGTATCCAAATTGCCCCACTCTCAACTCTGCCCCACTTCGTTCGCCGAGTTTTGCGTTGAAATCTCCCATTACAATATTGTAGTGTGTCCTAGAGGTATGTATGGCTCTTGATATATCCTCATAGATAACCTCTATATCATCATCTGGATGCGATGATGTCATCGCATCCAGATGATGATATAGAGGACCTTTAACGAATACCGTTTGGTAATTCTGAGTATCAGGAACGCTACCCCGTTGGACACGCTGTTAACTTCTATAACGCTGTTGACGAGGGATTTGTGGACGAGGAACCCGACACCACCTTGGGACTGGTGTTCGCCCTCTCGGTAGTAGAACAACTTACTGGATTTGAGGATTATCGTGTCCTCCCCCTCTCTACGGACTTCCGACAATCCTATAATATCCCAGTGTAACTTGTTTACTGCTTCTTCCAGTTCGAAGATCTTTTCGTCGGTCCTCAAAGTGCGTGCGTTGTATGTTGCCAGGTCAAGTCGTCGGGGTTGGCAGCGGAATCTCTTCCGGAGATTCTTAGCACCCCCTGCCCCGCCGTTACCGTAACCGCTGCCAGAGCTAGGAATAGCGGGGCTGCCGGGGACTGGGGGCCATTGCTGCCTTGTTTTAGTCATCGTGGTTGTGCCAGTAATCACCACGCTTGGCAGGCGGGTTGGTGATCGCAGTTTCTCTTATTAGAAGTACTACAATTAAACATTAAGAACTGTGTAATCTATGGTATAATTATATTTAAATTAAATAAACAAATTTAATATTGTTATGATGATGTTTATCATCATTACGAAATAGCCGACTGAGTTTGGTGTGGGTTCTACTTAGGAAAGGGGGCAGAAGAACCTCCGTAACCTTAGATTTGAAGTCATTTTTTGATACCATCATCAGTAGTACATTAGAATTAGTGTGTGGAAGAAAAGATATTTGACGATTCAAAGGTGCTGTAAATAACTACTTCAATAAATATATTTTGTATTTTAATATAATCTATTATTATATCGGTATAAAAATTTGAAATAAGTATAATAAAAATAAGAATTAACCGAAACTGTCTTAATATGTCTGCTTAAAATAAACGTTCTAATAGTGGTCAGGGCATTGACAGACGTTAACTACATTTCATTATTTTGCTTAGCAATTAAGCAAAGTAAATTTAGTTTCGTGAGTTGTTTAACCGAAGTGTCAGTGGTGATAATTTGGTGGTCAACTTAAGCTTAACTTTACCAAACATTCAGCCGTCAACGTTATTTTTTGTCTCCAAAAAGGGATAGAATCGATCGTATTTAAAAAAAAATTAAAAGTGCGTGCGTACAAAGTACATATGCCAGAAGTGAAATTTATTTGGCAAACCAATTTTAAGCCTTGTTTATATTTATACAAATCTAAAACTTTATATTTCCGAGATTTAGAGGGAGGCAAAAAGGGAAGATATGTTAGGAATTTAATTGTCATTAAAATATTAAAAGCGTTGAAAATTAATACAAATAATTTATTGAAATCTCAAATGACATTTATTCTCATCTCAATTGTCAATATCCCTCAATCTCAATTGTCAATAAAAATGCCACGTGTTTTATGGCAATATTAGAAATTATTAATGAAATTTTGTTTTTGTATTTGAAATTTAGAAAAGAGAATTTTTTATTTCATATTTTATGAAAAACTAAATTTTAAATTAAAATGAATAGTGGCAAATTAAAATGCCACATTTAATTATATGTAAATATTAAAATTACCCAACCTTCAAACGAATTAGCATAAAAAAACGCTGCACATATTCGTGTCGCTGATCACGTGTTTCATTCGCAAAAAATTTCCTTTTTACTTAAATAATGCAATGGTTTGAGATGACTAAATGCGTCTTTTATAAAGCAATAAAATTACGATCATCGTCGACGACGACGAAAATTGTAATAGTATTTTTAATATTTGGCCCCCTATTTATACTGTCTCTCGTCATTAATCAATCCCAACCTGAATTATTTTCAGTTTTGACCGCACGTATTTTTTTTTGTAGTGTTTATGGAAAAGAACATTATTATTTTTATATTACATATAAAACCGTTAACATAGCTTAGCTAGTAAGACAATATTATGCTTACCTCTATCTTGTAATCTTATTCGTATATAATCCGGATCAAAGTTTCTACTAATAATAGATCATTATTCCGGGCTTAGTTATTCAGACAATAGATGGTTTACAGCGAAGTTTTGGTTTAAATTAAGCATATAAATAATATATGTCAGGCCGAAACAATAGTTCTTGTTATTTAGTTCATCGTATTATAGTACTCGTTTTTAATCCGTTCAAGATCTATAGTAATTAATTCCTTATTGAACACTGTGAATGTTAGTTTTATCAAATAAATTTAATTTAGTTTTTTATTAGATTATTTATTAGTTAGACTTTTTTTTTCTGTATATTACTTGTTATTGATAGATTATAACCTATCACATAAAGTGTTCTGTAGAAATTAGTTTTTCTAATAAGATAATAAAAATTATCCACAATTGTAAGTTTATTTTAAATTTAGGTAACTGCATTTTCTAATTTAGCTGGTTCTGGTCTAAAGGTAGGCTTCAGCAAAGATTATGTCTAGAAACTATAATATGTAAATAAATTACCTCTTACCAGGTAATTTTCACGTCTCATCAAGTAAGATCGCAGTCAAGCGCTCCCCTCTCAGCAATAAAAAAAATTAAAGTAATAAAATCAAGATCCATATAAACCGATGCGGGATTTCGATTTTCATTTTGAAACACCTACATAAAGTAAGAGACATAACACACACTCGATTGCTTATTGCGTATTCACACCACTAGTGTTGATGACATATGTTTCACGACGCAACTAGACCGCAACACCCGTAAATCTGACCCTTGGTTAACTAACCGCAGCCTTTTTCTGTAAATAGAACGAGCCCATACTAAACATTCTATACATAATAGTATCGAATTTGTATTTATAACACAAAATTTTAAATATATACGTTTAACAAAAATAGATAAGGAGAAGTAAAATAATAGTTATCAGATAATATGCCATTGTTTTGGAGGAAACCAATCCTTTAAAAAATTTAGACAAGAACAAGTTAGAATCCGGAATAGTCTATATTTTGTTGTGTTAAAACTCATTTTCAAATCAACAAAAATAATGCACGACAAGTCATTGGGTGATTGAATTTAGCTTTTTTGAATATTGTTACTATTTTTTAGTAGCAGCGATGTAATAAGAAGATATAATGATAAATTAATGTTGAAAGTTACTTATACAACTGTGTGGTTATAATGCAATGTTTACTTACTATTTTTTTCCATATTGTGATATGTGAAACGAAAAAAGAGGTTAGTTAAAAAGATAGGCCTTTATGGAGATTTAATATAAATTTACAATGATATCTTCAGCAATGAACTAAGATAGTGAACCACACCAATATCTGATAATTACAGAACAAAGTTAACTATATTTTTTTTCTACATTCTTCAGACAAGGCAATACACTAGAGACATAGACGGTTATGTTCTAATATTTATTTATAATATTAAATATTATTTTACAAAATGTTTATAAATAATACAAAGCATACATGTTTACTATAATATTATAAATTGACCTTTATGTCTCGACTACAGGAGTGCAGGATACAAAAGGGCGGACAAAACAAGAGCATAATATAATAAACAAAGCTTTTAGAGAAATTTCATAAGTATTTTCTGAGCTTGACATTGTCTTCGCAACACTGAAACCTTGATAGTCTTATATTGTCTCGTAGAATATCCATTACCGTTAACTCTTGCGTATCCCCACGTATCTTAGAAGTTTATAGCAAAGATAAAGACATTGAAATATAATAACTAATGTCTCTAAAAATAAATCTATGAAGTAAGGTGGTAGTTATAGGAATTACGACGTTGCGATCAAAAAGGGGTTCTTATGTCGTCAGTGGGGTAATGCACTTGTATATGCGTAAACATTTGGCATTATCGAAATGAGTTAACGAAATCTTGACCGCAGAATATAGAAATTATAATAAAAACAGATAAATAAAATTAATGAAAATAAACTCCTCGACAAGCTTTAGCTCTACATCCAATTTCAGTACAGTTTAATCATATTTTTGAGTATTATAATGTAATTAACATTATAATTAATAAATTACGTATACGTACGTGCGTATTGCGTATTTCTAAATGTCGTATCTTTAATTTGTCCAAATTTAGATTAATAATATTTTTCTTATGAATTTTTTTAAATAAATTGTTTGTTTTTTTCTAAACAACTGAACTTCGACGTTTAATTTTATCATCCGGTCAATAAACGGCAATTTTCGTTCACTTTTTCTATATATATATATTGAAGGTAATAATTGTAATTAAAATATTATAGAACTTATATACACATCGCATAAATACAAATAACCATTGTCACGCTACACGTAAATATGTAGTTTTCTTATTTTACCTATATTTTGTACATTCTCATATATAAGTTTAAAATGCTACATTTTCGATAACTTTGTATTTAAATTGCACAATAAAAAATGATATATTTTACTCAATATAACCTTCATGCTAAACATTGCGCCACGATGCCGTCGCATGGTGGAAAATCGCTGAACCAACTCACTCTTGCGGCATAATAAGATGTATTTATATAAATGGACGCCCCGCTGGTTTTATATAAATATTAATAACAACTCATCTTTATATATCTATTCACCCGTTACCTATTAGCTGATGTGTGTATTTAAGCATTAAAATATTTGTTCTTTTCTTCTATCAACAGCCGTTAGCAATAGATATAGCAAAAATATCCTATCTTAAAGAGGATCTGAGTAGTCTCTGTTTGTGTATTGCGAATTGTGTAATGTGTATTGCGAAGTAATTGGACTTCTTTCGCATAATTATTTTAGGAAAAAATCGCTAAAGCCTTATGTTAATATACGAAGTTAACGTTGATTGCCTTTAGAAGATAGTCGAATAAGAATTAATAAAAAATCGTTTAGTTTACATATTGACTTGCACAATTTCAAATTAAGCGAGTAAAATTTCAGGGGGAATCTAATAAATTAGAGTTATGAACAGGCAAATTAGATGAATGACTTGATGATAATTAAAATTTATGTGGTATCTTTAGTTCTATGAATTGTGCTCGTTGATTAATTAGGTAATGCGTCGTTAGAGGACTTGAGGATGACATTTGTTTCCTATCAAACCTCGTAATTAACAATAACAGTTTGATGTCATTACAGTTTCAGCACAAAATATGTATATTGGAAAGAATAAAGAGTATCTTGATGCAGTTGCTTAGCTGAGGATTGAACTACGGGAAACTTGGTAGTAAAGGGTCCTTATGATTACATTTTTAGTTTATTGTTTATTATTTTTTTTGGATATATTGATTTACAGTCTCTCAATTGTTATGGCTCTGTATTTAAGTTATTGTTTCCAATCCTGTGGGAATATTGGGAGACGCATTCTTATTAGTGTCTAACATCACAAGAAGAGCGACAGTAGCAGATTTCACAGTTTTGGAAATCCAGTAATAAGGCAACTAGTAATGCCTATAAACATTTGAGTCGTAGAGACTCCTTATATAAATTTGAGTCAATCGAGTTTATAGTTTAAGAGAAAATGTGATTTTTGCTAAAGAAATCTCTTAGACATTATTTATTTATTTATTTATTCCTATTGCACACAAACATACAGATTTTGAAAGAAAACACTAACAGAATTTAGTTAGTTTCTGTACTAACAAGTATTATAACCTGTGCAACCACTAGTTGATTGTTAGGGATACATTACAATTCGGGACTACTCCGAGGCTTCTAAGTAGGTCAAGGGGATTGTTTGCTGCGCGTCCCGGAGGTCGTTATTGGCTCAAACATTCTGTCGTTGAGTCGGCATCATTTTAAATATTTTATTATATGAAATAGAAAACTAACTGTTATTATTAAGTATGAATGATTAGCCTTTTATTATTAACCAACTTCAAAAAAACGCGGAGATCATCAATGTATGTTTTTTTATGTTTGTTTCACAACTTTCGACTGGGTTAACCGATTTACGTGATTCTTTTTATATATGAAAGATGGTCTATCCCGTAGTGTGTCATTTTTTTTTGGTCCAGTTCTGATGATGGCACTAATAAGAAAACCACATAAGTCTTAAATTTGCATTAAGTACGTGCTTAACAAATGGACGAATAACTAGACATCATGTCAACCGATTTTGATGATTATTTATTAATTCAAAAGCATGTACTTCGAGGGTTGTTTGATGACAGTTTAGATTTTTATCATGGGATCCAGGAAAAGTAACGGATCTCTTCAATTCTCAGTAACAGATTAACGATACTCGGCCGAATCTATTATAGGCTATCCGGACATGTGGGCCATACATCGTCTTATCGGTATAGTCAAGTAATTGTTGTTGTTAACTATGATCAATGGAACTCGTTCAACGGCTTCTAACTTTCTGTAATCAAATTGATATCGTTTGTTGCTACATTGCAATATTTATGTAAGGTGTATTATGTGTGAAGCGGTGGGGGGAGGGGCATTTGCATTTTACTGATAAGCTTGACTACTATATAACAGACTGGTAATAGCGGGGTGGCAAAGTAACCGAAAGGCAACGTATGAGGTTGCGGGTTCTATCCCGGGTACGGCGGTATCAATTTAAATTTTAATTAGTAAAGTTGTTCATTTAAATGGTGGTGTCTTATAAGAGAACCACGTTCTATAGGTGTGCCCATATTCAGACAAATTTGTTAGTGTACTTCAGATTCCCTAAAAATAAAAAAAACATTTTTAACAAAAATAACGCCTTCAGATCAAACTATTCCAAATAAATTAGTATGCTCTAAAAAGTAAAAAATAATTGCGGATTCTTTTTTAGAGTTCTCCTTAATAAAATTAAATTAAAAATATTGGACTATTTAATCTACCAAATTATTACGATTATATTTGGAGTCAGTTTTTGTTAAAAATTTTATTTCTTCATCTACTATTATAAGTTAAAACTATAGATATTCATTTAATTCAAAGTCAAATTTGTTAGTTTGTTATAAGTAAACCTTGAAGCGATAGCTTATGGCTGTGCATATTGTGCCTTGTTAATCCTCATGTACTCACTTTCTGAGATTAAAGCAAATATGCAAAACCCTTTGAGATACTGGAAGTGCATCGCATAGCAATAAAAAAATTATGTACAGTTATAACCAATGTGAGGCCAATTAGCGAGAGAAAACTGCAAATTTCCTGTCATTAAGAAGCTACTAGGTTCTTGAAACGCTTTCATCTTGCGATAGAACTTTATATTCAAAGAGTTTTGCCCATTAATGCACGTGTATTTGCAATAAAGTGCTCTCTGAGTGCCCAGGTTCTTCGAGTTAGTAAACTTATTACGTAGAGAGTATACCACTAATTAAATGGGCGAACCATTTAAACATGTTTACTATTAAAATATTCTCGTCTGGTAGTTCATATTTATGTATAAACATTGCACCAGTATTCTATTCGTAACACTGCTGATATAGAGATCCTGGATACGTATCCCGGTTGATTCAATATGTTTCTAATGAACGTTTGCAACAGCAACTTCATTTTAAACAGATAAATTTGAAATAAATACATGGAGACGGTCATTATATTACATTTTGGAATTATAAAATATAAATAAATAAATAAATATAAATAAAATAAAGCTGTGCGTAAGCTTTTCATTTTATCATATTACTTTACATACCCTAATATCTACTAACAAAATTTTAAGGCACTAGCAAAACAACTGCATGCACTCAAATGTTTTACCAAATTCGGTCCATACAGAAGGAAACATAACTGTGTGATTTTACTTGTACGCTTGAAATTGACTAAACTTCAATTCTGATGTTTACTTAATGTTAGTATTTTTGATAGTATATCCTTTTTTAAATCAAAATAATCATCAGAATTCAAATAAAGATAATTTATAAAAGGAATACTGCTAAAGACACTCTCACAATCCTATCATTTTAATTTCAGGTCTTGAAAAGGGTACAAAGTAATAAATTCAGAGCCCACTGAATTACTTTTAATAATTTGAATATTAAGTTGCCCAAAAGACTAAAGGAACATAGATAGATACTCGTATTATTTCAAATAATTCATATGACAAATAAATAGGCTAAAACGTACATTGAGGTCGGATGTGGGAATATTGTTCGTGGAAGAAATAGTAAATTTTACAACTAATCTGATTAAAATTGCTATAAAAACGGTCTCGTTTATCTATTAGTTGCCGCTGGCTAGACCGCTGAACAAATTCTGATGTATTCTTCTATATTTTAGACGGATTTTGTATAAATCCATACGTTACTTATAACAGAAAAGGTACTACAAGTAGGACTACAAATCATTCTTAAATTAACGCTGGAAAAAAATATCTCATCTATAATTTACTAGTACAGCTTTTTCTGACCCACAGACCGGCATAGAGGTAAAATTTACTATCGAATCTCTTATTTCTGTCATGCATATAGAACTAAAAGCCATCGTTGAAGCCGTGTCCAATATTATCTCGTTAAGTTTCGATAATTTTGTAATTTTAACTGATTCCAAAAGTGCACTCCAACGCCTGGCTTGATGTACCTTGATTTTTCGTGGATTTCCCGCTGCTTATCGCCCTATCTAAATAATGTCGAGACTTATATAACTAAAGAATAAATTTTAAATTCAGTGGATACCCTCGCACATTAGTGGTCTAACCAACAGGCTCAGCTCTGCGGCTTACGCCGTTAAAAGAATTCGTCCATACCTTTCTGACAGATGTTGATACTGCCAGACTGGTATATTTCAGCTTTTTTCACTACGGTTTACTATTTTAGGGTATTACTGCTCATATAGATGTAATATTTGTACTGCAGAAAAAGGTCGTTCGTTAGATTTACAATATGGGCCCAAGGGAGTCGCTAAGAAACAAATTTAGAGCAGTTAACATAATGACAGTTCACTGCGTATGTATACTAGAAAACTTGTGGTACATAAAAATATTGACTCTTTTCAAAAAAAGAGTGAATGGTCATATAACTTAAGAAATAAAAATAAACTTGTAATAAACATTAGTAGGCTGCATAAAATTAAAAGAAGTTGATTGCAAGAGTATATACGAGTATAAGTTGCAAGATTACTTAGACGATAGAAACTTGTGGAAATAAACCGGTTGCTCTAACTTAAATTTAAATGCAATAAACTAATATCGTTGATTGAGGAACGTTCGCCTTGGTCTTCCCCTTCCAACTTTCGCATTCACTCTTGACTCATAAATCCTTTTAGTCAGGTTCCTTTCATTCATTCTCTCTACATGTCCAAACCATCTAAGCATACCTTTCTCAGTTTTAGTCGCTACGTCTTCCTTTAAACCACAAGGTTCTCTTATCACACTATTTCTTACTCTGTCACTCAGTTTTAATCCACTCATACTTCTCAACGCTCTCATCTCTACCGCATTTATTTTACTTTTGTGTTTCTTCTGAAAGTCCTCCTAATAATTGCGAATGTATACATTTGATAAAATCTAGGTGTACTAATTTGTGGAACGAATACTTTGACTTGAGATCCAGAGACAAAGACGTATGGTATCGTATCGTATCATGCAGTCGGAACCTATTCAATCTTGGATTGACAATCGTTCTCTTAAACGCCAGGATGCTGTGCATATTCTGAGAATGCGTCCCGGACATATTCCATCAAATAAGTTCAGATGTCTAATTACCCTGAGTGTTGTAAACTAGATCTGTCTCATAGCTTGATGGAATGTGTTCGAAACGCAACCTAAATTTCAGGAGGGTTGTAACAGCGCTTTGGCTCATCCTCCTGCGGCGGTGGTCAAGGTGGTGGTTATAGCTGTATAAAAAAAGGACTCCAGAGTACGGAATATTTCTATTTGTATTTACTTGCTCAGTGGTATTTTCATGATATATTACTATAAGGAGCGATTTAATCCTTTATGTACCAAGCTCCTTTAAAATAAGATTTAAAAGAAAATTAAAATTGCATTTGACCTATACCTGTTCATAGGTGATTTAATTTGTTATATGGATTTATCTACACATCTTTGCCCATATAACAATAGTCTATTTATAAATACATCTGACATATTTGATCAGATGGAGAACTGCTTATGGCAGAGAACATTCTTAATATTTTATAAAAAGGTTGTGCTGCTTTTTTGTTATAAAAAACCTTGGATAAAACAATTGAAATAATTTTCTCCATTTAAAATAAAGCTTAAAACAAAATGTGTTACTAGTACATAATCGTTTTAGTCCTAGTGTCTACACTCACATGTCGTGTTGAATAAATAATACAGTTGTTTGTAACATATTTTTTGATAAACGACAGCTGCGGTTGCTTTCAGGTTAAAATGTCAGGTATTCTAAATAAATCTCACATTTGCTCTTACGTAAGTTAAAACTACCATAGGAACGTTTATTAAGTTACATTTTATGATTTTGCAGCAATACATCGAAATAGCTGCATTTCCCTTATCTGTCTTTTTATAAATACACTAATAGTTCCAGGTGGTTTCATACGCGTAGTTCCCGATTGATAAATCATATTTACATATAACGATAACTCCTCATAACCATATTTTCATATATGGATGCTAGTCTTTGACGATAAAAGAGTATCTCAGTAAACGTTTAGAAGCTTTTGAGATGTGGGCTATCGATATATGCTCAAGACCAAGCTGGATCCATGAAGAGGCCAACGAAGAGATCTTGCGGTTGTCAGCAGGAACTTTGGAAGATCGTCAAAAAGACGAAGGTTGCGTATTTAGGGCATGTTCTGAGACATAACAAATACGGACTCTTACAATTGATGAGCAAAGTGGCTGGCAAGAGCAGTATTGGTCGCAAGAGAAAGTCCTGGTTGCGCAACATCAGGGAGTGGATCGGGATCTCGAGTGTCGCTCAAATGTTTAGCCTCGCGAGGGACAAAGTGAAACGTGGACAACTGACTACCAACTAGCGATAGTCAGGCATATCCACTATTTATCGAAAGAGATTTAAACCATTTCTTAATATACACAAAACATTATGCATGTATATAAAATATTACAAAATTTTTTTGTTTTAAATAGAATTTCTAAATAAAATAAGGCGAGCGTTTCTTTAATGGCGCATGTTTTTAATAATTTTAGTGCTATAATGAATTTGAATTTACAGAGTAAATCACTGTTATTACAATTTTAGTTCTAATTTTTTCAGTTCATACTGAAAGGGAGAGAGCAGAAAGAAAAGATCTTGTTTTCGTTTGTCCGACAGATGACAATCTAAATTGTTTTTAGAAAGATTGACGTAAATAACCAAATTGTTTTCATATTTAAAACAATCTGATTTCTTTCGCAAAGTTTTATTTGCCAAACATTATAAAGTGTCGAAGTAACAAGTAATGATGATATCTAATAATACGTTGAAAATAAAAAATCTTTCTTGTAAAGTTTTCTTGTTTGAAAACTCGAAACTTGGCTAAGTTAATCTTCTTTTTTTTTAAAGAAGTGAAATATAATAGGTATGTCTTTGTTCTGATAGCAGTTATGCGGATAGTCAGATTGTGGGAACATGTGGTTACGTGTGCAACATATATTTGCGATCCTAACCATGTACGTTGTACATTTTTATCTGCCTACATAAACATGGCCGAATTAGAATAAGCTTTTTAAAAATTAATCTTGAGGTGAATTTTATTCATACGTTTATATCATGTATTATTTTAAGACATTTTTTTAAATACACGCGAATAAAATTATCATCCTATATAAAACAATGACAAATATAAGTAAAACCTTACAAGGAAAAGTAATCATTTACAAAATATACAAGCAAAAACTGCTGATGTTGACAGCATAGTATCACTTTAACAAAATATTCTGTCCTATAACTATGAAATAATATGACACGAGTATTGTAACTGACATGCATAATGTGTATGTAATAACTTCTGAATAGAAAATCATTTGTCTGAAACTAATTAATATGTTTGAAACACTGACAACTTATCAAGTAGAAAATCGTTTGTATAATTTCACAAGCTTTGTAATGTTCACCTTAACCTTAACGTATAGGTTTATGTTTCGAAAGTTTCTAACATATTTACAATGTGCCTCTACCCAAATATATATAAGTTCCAGCATGACAAGTTCCCACTGCTATTATATTTAAAAGTCGAAATATGCCCAAAAATCATTCTAAGTATACTTGTATTATTATACTCATTCAAATTCCGAAAGAATTATGACTAGTAATTATGACTAGTTCAATAACCAATAACCAAGGACCAAATGTGTAACATTTTGCAGAATTATTTATTTTTATTTTGCCATATATGGCACGTTATATTGAAGTAATCGTTTTTGGCCATTTCAATGTGACGTAGCGTCTCAGCTTCATGGAATTTGGCAATATAAGAGAATATCTCTCAAAACCAAAAACAGACTTGTACCAACCCTTTCCTTTTCAATATTTCTTTATGCAGTTGAGAAGTGGACATTAAGATCATTGGACCTCAACTGCATCGATGCGTTTCAATTGTGGTACTGGAGAAAAATGGTCCGTATACCTTTCTCAAGAAACTCCAGATTACATCCAGGCTTTCTATCGTCTGCCACATGAACATACTTGAGGTTTTCAGTTACATTGCCATTGTGTAGCAACATAAAAAAAGTTTATAATCACCGATAAAGTTACTGGCAAAAGAGCCAGAGGTCGCAGCCGAATGTATTGATCTGGTCAGATCCACACCACTTTAAAAACTTCTGCCTATGATGTCATAAACGTTGCTAAGAGTAGTATCAAGTGATGTTCCATAATAAAAGAAAGATCTCTCATAGGATGGTCACGACTCTCAGATTATTTTGTAATACCAATGATAAAATAACGCAGTTTCGATGTTTATGTCTGTACAAAATCAATTACTAATCTATAATAACAGTGATTTGGAGTTAAGAGTAGCTTAGCACGGCTTGAAGTGAATAGGATTTCAAATCAAATCGTACCTATTGAAATGCAACGATATTGCTATTCGAGTCAAGTAGTGTTCAACTCTGACTGTGCTCTATAAGCACCCAACAACTAGAACAATTTTAACGGATTAACGTATCGGACCGGAGGATTGGTTCTACATCAACTGCGCTACTAATCTCGTAATACCTTTAAAGGTAATTAATTACTAAAGCTAATTACTAAGACTGTATCAGAGCTTATCGGTACTGTTTAAAATGTGACTTATTAATTAAATTTATGTTAAGTTCTAATAATATCTTTCGTAGAGGTAAACTCCTGATTTATATTGCGTCAAACAATTTTGAATTTTCTCCTAGTAACATAATTCACGATTATTATATGCCGTGTAAATACAGTCTAAAAAGTATTAAAACAAGTGTCTGCTTTGAGAGAAACTTTACTGAAGTAATCGTAAGAACTATGGCATCAAATGTCGTTAAAAATGTTTCAGTTATTTTTAGCAGATATCCAAAACATTCGACTTGAAATTGTTAAATCGGAACTCGAATGAACGACGTAATTTAAAACGGAACACAAATTATTTTTGCTCCTGGACTCTTCCCTTTGCTAAAGTAAATCTTTGCCAAGGTTGAATTTGTCAAGACCGAGTTGTTATTTAAATAGCTTTGTTGTGACGAAATGTTAATGCAACTTATTTACTTTCAAAATTGTCATGAAAAAATGTTTTTTATAGCGTAAAAGATTATAATCAAGGTAACTAACGTATTATTATTGAAAACGATTAATACTGTGTCCGTCTGAATATTTTTCTAATTATCGCATTGTTGGTAACCAAATGAAATGGGTATAATGAGGAATCCTGAAAAGATAGATGTCATCACGGAGTTTGATGTAGATCTATGAAAGAGAAATATCGCGCTATGCATTGTTCTGTTATCTTTAAGACTGAGTTTGTGATGAAAGCGGCTTGTACTTTTAATGACACTTAAAGTCAATATCGTGATGTTTAAATTCCAATCTACACAAAACCATAACAAATAATATACCGGAACCTTTATTATGAATCACTCTATCTATTAGAGAAAACTACATGTAAACCCCTGTGTAAAATCTATCTCGGATAAGCACCCTTCGGAAAACTACGTCAAATCTTTTCGTCGAAAATTCCTCAGTATCCAAAAACAAAAATCTTTGAATAGTGTGTATTACCAGTGACAACTTACGATTGTCAGGCATGGCCAAAACTATGCGTCATATTTAATTTAGATTTTTATCTCTGTAGGATTAAGTCTGAAAGGAGGAGGAAAAAATAGTTACCGACAGCTCAAAAGTTTGCAGAGCTGCAGTGGCTATGGATAGGTCATATAACTAGACGAACCGATGAATGTTAAGTCACGAACACGTACCGGTATCCACAGCGTAGACAGACCCCCCATCGGTGGATAGATAGACTTAAAAGGATTGCTGGAAGCCGATTGTTACAACCAGCACAACGTCGTGAATTCTGGTAATTTTTGTAGGAGACCTATGTCCAACAGAGGACGTTCATCAGTTGAATTAATAGTGTTGATGAAGCCCTCGCTGTTGCTCACTGACTCTATAATAGCCAATCGTAATCAGGAAAAAGTTATCCATATATAAAGACATATTTTAGTTACTATATATTAATAATAACTGTTTAACAAAAAAGTGTAATTAGCGTAGATATATTACATTTAAATATAATCCAAGCACTCGACCTATAAGGCTCATGCGGTTGAAGCCGAGTGAGTCGTTAGTGCAAGGATATTTAGAAAGTTATTTGATATTTTACAGTAAAAATGTTTTCATATTTTTCTAATCTCAACTAATTATTGTAATCTACAAAGCCATACGAAATGATAAACTGGGTTGTTAGAAAATGGGCCGTTGGTAGCGGATTTATGCGTTTTATTACGGATCAACAAACAACTTATTGAGAATTGAACGTACGCTGGTTCAGCTGGTTTAGCTACAGCTATATAATATGCGATAAGTTGAAATTTACGCTAAATTCATAATCTTTTATAGCCTGCTTGGTAAAGTGAGAATGCTTAACTTTGTACACAATATATATCGTTTATTATGAAAATATAGCAACAATAATTTTATTCTACCTTATTTAAAGATTATCGTAGCAAGTTAAGAATAATCTAATCATTCCTATAGCTTGCTGTATAATAATAAACCCTTCGAAATTTATAAACGAATAAAGTCAAAGGTTAATGAGACTCAACTCTGCTACATAGAGAAAAGATTGCTGTTTCACATTGTAATTATCCGATTTTCTATTTTAGACCAAAATTATTAGCTCCATTAGAAAAAAGTCTTGTTTTTCCAGTAAATCAATACATACAAATCTATAAAAAACAATGTTTATTGCAAGTTAGTATTTTATTTAATAAGTATTTCAGTCATAAGATTCGAATTACCCAAAGAAAGAGAATCATAGCATAGAAAATTAGATAATGGCGAAAGTTATATAATGTCTTACTTAATTTTGTAAATAAAAATAGTGGGGCAAAAGTGTGAGTAAGTTTTTAAAGTATTATAACGACTATAACATCTGTAATGTTTAATGTTGTGTCTACAATCATATAAACAAGTAATATATAATTCTAACGTTTTTACAATAATTTGAAACCTTTAAACGTTGTACATTATTTTATAGATTTCAATAGGCGACGCTGTACAATTTTTCGCAAATGCGAAAAATTGTACAGCGTTAATAAATTGTCTTTGAACTTTAGAGGATGAATAAAAACTATTTTATTTACGTTTGAAACTTAAAACAAGATAAATAATATGCAGGAAGAGTGCGCTACAAGTAGGAATGGATAAACTGTTTACCGCAAATAAACACTCCCAGTATTTTTTATAATTTACCGTTACACAAAGTATGGGTGTATTCAAAAAAGCACAGAGTTTATTTAACGTTGCACTACTTTAAAGGATAAACAGTGGTTATTCGCGCACATTCTGAGGTAAATAGAGACTATACAGCTGACCGATGTTTTTGCTTTTACAAATTAAATATATTTGAGGGTTGGAAATATAAACACCATGCTTGGCAGTGCTTTAAAACCAACAACTTGATACATTATGAGCTTTTTAGATTATATCATTACTTTGGTCTAACAGTTAATTTGTTAGGATGCAAATCGATAAAATACGAAAGCATAGTTATCAAATAATTCTATTGAGGACTCCTTCATGAAATTTTCAATAGTTATTTAGAGTTGGTGAAGGTACAGGTGTGACTCTATCTTAACTCAAATAATAGGTAAAAACACGGTGCCTGATATTCCCGTTTTCCGCAAAATCACTTCCCCTTAGGATTAAATGTTTTCGAGTTTCTGTTTACACTAACACATGGTAAAAAATATGCTTAACATTGATAGACTTAACCCGCCTTCAGTATATGACGTTTTATTTCAGTATACATTATTTTCTTTCTTCTAAACCGAACATATTCCATCGTGTCCTCTTCAACTTACTTGACACTGGCGAGGTACTCTGTATTCAATTGGCACACTTGAAAGCGACCTAACAAAGAAGAAGAAGAAGAAAATATTTTCTTATTATAACATCTGATTACGTTATATAGTCAATGTATCCTTGTAAAAATACAGTTAAGTCAAATAAACTAATTTAATTAAAAATGTCGTAGACATTCAGCATCTTGGCAGAATGTCTGATGTAAAAACAGATTTTTGCGTAAGCTTTTAGATGTTAAATGCAATTTACAATAAACGTAAGGTACTTTAATAAACTAAACTTGTTTTTTACGAGGCCCAGTTAAGTTGCTTTTACGATAATGGGGACTAACATAAACTTTTATTTGTCTTAAAATTTTCGCTATGACCCGCCAAACGTTCAGTTAAGTTTTATTAAGTATGCCACGTTCTTTGACACTTGTTTAATCGTTGATTTACTAGCTATATTAGTTTTATATTAAAACTAGCTATTTCTAGTGATGTTACCCGCGTAGATCTCTACTCCGTAGGAATATGGAGAAACTCGTTCTTCATGAGAGTTTAGGTCGCGAAAAAACATATGAATACCGAATTTAAGTCAGTTGCAGTCTTTCTTATAAATAGTGTATTTAACCGGAATAGTTTTATATTATTACATTATTATAGATTTTTATTTTCCTGTATTAATTTGGTAGTGGTATTTTATTTAAATTAGCGGTATGAAACTAAATGTTTCTGAATTCCTCAATTGCTGTTTCTATTGACGCGTAAGTAAATATAACTAGTCGCATTGATGCAAATTTTAAGAGCAATATTACATTATCACTGCCATATTTAAAAATTACAAATACTCATTAGTGTAAAACTCATTTGGATATAAGATGCGGTCGCATCATCTATTAGCGATCCCATCAAAGTTTGCAAGAAGGTGAAACAAAATTTTACACAATACCTTTGTATTAATAATAATAAATAAGTGAACGCAATGTTATGAAAATTTTATTAATTTGGAATTTAAAAAACTGAACTCTCACTTATTCCATTCGAAATGTCTAACCGAAACAGCTGCTAGCAAAATTGCTATATTTCATTTTGTAAATGAAACTATACGTTGGCACTCCAATATGAGAATACCGCATATACGAAAATTAAACCAACCATTTCTAATATTCGCAAACTGGCACAGCTTCATGTACAGCGTGTTTAACCGCTCAAATTGTTTACATTCCACATTCTGTATAAATAGCGCGAGTAGTTTCATAATTGACGAAATTTGTGGGGTGACAATTATTATCATTTGACATTTTTAAGGTTACTTTAAGCAAATAACTTATATGAAATAAGATGAGCATCTATTGACCTCTATTACTGTCTACATCTGGTTTTGCTGCTCATATGCAGGTTATGTCAACTGAAGATCTAGTAGATATACGGGTGATATATAGAAATTATTTCTAGATATTGAATCAATTTACTTTACTTAAATATTTTCTATTCAAATATGTCAACTCGAAAGGAATTAAAATAAAAATGACTCTAAAGAAATTATGTACCCGCTTATGATAAATATGGAAAATAAAGGTACATAATTCCTCGTTTTATAAACGAAGTCGATATTAAATATCGAATAAACAGGACGAAACGCTCTCTCAATAAAAAAACTTAAAACCTAGTTCTGCGCTAGTTAGATAAAATACTTTCTGTGACACTTAAATGTTGCGTGTTGTAAACTCAAATATTTTGTAGTGTTACATTTCATTGATGTAGTTGAATATCTGATAAGGCAAAAAGGTAAGTAGTAGGCTATTAACGTCCCACTGCTGGGCACAGATCTCCTCACTAATAGGAGAGGGCGTTATTAAAGCTGCTCCACTGCATGTTAGCAGGCATCGTACGTAAGTGTATTTCCTATTTCTTCTTTCCCATTGTCCGATGTGACGGTAATCCGACACGACCGGAGAGACATTAGACGCAGTCCGACGGTCCAATGTGCTCCTCGAGGCACGGAGGTGGAGCACACTGCAAACTTCCCAAAATTGGAAAAATATTTAGAAAATCTTAATGAAAACTCAATATTACCTTTTGAATTCGCCCGATCCGGGGCTCTAACCCAGGGTCTCATTTCTGTAGCCGAACATGCTAAACACTAGACCAATAATAATAATAATTTGAATTGAAAAAAAAAAAACTGTTCAGTAATTATATAAAAAATATTTTTTTTACTGACATTATGCTACTTTTTTACAAACATCGTATAATTTTTTAATTTAGCATTTAATGTACTATATTTTTAATCTTATGGATGAAATTGAACAAGCGTGATTTTCGATCCCATTGTAATATGGGGAAATCCGTTCCAGCGACATTACGAAATTGCAAGATACTCGCGAATTTTTTAAGATCTTCTGACAAATTAGTTAGTGGTCTAAAACCATATTTGCAATAAGACAGTGGAAACAATTTTTGTGATTTATCCAAATATGTATATTAAAATAGCAAGATTCAGAAAGTTTCTCGTGACAACAGCAAGAGCGAGTTTCGATCGACGTCTCCTTAAAGTTGTATATAGCCAATGAGTTATTAAGTTAATCGAAGGTAAGACATTATTAACTGGGAGCTGTATTTGCTTTCAACATATACATTTTTCAATACGTTATTTATATGAAAGGTGCATATGTTAAGTTATTGCTTAGGTATTAAAATTTTGTCAAAGCCAAATATTTCTGCCGCTGCAATTAACTCTATTTATTCTATTTGACAATGTCACAAAAGGGCGGTGCATTTCTCTGATAACAAATATATTAATCACAATAAACTAGCACCAGAAATTTACGATATAATGTCAGTAATAAAAATAGTATAATTCTAGATATATAACAAGAACCTAAAAAATAATGTGTAATGTGATTAAATTACACAGTCACCATTGGAGGCGATGGTAGAAGTGAATAAATCGATTTTGAAATGTTGAATAATTTATGTTTATTAAGTCGTGTTTACGACTCAATTCCCTGTAGGTTTGTCGTAATAATTAGACGAACTCGCTATGTTATATATGATAGTCCTCTAAAGAAAGTTACAGTATTCGTAGGAATTGCCTTAGACTCGGGGCACCAGTCGGGTGCCCATGTTATGACTCTGGCGAGTAAACTGCATTTGCTGTTAGAAAAGTTAGTCAATACACAGATGTTGAAACTGTGTAAACCAAAATGGTGTATTTCGCTTATTTTCGTAGCATTATGTCTTACGGTATATTGTTACGGGGTAAGGCGACGGACATTGAAAATTAAATTTACAAAAAGACCAATACGTGCCATATATAAATTAGCATCTCGTGCTTCTCCAAGAGATAAATTCAATGAAACATCAATTCTAGCTACTGCTAGAATAACATATTATATATTCGTGATAATATTCATCTATACAAAAAAAGTAAAATACACAATTTTTAAAAAAGAAATTTCCATATTTAAGAGTGATGAAGGTTCAAAAATAATTGTGGAAGGAATTGTAATATAATTTTATTTTTTTTAAAGTTATAATAATATTTTTTTTATTATGAACAAATATAATGTTATATATACTTAATATCTGGCTTGCTTTCTATAAGAGAGAGAGACAGACAAACAGACAGACACAATTACAATAGCTTACTATAGCAAAAAGTGTCGTGACAACTTTTCGTAATAATTTTTTCCGTCTAGCCCCCTTTCACAACGCGCGATAAGGAACTTCGTTCCAAAATTTCCAGAGTAAAAAAAGCGTCATTTTATTTAATATACAATTGTCATATTGTATATTAAATAAAAAAAAATCATTTTAAGATGTCGTCAAGCTATTTTTGGTTTCAGATACGAACAATAATGTACGAATTATTTTCCTGTGACGCTATTGTTCATGGTCATTGTGAATCTGGATTAAACAAGCAAACTTTCCAGTACGATACAGTGTAGAAACGAAAGAATATTTACCACTAATCATCTTATGACCATTTAGTATCCAACCATTATTTTAATACCAAGCGTTTAAATATAAACACTAAGAAAACTTGATCAAATATAATACACATGTATTAAACTGTTAAAGGCCTTTTATACTTATTTCTAAATAAGTATATAATTCTTATCACTAAAAAATAAAAAAATATAATACATCATATTTGTAAAGAAATCTTACTTTATTTGAACATGAAATCGTTTTTGTGTGAACCACACAAATGTTAACAATATCTCCTTTGACATTAAATTTCGTTTTGAAGTGGCAAATTAACAGGGATATGTTATTTTCAATGAATATTTTTGATATAAAATATACAGCCAACGACGCAAATAGGCCGTAATTGGTAAGATAAAATGATCGAAAATATCATTTTCACTACAATAGAAACGACTAGTTTTTTGTTATTGTCATTTATACAATATGCAGACACGTTCTACTTAGGTATATGTTATAATATAAATAATTTGGGACTGCTAAATGTGACCTAAGTCATAAATACTCAATATATATATATATATATATATATATATATATATATAAAAATAAACCATCGCCCCGGATAGTTTAAAAGCAACGTTGGAGTATAATAAAATATATATATTTGGCCATGCGTGATCGTCCAGCTAGTCAGAACCCATTACTATGTTGTATTCACAGTAATCCAAATTATTTTGAGAGTAAGAGGTAAAGAGGAGGTGAGATTCGATAATCTTAATATTATATTGTTATATCCATAAAGCATTAAAAATAGTAATTTCAGGGAACATTAATTATCTGTTAATTAACATCCACAGGATAAGTTCAGATCAGATTTTTTGTTTTAATAAAATATATCACAGTCATCAAGCGGATGACTACTTTTCAATCGCATATAAAATAAGTAGTAGTGGAATAACCACTTACCGCTAAAGGAATCCCTAACGTGGCGGCCACTCAGGTATATTAATATTCACATATTTAAAAATCTTGTGAACGACTGCTTAGATGTATTAATATGTCACCACTGCGGCAGGGGTATTCTTTAATAATAAAATATATCGTTGATCCACATATGTGTGGCCACACACTAAACACAGAGTGTCCAGTCGCTGAGCTCTCAATCCGACCAAAGCATGGAGCATTGCAAAGTAAAGAGATATGCAGGCCACACTCTCTATAGCTATTCTGCAACCTTGTTAATAAAGGCCCGACAAGCGGCCCTGCCAGAGCTTGGAATAGCGGGGCTGCCGGGGACTGGGGGCCATTGCTGCCTTGTAGTCATCATTTCTTGGTTTTGCCAATAATCACCACGCTTGGCAGGCGGGTTGGTGATCGCAGTGCTGACCCTCTCGCACCGATAACGCTGCTGCCCGTTATCGGTCTGTGGCATTTAGGTCAGCGAGGAATGGATATACCGCCATTTATCGGTATGGGAGTTGGATAGGAAAGATTTGGTATGTGGGATAAGAGGAGTTTTGGGGAGCATTAGGGTTAGGTATAGGACATTACTGCCGCGGGCAGGAGAGTGAAGAGCGGTAGTAATAGCTCGAGGCGTCCGGGGTCGCTTACCCGTATGCTTAGCTAGTAACCGGACAGATTATCTGGCTAAGCACCCTCTGAACTGCTAAGCACCCTCTGAACTGTATGATATGTGTGTAAGGGATGTGAATGTAGAAATGATAGCGGATAGAGTGAAGTGGCAAAAGGAAACATGCTGTGCCCACCCAATGGGATAAGTTGACAATCTAAATCATTTTAGAATCCCTAGTGGAAACATACACAAATCAATACCATCGTTCCAGCTGTTTAGTAGTTCAGTCACATGCACACATACAAAACTATTAAACATATAAAAAAATATATATATGTCGGAGTGCAATAGCCTGGGGATCGCTAGTCCGTGTGCAATAGGCGTGGGGCAAAATCAATAAGTGGCAACCCGGCGCAGCTCTCGGTAGTTCTCGGGTGACGCTCCACCCGTGCGGTCGACTCTTGAAACTGTCGCGTTCCTAGCTATTATTATTAATGAGTTTGTGTAAATTGATATCGGGAACATTAA
>JACTOM010000069.1:3243341-3308546 GCA_015832385.1 Elymnias hypermnestra | reverse complement strand
TAGGGCTATGTTCGGAGTTTCTCTACGCGATCAAATCAGAAATGAGGAGATCCGTAGCCGAACCAAAGTCACCGACATAGCCCTACGAATCGCGAACCTGAAGTGGCAATGGGCGGGGCACCTAGTCCGACGTACCGATGGACGCTGAGGCTGGAAGGTGCTGGAATGGCGACCCCGCACCGGACGACGCAGTGTAGGAAGACCCCCCACAAGGTGGACCGACGATATAAGGAGGGTCGCCGGTAGCCGCTGGAGCCAGGCGGCGCAAGATCGGGCCTTGTGGGCATCATTTCGTGAGACCTATGTCCAGCAGTGGACGTCCATCGGTTGAAGCGACGAAGCGGCCCTACGGCTATGACATCGTCCTCATCGTCGTCGTCGCTACAACCGATGGACGTCCACTGCTGAGCATAGGTCTCACGTAATGACCTCCACAAGGCCCGATCTTGCGCCGCCTGGTTTCAGCGGCTACGACATGCTACAATGTTACAATTTATTACATTTAATAGTAAGATAAAAGATTATCCCTAACAGGTAAACACTTCACATGTGAGCAACCCCACAGGAACAATATTCATTTCTCCATCACTGCTATGCTGAAGCTGATGCAATGCCTATCAACATTCTCTTATGGCTCTTAGTAGTGGTAACTACTAATTGTCGATGACGACGCTTATAACGCCGAATCATCAAGCTGTAACATTTCAGAGACCACTGAGTACTAGTACTACTCTAGTGTCCCGGTTGACTAAAGTTATGCGAGGCTCGCGGCTCTAACCAAGGTTATATCATGCCTGAAACACAAGCCGTATCACCCAAAACAACTACAGTAACTTCGGTTCTCTGCCGACAAGGCAGTTGCTCTGCCTCACTGTACAATAGCTAAAGGCCTGAAACCCAGCCCTAACAACGAACAGCCTGAGGAAGCCCTTGAACAAGGCTCGCTATAATGATCAAAATCAATACAGGTCTGATACCCAAGGCGACCCCAGTAATATTCAGGACGATGTCTTACAATACTTCAAGGAATCGTCCCCATAAAGTATCGTTCAAGGTGCCTTAATAAGCTGGTGTCGAACCCCAACCTCTTCTAATGAAAGCTAGTATTAATTTTAATGTAATAATATTATTTTATAAAATGTTTTTCTTTTTGTTTTAACTATGACTTTTTTTTATAACAAATTTAATCTTGTTTATCATGCTGTGATTATTATCATGCATTAACACTACTCGAAATATGAAAATGTATCGTTTTAAGAATATACCATCTTTAATCTTCATTTACAGCGGACATTGGGGCGAACTGGAACTGAATTCGCAAACAGAATTTTCCTTTGAGCTATTTTTACATAACGACTGTATATGGTTGGCTAGAGTTAAAACGCAAATGTAAAAACGTCTCTTAGATTACTAGATCGTGAAGGTTTATACAAGTATTGAGAAATAATACTATTTATAAGTTGAACATAGTAAATTTAAGAAAGAAAACAGATCGAAAAAATTACATATAATGGGTGATTCAAAGTAGCGAACTTTATTTTTTTATCTCATTGCAATCATAAAGAAGTTCTTCACTAAGTATTCAGTTCTAAAGCTGAGTTACGAATGCTGCAAATTAACGAAGTCAATACATTTGGTCCTTAAATTTTGCATAAAAGTTTCAATTGCATCTGCATAACAGAATAAACGTTCTTCTCAAACGACGCACAGAGGGGGACTGGTGAATAACTCGCAAACGTGTCAGGATGTGTTCACATTACTCTTAGAGCTTGCGACTTATTGGAAACTATCAGCATTCAATATTATATTAAATAAACTATATCCGGATATATTTTTTGAAACTTTTAAAATTACCTTTATATTATTTACCAGGTTAGATGGTTTGGGCCACATTGCTATGTGTCTATTAAAACAACGTGGCAGAATCTAATTGTTCTTCTCCTTCTTCGCTTAAATGGTTGTACATCCGTATCAGTAATTATTTATATTAGGATATATAATTTTTGTGTATGTGCTAATAAAATTAGTACACACAAAATACAATGTATAGTAGAGAAATCTAGCTATAAGTGATCGAAGTGGAGCGTCTTATGTACGGAATGGACCAAGCTTTCATAGAATACCTAGATAAAGTTACTTTCAACGAATCGTAGCGTAAGTGATTGATCGATATGCCTATGGAATTAGGGCGGGAAAACAAGCAAAACATCAAAGCACATTTATTCCTTAAGATATTGGAAATTTCAACGTTTATGCGAGTTTATGTTGGGCGAGTTGTTTTTTCATTTGCTGATATTTATAAAAACCCGAGTTATTTAATCATTCGTAATCTATTCACGTAAAGCTATATACTCCATATGACTTTGACTTTTCAGAAGACTACATATATTTGCACCAAGACAGAATATTGAGTGTTTACTGTTGTAAAGAAAGAAAGCAGTTTATTCGGAGCATCATGTGTTATTTAAATTAACTTAGGTATAAATTTAATTAAACATACATGGCGCTGATTATTAACTGCATCCTTTTGGCATATGTTTACTGAAGTATTCTACGCCTGCTGTCATAAAAAAAACTTAGATTTTACTACAATCAGTAAACTGACAATGATGAACTTCATGTGAATACGTTCTTACATACAAATGGCGTTAGTAATGCTGTAGAACTATAGTTAATTATTCACAAGATTTCGAGACAGTTTCCAGGGATGACATATATATTGCATGGACTCGAAGAGATCATGTTAATTTGACAGGATTGAACAATAGAACACTCAATTATTTGTTAGTGAGACTACATATTAGTCTCTACAATCAGCATTTGCAACTTTTTTTTTAATTTAGTTAATATTTTATATAAACCAGGTTCTTTGAGTTTCAGAAACACTTGAGGATATTATTTTTGCAAAATTGTTAACCACCTAATTCTAATTCAAAAGTCAACACAAGGATTAGGAGGTTAACAATAGGCTAGTAGAAACTGTCCAAATGGTTGGGACTGAGTACTTCAGAGCCGTAAAAAGAAAACCAAGAGGTGCACTGACTACACTCTCAATCTCATGGAGCAAAGACAGACAATGAGCTTACAGTCTGCAGCGGACGCGTCCTATTACCGGCATATCAACAGACAGATCTCCAAATCACAAAAACGTGATCTGCGAACCTTCAATACAGAGCGTATCAAAGACGCTATTGAACGCAATAAGGGCTCCAAAGTGTTCGCAAGAGACCTGTCTGTTGGTCAGCGCCAGCTTATGCGGCTGAGGACCAATGATGGCAAGCTCATTGCGTCGAAACCAGAGATTTTGAGCGAGGTCGGGAGTTTCTATGGACAGCTATACTCATCGACTCTGAAGCCTATTGACTGATTGGCTGCAGATCCTAGTGCCAATTAACTGACACTATACTGAAGACATCCCGGACGTCAGTCTGTACGAGATTAGTATGGCTCTCAAACAGATGAAGAACAGCAAGGCACCAGGTGATGACGGAATCACAGTAGAACTCCTGAAGGCGGGGGGAAAACTGGTACTCAAAGTCTTTCAGCGAATGTTCAATTCTGTCATCCTCGATGGCACACTGCCAGAGGCATAGCATAGGAGCGTGGTTGTTCTGTTCTTCAAGAAAGGTGACAACAACTTATTGAAGAACTATAGACCTATTGCGCTGTTAAGTCATGTCTACAAACTGTTCTCGAGAGTCATTATAAATCTCGTTCGCAGATTTGTCGACTTCCAGCCTCCCGAATAAGCCGAATTCCGAAAAGGCTTTAGCACCATAAACCACAGTTTTACCCTGCGGCAGATTATACAGAAGACCGAGAGTATAATCGGCCACTTTGCTTAGCGTTCGTGGACTATGAGAAAGCCTTCGATTCGGTGGAAACATGGGCCGTGTTGAGAACTTTACAGAGATGCCGAATTGACTACCGGTACATACATGTGTTGAAGCGCGTGTACGAAAACGCCACCATGTCAGTCCGTATACAAGACCAAAGCACAGCGTCTATCCAACTGCAGCGTGGAATTCGACAGGGAGATGTTATCTCCCCGAAGCTCCTTACTGCGGCGCTGTAAGACCTTTTTAAGCTTTTGGAGTGGAACGGTCTGGGCATCAATATCAACGGCGAGTACATCACTCATCTACGGTTTGCCGATGATGTAGTCATTATGGCAGAGACTCTCGAAGCAGAGCAGTTTCTCAACAGGTGTGTCTGAAAATGAACATAAGACGAAAATTATGTCTAATATCCATGTACCGCATCACCCAGTCATCGTTGAGAACTCAGCTCTTGAAATTGTTGACGAGTACACATACCTGGGATATATAGTCCAGCTAGGTAGGTCCAATTTCGTGAAGGAGGTCAACCGCCGAATCCCACTCGGTTGGGCAGCGTTCGGAAAGCAACGCCAAATATTTTCGTCTGATATGCCTCAGTGCCTGTAGATCAAAGTCATCGAACAGTGCGTGTTGCCAGTGATGACTTACGGTTCTGAGACGTGGTCGCTGACTATGGTCCTCATGCGGAATCTCAGAGTTACTCGGCGTGCGATGGAGAGGGCTATGCTCGGAGTTTCTCTAAGTGATTGAATCAGAAATGAAGAGATCCGTAGTAGAACCAGAGTCACCGACATAATCCTACGAATCACGAATCTGAAGTGGCAATGGGCGGGGCACATAGTCCCAAGGACCGATGGACGTTGGGGGCCGAAGGTGCTGGAGTGTCGACCTCGCACCGGACGGCGTAGTGTAGGCAGACCCCCCACAAGGTGGACCGATGATATAATGCGGGTCGCCGGTAGCCACTGGAGCTAGGCGGCACAAGATCGGGCCTTGTGGACATCATTACGTGAGACCTACCTCCAGCAGAAAATAAATTTGTGTAGTTGTGATGTAAACCATGCATGGGATGTCGAGCTGCGCGATTTGATCAGCCGGATTGGCGAAGATCTATCTCCACTAACTGTAGTTGCGACCATGCTGACGAAAGTCGACGCTTGGAGGGCGATGGTCTCCTTTTGCGAAACCGTCTTGGTTCTAAAAGGAGACCACCGAGCGATCGCGAGAGAGGGCCGATCCCTCACGGAGACGAAGACGCAGGGCGTTAATAGCGGCTCCAGACAAAAGTTATTACGGTCATCATGGTGCCACCTTGCATGTGCCGAGGATGGCCACCGAGGGGGTTTTAGTGGGTATAATTCTACATTACCTAGCTTTTCCCTCAAGAGGCCGGGTATCTTTAGAAGATTGTGTCCCAGTGAAAAAAAAGTTTGTTATGTAATCCAAGAGTAACGCAAGCAAAAATAATGTGAAATATCTGAGCATAAATAATGTTAAATATTTTCCAAAGACATTTTGTACCCTTAAAAAAATATGTAACAATATGTAGAATAAAATGTATATTTGACGAAGCGTGCGCGAAAGCGTTTGGATCGTTGAACGTTATTTTATCATGTGTATATATTCAAGTGGTCCAAACCTTATAAAAATGTATTGTAATACTCTTGTATTTATTCTTTTGTTATAATATCACAATTCCTTTTTACGAAAAATATCTAATCTTTATTACTGTTAGTCTACGAAAAAGATTTAAGGCTCTGAAAGTAATGACGGTTATACATATTTGAAACTTATTATATATTTATTGAAATATTTATACGTTCCTAATCATATAAGCAATAAGATAAATTATCATAAATTCTAGTAGGTGACGTAAAATTATCATTTCTTTAATAGCATCTGATATATTGTAAATAATTTTTATAATGAACTCCCAAAAGATATTCTGTAAATACCAATCAACAAATGACAAATCGATAACGTTAAACTTTAACGAAATCCTATTGTAACATATTATTATATTTTAAAACGTGCATAAACCATATCGATACATATAGTAACGATTATTATAGAAAATGAAATGAAATGAAACTTAGCATTTATTTCTGTGTTCTCCTTAGAAAATAAGGTGAATAGTGATTGTAAATTTTTAAGTCGTTATGAAATCTTTTCACCAACACATTGTATATAAAAGGTTTACAGTATTATCTGCTCTTTAACTATTGGATTATAATTTATGTACATATAAGTATATTACGTTGTTGCTAAAGTTTTGTCCATGTAGTTTTCATCTTTAATTAAGATGCCATTAAGCATCAAACCGCGAATGAAGTTTGTTGACGTGTGTAATGTGTATTTTCTTGGTGTTCAATAAATGAAAAAAACAAATAGGGCTAAATGACTGGATATGATGATTAATAAAAGATGTAAACATTGTGATTTGACATTTCATACCTTTGTAATGTTTTTAATTTGACTTAACAGTAAAAATGTTATAACTAATTAGTCCTATTAACCTATAAAATAAAATTGTATAAATGTAGGTGCAAACGTGCCAATAAAATATTTCCTAGATATAATGTAACGCTGTGTTATATATCGAGATTTCTTAATAGAATTATCTCATTGCTATGTTGATGCAAACCGATTGCTAATAGAGTTTTCAGTTACCATTGTTGAAGCCTACTTGATCAAACAGAAAGATAAGAAATAAAAGCAGACCAAAAATTTAAGCTATATAAATGATGAAATAATGCTTGATGCAAGAACGTCTTTTAACAATAATCTTTAATGTCGATATATGAATACAAAGACAAAGTCAAAGTCAAAATATCTTTATTCAAGTAGGCCTATTACAGCACTTATGAATCGTCAAATATCTTTTTTTATATAGTATTTGAATGAATGACTGATGATAACATTAAAGAACGACTTACAATACAAAGTTACGACGGTTCC
This sequence comes from Elymnias hypermnestra, assembly GCA_015832385.1. Classification (NCBI taxonomy): domain Eukaryota; kingdom Metazoa; phylum Arthropoda; class Insecta; order Lepidoptera; family Nymphalidae; genus Elymnias; species Elymnias hypermnestra. The sequence continues at coordinate 3,301,749 of JACTOM010000069.1, read as the reverse complement.
TTCGCGCCCCGATCCGAGAAGAGCCCACAACAAACTCAGTCGGGTGTACTTGTTTATGTCATCATCATTACAATATATGATTTAAATTTATTCTATATCAAGATGTATATAGAGGAATTCATACATATTTTATGTATATACATATATATCAAAACTTATTTACCATATACTTAGAGATATGAAAGTGATATTGGAAAACAAATAAATTGCTTTCATTTATAGGGTAATTTATAATACTGTCTCTTGTAAGACTACACTGGATGGCTTATTAATACGGATTGATTAGATTTCAACAAAGTTGTACGAGAAATTATATTAACTGCTTTTATTCAAGGTAAGATTTTTTCCTTTTCAGATAATATGAAATTGTTTATTCCACGAACCGTTATCTTAAGTACTTGCCGCAATATCCTAGATTCAATTTCCGTGGCTGAGTAAATTTATGAAACGATTATTTTATATCGTCTGAAGCAATCAACACCGTAATTGATATTCAACTACCTTACAGGAAAGGCGACTGAAGATTTTATGAGTAATTTCTTTTTAAAAACTCAATATCGTTAAAGTACGGCATGATTTTCGTACTTAGTGTTAGTGTTAATGTACCGATTTCTGTATTAATAGCCTATTAATATCTCACACATGGGAGAGAGTTCGACTTATACTTTCTCTTATTATTTTATTTTTAAAACAGTTTATATGAAATAAAGGTGAATATATATATAAGTTTAAAAGCCAAAAATAAATAAGGAATAGAATTTATGATAAAAATACGTCATATCTCAGTAAAAATTTACGTCAATTTCGACTTGCAATTAATTTTGATATTTGAAATTTCAGTTAAAAAAAGTGGGAAAGCAGTGATGGTGATATTGGACTTTTTAATATTCTGAAAGTGCCAATTCAATTTCACGAATTAATATTAAACAGGTTCAGATATAGACAAGTTTTTGGACTTTGCATGGAAAATGAATATAACGCTGAGTGATCGGTGAACTAAAGGATGATAAAAACTTAGCTAATTTAATCTGTTAACTAAATTGAGTTACCCAATTAGCTAGTGACTTAACCGGTTAACTAGCTTAGATTAAAGAATTAGCTAATAACAAAAATGGTTAAATGGAAGTTTTTTTAAGCTTATTTATTTAGGTACATTTTTTAGTATATTTTGAAATAACCATTTCGTTAACATGTTTTCACTTGGATGAAACGATTTTCAAGTGTCGTTTTATCGCCTGATTGAAATTAAGTTGGAATGGATTTCAAAAGTAAGCCAACAGGTCCGAATACCCCTAGCATAAAAAATGCGACCGGTTACCTTATTTTTATAACTTTTTTAGCATTTTAATAGTAATTATTATTTAAATACTTTTAGGTTTTTTTTAATTGCTGACAGGCTAGCGCTTGACTGTGATCACATCTGATAGTAAGTGATGATACAGTCCAAGTCTAAGCGCTAACCTAATGAAACGTAATTTTCCTTTTATGGTTGCTACATAACCTTTGCTCGGCGGGACGTCTCTGCTGGTACAGTGATAACTAGCCATGCCGAAGCCTCCTATCAGTCCAAAATCAGACAAATTAGAAAATGCAATTTCTTCAATTCGCCGTACCGGGGATCGAACCCTAGATCTATGTTATAAAACTGAGTGCTTCCAGAACTGCGCCAGCAAGACCTACAAATATAATTTCAATATAAAATTAGTAAATCACATTATTTAACCATAAAAACCATAAAATATCTTTACGGAAATATCGACAATTTGCCTTCACATCCTCGATCATTGCAATGCATGCCTAAATAATTATTGTATTAGGCAACCAAAAAAGTTCGAGCTTTTTTTATTTATTGTTTACTTATATGAACTGTATATCGCAAGCAAGATAAATTATACGGGGCAATTTTTTGGTACATTTAAAAGGTGTTATTATGATGTATCATTTAATGTGTTAGATAAGTTAAATTGCTAAATAAAACAGTGAATATTTTGGTAAAGTATGGCCATGTCGAATGCTTGTTTACTTTCTGAATTTTTACAGTGTTATTAAAAGTAAACAAACCTATGTAACACATTTAATAATACATCATAATAACACCTTTTAAATGTACAAAAAAATACCTCACTACTTTATCTTGCTTGTGATATACAGTTCATTTAAGTAAATAATAAATGAAAACCGCACGATTTTTTTATTATACACATTTGTAATCAATACATATAACTTTTGTAACGCCACTGTTAATACGGTTTATATCAATTTTAATAAAAAAGTATTATTTTTTTTGGGCAAATTTTCTGTAACATTCAAGCTAAGAATGTTCTTATAAAACTTATCGTATAAACAATTGTTGAAGTTAGCTTCATATAACAAAGTATAATTTTAAACTTCATGATCATCCAAGGGTAAAATTAATCAAAGTTGTTGAAACAGTTTCCAGACCATTTGGGCATAGTTTAGTAATAGTTTTATCACTTGGGTAATAAAATTTAACATATAATACTTGGTTTGTAAATTTAAGTAGTAACGTCTTAGCTTGAATATATGAAATGTATTTCAGGCCAAATGCGCTGATTTGCTGCTTACAAGGTAGCCCTTGACTGGATGGCAAGTGATGATACAGTATACGATTGATATGCGCTAACCTGTTTATAGGCAATTTCCCTCTTATGGTATCTACACAGTTCGTACCTAATTCATTGGAAAACAACTTGTTTTTGCTGCCACCATGTCTTTTTTCGTGGAATTTCCCATTTTTTGTCGTTATATAAATCTTTAAACTAACTTCGTTAGCCGGTTAAACAACCAGTTAATTTGCGAAACTAATTTAGTTAACTAGTTAAAATAGCCAAGCGTATTAGGTATATAAATTGTCTCAGCCAACTTTTTTAGCCATCCTAAACGGTTTGAATTAAGAAGAAAATGGTTTATCAGAAAGGTTTTTCGAAACTTGACATATTGAATTTAAGGATTATTTCAAAATAAACAAATGTGCAGCTATCATTTATCTATAGAAGACAATTGTTTTTATATGTTAATAATCTTATGAAAATAATGGATAGGTTAAAAATAAATTGCTATTATGCATTCTGTAGTTTATCCCAAAATTTTGAAATTAAGTCATAACAATTTAAACCACAATGACGTATCGTCTGGTTTAGTTAAGTATTTTTAGAACAAAACTTTCATGGCTTTTATAAAACTTAAAGCAACTATGCTATAAGTCCACTATGTTTCAACGGAACAAAGTTCAAACAAGAGCGACGAGATATTGCGAACTTTTCAAATTTAAACTCTGCTATGATATATACAATACTTATACTCGTAAATGAAACAGGTGTAAATAGATACATAGTTACTACCGTTCTCATTGTTAACAGATTGACTGGCAATTCCGATGGAGAGTTGTAGTAGAGTTAAACTTTTATATAGCGAGTGAGTATTTTATAGTAATAATAATTACTAGTTGACGCTTTGCATCTTCTTCTGCATCATATAAGAGAACTTGATGAACATAAAAAAAGTTATAGTCAGTCAACCTTATTGTTTGGTTTACAGCTATTTCCTGCGCCAGACTTACAGAGTTTACTTCGCCAATAACACATAGAAGTGGAAGATGCCCGTATAAAGTCTATTAGTTAAATGTCTATTCTTATATTTTTATTTTTAATTCAACTGAAAGAGATAGGGGTTTTTGTGCCTTCTACATGTTAGTCCAACATTTTACACTTCGGAAAATTTCAGCAATCATTAAAAGCCCTCGTATATATTACATTATCACACAATTACAAAACAATAATGGCAGTTTAATTTTATTAATTTTAATATATATACTACAGCATTATATAACATTTTGGGAACACCCCATTATATATCCAACAGGGCAAGAAGATCGTTAATCCCTCTCTCACCTTGCTTTGCAATATAATGTTCATGAGTATCACTTCCTTGCCCTTATCTCACTAAGTGGGATCGGCACAGCATGTTTCCTTTCGCCACTTCACTCTATCAGGTATCATTTCTCCATTCACACCCCTTACCCACATATCCTCTTTCAAACAGTTCATCCATAGTATTTGACTATAATTTGACGATTAAAAATATAATTTGACGATTCAAAGGTGCTGTAATATGCCAGTGGAATCAAGATATTATCACCCAAAAAAATGTTTTCTGGAAAATTTTTTCTTTGTCTCTAATTGCTAAGCTTGCCATTATTGTTTTATTCGTGAAAACTAAGATCTTTTAAACAGGGATATATCATGGGTACTGCGCTGAGTAATTCAAAGTAGAATTAAATCGAACAGTTAAGTCTGTTACTGATTTTGATCTATAGTAGATGATAATTGCCTCGACTAGACTGCCTCATTGGTCTAGTGGTTTGCATGTTCGACTACAAACATGACGTCCTGGGTTCGAGTCCCGGGTCGGGCCAGTTCGAAATCGATATTGAGTTTTCTATTAAGATTTTCTCAATATTTGCCCGAAGTTGGGAAGTTGGCGATGTGATCCACTCCCGTGCCTCGGAGAGCAAGTTAAGACGTCGGTCCTGCGCCTGATCTTCGGTCGTGTCCGATTGCCGTCACGTCGGACTATGAGAGTGAAGGAATAGAGAGTACACTTTGTGTACTATGCCTGCCATTCCGCAGTGGAGCAGCGTGGTGGGTCTATGCTCTAAAAACCCTCTTTGATATGAGCGAGAAGGCCCGTGCCCAGCAGTAGGACGTTAGTGGGCTGCTACTTACTTTTTTTTAGATGATAATATCGTCTGCATTGTGAAGTATATTACAATAGTTTTGCAGATAGTTTATTGCCATGACCATAATTGTCGGTTACTTTACCATATGCGAAAGTGGAAGTTACGGTTGGTGGCACTCGTATGCAAAAACTATTAAGTATACAAAAGTTTTGTTATCTCATGAATTGTTGGAAGTTTTTCTACTTTATTTGTTGTTTATATCATCTCATAATTGTAGCAACTACGCAAAATGTATGACCGTAATTGTATTCGGATCTTTATTAAGAATAATTTTGGGAGTAACATTTCATTGGTCTAGCTCAATAATTGCTTTTGTATACTTTTATTAGATTTTTACCTACTGAAATCTGCAAATTAATTTACTTTTTTTATTTTTTTATTTTTATTTAAATCTCTATCATGTTGCAATAAAAAATGCGGATTAAAAGATTCTTAAGTTATAGAAAAATATAAAATGATATTCCTAATACACGTTTTTAATGTGCAATGCGATAATAATTTCTAAGTTAGAAGGAAAAAATAAATATAATTTATTAATAACAATTGAGGATACTTATTGAAAGAAATCTAATTAAGAAAATCTTTCAAAGATGCTTTTTTTATTCATCATTCCGCTCACAAGTAATTCTATTCAATGTCTGTGAATACGTATAAGTGGGCGAGGTCTATGATAAAATGTTTTAATACTACAAGGTGTGGTAGTTTGAAAGCGACTGTATATGAATATCTCAGAAATTAATATTCTAGATGTGTATTCTCTCGACGCGATTACTTTCATTTCAGTATATGTGATTCGTTTCCTATTGTACAATTGCAGCCCCTTGCTGAAATTTCTATTTAGAGATTTCATGAAACATATTTTGACCTAGTTTCCTTTAAAGCTAAGATAAGTGGTAACATATACTTACATACGACGAAACCGTTTTTGTATTTGTAAACAATGTATAGATAAGTATAGACAATGGATGGCAAAAATTTAAAGAGCGTCATATTTGGTTTTCAGTACGTAATTGACTTACCAATACCTAGCTCTTATTTACATGTACCCAGTTTACATTTGTAAAACGTGCCCCCGCTTAGAATTAGCTTTGTTGACGTCGAACAAATACAACTTACTGAGTTACAACCGTTGTCAAGAGCCTAACTAAATACAAGCGTCAGAATTAGACTCTGGCTAACATGTAAGTAAGCTGTTCTGACTTTCGTTTTAATAATATTTTCGTAGACGTATTTATGTATCTATTTTTATTTTTAATTTTCTCTGCCTATTCCGCTAAACTTAATTACAGTCGGAAACAAGGTGTATGCTTTTTCTAATATTAAAATCTGCTAAAATGAAATTCAAGTATGATAGTGCCTATTAAATAGATCTAAACACCTACGGATTATGTGCCCCGCCCATTACCACTTTAGCTTCATTTTTCATAGGACTATGTCGGTGACTTTGGTTTCTTTATGGATCTCGTAATTTCTGATTTGATTGCGAGGAGAAATTCTGAACATAGCCCTCTCCATCACCGGCTAAGCGACTCTGAGCTTTCGCATGCCATTTATTTTTAAGTCCACCTGTTAAAAAGCTCTACTGAGATCATCGAGCATTGCATTGAGATCTTTGAGAGTATCTGCCATAATGACCACGTCATCGGCAAACTGTGGATGGGATGTACTCGCCGTTGAGGTTGATGCCCAGTGCGTTCCACTCCAAAAGCTTAAAAAGGTCTTTCAACGCCGCGGTAAAGAACTTCGGGGAGATTACATCTTCATCTCGCACTCCACGCTGCAATTTGATAGTCGCTGTGCTTTAGTCTTCTATGCGACTGCCATGGTGGCGTTTATGTATTTGGCATCTCTGCAAAGATCTTAACATGGCCCCTATTTCTACTGAATCGAAGGCTTCTTCTTCTTCATAGTCCACAAACGCCAAGCAAAGTGGCCGATTATACTCCAAGGTCTTCTGTATAATTGGCTACAGCGTATGGAAATGCTCTGCTGCGCGACCGACCTTTCGGAATTAGGATTTTTCGGATATTAATTCGATTTATTGATTATGTTAATTGCGTCGAATTGTACCATACCTGCTATTAAAAGTTCACGTAAAGGGCTTAAAGGTTTCTTTCTATATAATAAGTTCAAGAAATCCATTCAAGAGGGGGTAGGAGAAGACTATATGTTTAATATTACTCGTGTTTTATTATGCTATTATATTAAATCGCTCCGGCTACAATAAAGTTCAAAAGAGTAGCAATATGTAATTACAAACGTAGGCATATACAAATAAATAAAATGTTGATTGAGAAATAAGAAGTGGAAGCATTTTAAAGCGATCAATTTTGACTTTCCAGGTAATTACAAAATAAATTACGTCCGACTCCATCTCGGTTGCTGATTATCTCACTGTACGGCGCAATTTGGCGATGAAATTTTTTGTTACGGTTGCTTTTTTACAGTATTATTGTCAGGAGTGTCACCCGCATAGTGCCCTATTCTGTGGAAATATGGGAAAACCTGTTTTCATAAAGTTAATTTATGACTTTCCGATCAATCCAAAGTATGTTTTTGGAGATCACGTGACGTGTCAGTAAGACATTTTCGCTTAAATGTAGAATTCTGATAATGTTTACACGTCACAATAATATTGCTCGATCTCGTAGCAGCAACTTCCGGATAACAGATTTATTATTTAACTATTTATAGCGAAATTTATAAATTGCCCTGACAGTAACATAACAGTTGAGTCCCTCTTAAACAAATAATACCAATCAACTACTTTGTATTGTTTCTTTAAAAAGAATACCTTTTTATACGAGGATTATGGAAAGAAAATTCTTTTTTATCGTTATTATATAGATTTTCATTAGTAGTAGATAGTAATGTCTCTTACTTATTTTGTAATAGTACCAAAAATATATTTACAATATAAATGCAAAATTAAATTTCTTTTAAGTGTAAAAGAAATCCAGAAATTGCCCAAGGTGATTTTTCTCATTGTTTCTTGTGAAAACACATTAGTAATTGGTTGCAGTAGAATTTTTTTATCTGTGTTAATATAAACATGTTGGAATAATATTATAATTGTTCAGCAATATTTAAATTTACTACTATTACTACAACAAAATAATATAATGGGTGCGAAATATTCGTATAGGCTTGTACTGTAATAGTTTTCGTATGTAATAAATCAGAAATTAGACTGAAATCACTTTTTATAAGGTGTTTTGTTATAATGCAACTATCGCATATTATTATTATAAAAATGAATATATTTGTATTAACACCAAAATGGTATAACAGTGTTTATCTTATATATAAAATATGCATGTCACAGTTTTCGTACCTAAACTCCTCCATAACGGCTTGACCGATTCTCTTGAAATTTTGTGAGAATATTGAATAGGTCTGTGAATAGGCTACTATCTATTTTTCAAACCTCTAGATGTTAAGGGAAGGGAAGATCCACCCCAAAATTTTATTTTTTATTTTTTTGACAAACTTTTTTATTTTTATTTTTTTGTGACACAACGTACAAAAATACATACAACCTTAAATTTTCATTTTTCTATCACCAACCCCTATTTTTTAACAGCGATAATAGTAATTATATGGCAAAACAACGGTTGCTGGGTCAGCTAGTAGTATATGAAATGCAAATCAATGTTATAAAAACTTAAATATCTCTAAGAGAGGTTTTTGGAAAATATGCGGTACATTCGGTTGCCTGATTCCTAAAATATCTGAAGTAATAAAAGCTTATATATATATGTACAAAGATGTTTTAACTTCTGAAACTTTATTGAAACAAAATATTACTAAACTTCCTTATTTTCATCAGTCTCAAATTTTCTATCTAGAAGTTAACCCACACACACGAATGAACACAATAATCTTACATTTTATATTTAAGAAAAGTTTCCATAGTGTCTGTATTTATGTATTGTCAGAGTAATTAGTCATTACTGTTTATATTTGTAGACAAAAAGTGTTTTCGTCTTTTATTTGTTTTAAGGAAACGTATTATTGTTTAAAAAGTCATTAATAGGACTTTACTGGCAAATAGCTGTTACTATAACGAGGAAGATAAGATTAAGAAACCACATTTTTAGAAGAATGGCAAATTTCAAGAGCTTTTATATTTTTTTTCATTGCTGACAGTTTAGCGCTTCACAATGATCTCACCTGATGGTAAGTGATGATACATTTTAAGATGGAAGCGCGCTTATCTGGTAAGAGGCGATATTTGGTTTCTACACAGAATCGTACCGAAACACAAATCTCTTTGTTTGGCGATACGTTTTTGCTGGTTAGAAAATACAATTTTCTAAATTAGCCATAAAAGCAAGGTAAGTAGCAACCCATTAACGTCCCACTGCTGGGCTCAGGCCTCCTTACTTATATGAGAGAGGGTTCTTAGAGCATAGACCCACCACGCTGCTCAACTGCAGATTGGCAGGTATAGTACACAAGTGTACTCTCTGTTCCTTCACTCTCATAATCCGACCTGACCGCAATCCGACACGACCGGAGAGAGATCAGGCGCAGGACCGATGGCTTAACGTGCTCTCCGAGGCACGGGGGTGGATGACACCGCCAAATTTTTCCCACCATCGGGCAAATATTGAGAAAACCTTAATAGAAAATTCAATATTGATTTCGAATTGCCTCGACCCGGGACTCGAACCCAGGACCTCATGTCTGTAGTCGAACATGCTAACCATTAGACTAATAAGGCATACCGGGGATCAAACCCGGGGCCTCTGCTAGCAAAGCGAGTACTCGCACCAATTCGCCAGGCAGGCTATTAGATAATCACATTAAACCATCCAAGCGTATTTGTTAGAAGCTTCATAAAACACCTGCATTCGTTTGAAATAAGCGTTTTAAAATTTATTTTACAGTTGTGATTTATTAAACATATTACTAACCGTGTCTGTTCAGGTTAAGTGAAATAAATTTCACAATTATTCATAATAAAGTGAACCACAAAAACAGAATTGTCATTTTATCACGACGAAGTACTTGAGCTAATGTTCAAATTTATAAATCGGCTTAAAAGCTTTTGAAAGAAAGGAAATGTTTTTGCTATTTGTGCTTTTGTTTCAATGTAGAAGAGGTGTTTTGTTTCGTGGAGGTTCTTTGTTTATGAATTAGAAGTTGTGAGAATATCGAGTTTTCTTGTATTCTTTCTGTCTATATAATAATACGTGAAGTAAAACCTTCACATGGTTATATGAAAATTGCGCGGACAGAGGAGTATAAAATTACCCACACTAATAGTTTATACAGAGAAGGAGTGCATAATGCAATTTTTTTAACTTGCATAAAATACATTACATTAATAAAAAACACGTGTCTTTGAGACACATACGCATACAGCGTATCCATGCGTAATACGCTGGTATTTATGTTAAAAGCGCTAACGAGGTTACAAATTGTGATTTTATTATCAACTAGCAGACCCGACAGACTTCGTTCTGTCAAAAAGATTTGTAATGTGGCAGATTTCAGTTTTACGAAATGACAGCTGTACTAAATATCTATAGCTCTTACATTTTGTGACTATTCAATTGATTTTGAACTTTGTGCAGCTGTAATAAAGTGCAAATAGACTCTTTGATGTTAGGAACACACCTACATTGCTTAGACAAGAGTGAGTACTTGTAATTTATTATGAACTTTATTGAATAGCAATAAAGGTCAAATTGACTCTACATTTTAATTAGAAAACGTTTGTATGGGAAACAGAAAAGGGCTGTTTTTAGGGTTTCCCCCTGCAATTATTCGAACTTTTCTCGGCGTAAAAACCATCCTTGAACTTCGAGCGAGAGCGTCCGACTGATTAATTTTTATACAGTTTTTACTAAACCAGCTCAATATTGTGTTACTAAAAGTACTAATTCAGATTTTTCCGTCTTTACATAAAAACATCGTCCACCAAACGTCAAAGTTTAGTGCCCTGACCTCTTAAAGTTATAGTTAAAAGTTAGTTAGTCAATTGCCAACAACATGTCGCTAATTACGCGTGGTTATTATAAACAGTATCGACATACCGATTTGAACTCATTAACTGCAAGCTGTAGGACAGGTCAGATCTATTTGGGATACACTACTCTGTTTGGACGATGTAAAACATTGTATTTATTCTTGGACTTCATTTTGGAAGATAGTTATTCACTGAATTAACGTCAACCCTTTATTAAAATCAACCTGAGATCCCTGCTTTGTCATATAATTATACCGGAAATTGTTCCCGGTGTTTCTGATAGACCGTTAAACAAGTTCTTTAATTTTTCTTACGAGTATTAAGTAAATTATAAATAAACAGTATTCTGCGTGTTACTCTAAGACCTTTTGAATTTCGCAAAACTGCTCACTCACTTTATGAAATTTAAATTATCTCCTGTTGATTAAAGCATGTTGGACATGTCACAGTGATTGGATGGCAATTGCATTTCAGTTTCATATTGATGCTCGGATATCAGATTACAGCGGCACAATGTCACTAAAGTAGTTGGAATATTTCATTTACACAACATGACTTAAATGGTAAACTAGAAACAGTAATAAAACATTTTTGATTTAAAATACATCGAAATTAGGGAGATGATAACAATCAATCAAGTAGATTCGACGAAGACGTCGATAATGAAAGCCTATCCATTAAAAAACTTAAAATTGAGATTTTTTGATACTGTCTTATGTTCAAAGATAACGTTTCTGAGTATATTATAAAAAAATGAATAATAATAAGCAGATTGGCATACAAATTTTTTCAACTTTTAACGAATTATCAACTGTTCTGTTTAAACTTTTCTTTAATAAAGCACTGTGTATTATGCATTTATAATGAAGAGTTTTAAAGATTTCAAACAAAAGTCTCACTCAATCTACTATTAAGACATTTTTAAACTAAACTGTATCTTCCGATGTGCCTCAGGACATACCCAGCTCATTTTAAATCTTAGTTAAGAAACAAGGTTTTCTTTATAATGTTATTATCGCTAAATTTTTTTCTACGTTTTAATATCAAAATGATCTAAAGAGTTATTACTTCGCACTTCTCGTTAATCTTTGAAAACTTTTCTTGGATTTTGTGTTTTGACGCAAAATAATTGGGTTTAATATCGCATTATTAATATAATATATACCACTTACTTTTTTACCGGATTAGCAACTACAACTCTAATGATTAAACGAGAGAGACTGATCATTAGACTAACAAAAAATTAAATCTATAAATCAAGGAGACCTTCTAACACAGGTTTCGCTATACTTAAAAGAAGGCCTCAACCTCATGAAATGTAAATTCAATTCAAATAACTTTTGTATTTGTATTTTTTCCTTATTATCCCAAAAAGTAAATCAATTATCAATAAAATTTCCTGTCAAAGTGTTCAACCGGGATGATCTACGAAACTAAGCCGATTTTAATGACCTTCTGTCAGGATCTAGAATACAGGATCTTTTTGAATGCAATTTTTTCATAAGATCTTTTAGTAACAGTTCAGGAGAGAACTAAATTACACAACCAACAAATTGATGAACGCCGTATTTTAGCTTCCACATTAAAGTGTACACAAACGACGGTGCGTTAGTCAGCTAGTTTAATATGTAGATATGATAACTTCTTGCAATTTGAAATGAGAAATCGTTCTGTGACATTAATCAAGTTTAAATACACCTGTGCTCCAAGTAAATATTAGTATTACGACGAAGTTTAGCGTTTATTATCACTCGCCTTTCACTTTGAAATAGCATCACAGCTTGTTTATAGGAATCGTTGTTCTAATCGATGTTTTGTTAATTAATTTCTTACCACATGTTACTCTTGGTTTATTTTCACTTTCCATTTTTACAGTAATTAGGGTCACATGTAAGTTTTTGTTGTAAAAAGGAACCTCTATAGCTTCGTTATGTTGAGAATATATCGATAGCTCCAACGTATTAATGGCCCAAATGAAATTTTGAAGTTTTTTTTTTAATTCTGAATATAAATCACCTCATTTAGTCATAGTTTTTTTTTATTACTATAGTAATAAATAATTTATCTTTCAAATACTGTCTTAAAAAGTAATGATTTTATACTTGATTTTTATTTATGTTAGCCGTAATCTGACTTGTGTTTACATAACCTCTACCAAGTAGTAGAAAGTTTCTCAAAAGTATTATTTTAAGGCATAACAAGACTTTTATTTTTTCCTTTAATTCCTATACATATTTGTTTCATGTACGATTTTATCTAACTTATACCAGCAGTCTGTAACGTTGTTCTTTTTAACGTAATCAATGCCGAGTCATCTCCTTAAAAAAAATTACATTTTACCAATTTGACTAATTAATAAGATGTAATTTTTTTTACAACTTTTAACACTACTGAATTAGAATTAAAATTAACCTTAGTAACTTGTAAAAATCTGCACTGTTTAATACATACGTTTCGCATTATAATCAGATCGCCCCAAAACACGTAGAAACTGGATTTTGTACTGAAACTTTTTCCGATCTTAATTTTTACGTTACGAGTAACAAATATCATAAATAAATACAATTTTTCTTGCTATTATAAATCCCGCAAAGCAGCTTAAATCGTATAAAATATTGAACTCGTTCTACTATTTGAAGTTAAATCTTCCAAGAAAGTGTAATAAGGTGCATTACGGCTGACAGTTTGAAGTTTCTCTAGCAGTGTTCGATCCTTCAACAAGACGTGGAAGATTGGTCGATTACAACCTATTGTGCTGAAAAATAAAACCGATTTGCGGTAGGAAAGTAGCACTTCGTTCGTATAAGAAAAGCGATCGGTCTATTGCACCTGTGAGCTATTCATCAAAATTTGAATTTCTAAAGTACAGAAAAGCTTGAGCGATATACATTTGACGTAAAATAAATTTATTTCTCAAAAGAAATTTCAATAATTTCGCTTTATAATACGGTGATTTCATTATTTACACACAAGGGGTAATGCATTAATTTTGTCCGTCCATTGAATTGGCTGCATTTAAACATTATATATCAGGTGTCTCAAATGAAGCTTTATATTAATTTAGCTTTCTGCGTGAACGCAACATATCCGAGATCCGTGGGGGTTATGTCAATCGATAGCCTGGCTCTTGGGAATTTAGCTACTATGGATCATTAATCAAGTCCCAGTCAATTGGTGCAAGAATTAAAGCCCCAAGATGCCAGTCAGAGCCTTAATTTCATAAATCAGGTGATTGAGGGAATTTCAACGTTTACCAACATTTTGCAGATGAAACTTATTCTCGTCTTAATGGCCAAGTAAGTAAGCAGAACAGCCGCTACTGGAGTGCAACGCAAACATCAAAAACCCTACATTCGCCTAAAGTGACCGTATGGGCTGCGATGTCGGAGCGAGGAATTACTAGCCCATACTTTTTTGAAGACGAAAGAGGGTATGCAGTTACAGTGAACTCAGAGCGTTACGTGGAGATATTAGACAACTTCCTGGTCCGTCAACTGCAAAACAATAGTTCCAAAGGGACGGAGCAACTTTAAACACATCCAATATGTCTCTGCCAAGTGTTCGTGAAATTTTCTCAGGCAAATTGATCTGCCGGAGAGGTGGACTTTTCCTATGAGGTTACGTTAAATCCAAAGTTTACGCCAATAAACCGGCGTATTTGAAGGAAAATATTCGTGACGAAATGGCGGCCATCCCTGAGTCCACCTGGCGGGCCGTCATAAGTAATTTTACTGTTCGATTAAATGAGTGCCGTTCTACATTTAGATGATATTATTTTTAAGAAATAAATCACCAAAAAGTGTATTTTAATACTTAATACACAATTATTCTATGGGCGGCTTGCTTTTTTTTTAATAGATCCCCTATATAGATTTTTTTTTGAGACATTCTGTTCACAAATGAATTGCTGTTTGTTAGTCTCACTAAAACTCTGGGTCGTCTGGACTGAATTGACTAACTCTTTTTTGGATTGTTTGTGGAAGTCCAGGGAAGGTGAGTAAATAAAAGAAAAATGCTTGGAATATAGTAAAAACAACAGTTTCGCTTTCCCTGAGAAACCATTCGTCCCGCCGTATAAACGAGAGAATTTTTTCATTTGTTTCTGACATTTGACATTGACAACGAACAATTTCTGATCGCAACTATAATATTTGACGGGACTTTGGAGGGAAGGTTGGCTTAAAGGTCGCGTTTTTTTATTAACACCGACTGATACCCTAATATAATAATAATTGTAACTACTTTATTATTACCATAATACAATTATCGCATTAATTTGAAAGACTTTTAAATAATATAAAATTTTTCATTTCATATCATAAAAAAGACATCACAATTTTTTTTACTTTTTGAGCATATTAATTTGTTTTAAGGGCGGTTCTTTGTTTGTTAAAATTTTTATTAATTTTTTGATTTTTAGTGAATCTGAAGTACACAAAAACTAAAAACGAGTTTCTCCATTTAAATAAAACAACTTTAGAAAGTGATTTTACATTGGTTCAATGGTAATCGATTTCATCACTAATACGCAAAAGTTTCCACCTCCACTCGGCTACTACGCCGTATACGAAGCGTCAGATATACCTCAATTAAATATTGCAATTCAGCAACAAACGTAACTCATTGCAATTTGATTACAGAGAGTTAGATATTCTGCCACAAAGTTGACTTTGACATCATATTTGACTACGACAGTCACTTGACTATACCTACGTTACGGTAGGCTCGGCTGAGTATTGTTAATTTGCTCCTAAGAATGAAAGAGTTCCGTGACTTTTTCATGGATCACATGATCAAAACCTAACCAAACTATCATCAAACAGCCCTTGAAGTACATACTTTCCAATAAAAAAAGGATCATCGAAATCGCTGGAATGATATTGAGTTATTCGTCCATTTGTCGAGCACATACTTAAAGCAAATTTAAGACTTGTGGGTTTCTTATGGCTTCATCAGAACTGGGCCAAAAAATAGTACCCTACAGGAAGCCCCACCTTTCATATAAAAAAAAAATCATTAAGATCGGCTTACCTAGTCCAAAGTTATGAGGTGACGAACAAAAAATATAGACGAATTGATAATCTCTTTCATTTAAATTTGATCAAAATATAACTAGTAGATAGCTGAACAGTAGTTTTTATAAAAATGCGCATTTAGTAGACTTCGTTTACTTTGTAGATGTTATTACTTGTTTGTAAAGTAAAGCAAAATGTGTTCCGAGTGGTGAAGGAGGCGACGTGGCGACGCTTTACCACCGTATACGTCAGTCTTACGCGTTACGATAGAAGTTTCACATCTATTACTGTATGTATTGGTTTTTAATACACACGTAATTTATTTATATCACCATTTTGGGATTATCAAAGCATTTACTTAAATCGAATCAGGTTTTACTGTTGCATTGTGGAACTAAGCTGATTGATCGAAACATCGTGAAAAAATATATTTAGGAACTCAATTCAATCGTTGTGACCCAAATCGGTTTCATTAGAAACGTACCAGATCAGACTACCAAACGTCACTCACTCATCAGGAGTTTTTTAAAACTTTTCGCGATTAATTTTTATTTTCGCGATCAAATGCTTTTTTTTTTGGGCGATAGCTTTACGTTTTCTAGAAAATTTTCGATATAATTTACAGCCCCATGTAATACATGCAGCGAATTTGAAAAACTCGATTAAAGCAAATGTATGTAGATTACAGTGTTTACACCCATCAGTTGATAGAACGTTGACATTGTTTATTGCCGTAGTAAAAGCAGTACTAATGCAAATGAATCGCAGTTTTCTGTTGCTTAAAAGTAATTAAGATAGATAACAACTAATATTAAACACGAATTTTAAAAGTAAACTCCTATACTATTAAAAAATCGACTTTTTATACTAACAATATAAAAACCTTTTACCTTAGCTAACTATTGATGTAGCTGTATACATTTTCTCTCAAAGTCATTAATGAATTTTTGTACACACTAACAACCTATTATAAAGAGAACACATTTGTATGTTTGTAACGATTTCACACAATACTACTGGACTGATTTCAAAATTTTTTCACCATTATAAAGCTGCATTTTCACTGAGCGACATAGGCAATATTACTTTGACAAAAAATAGGGATCCCTATGAAAAATGCATTAATGTAACCCAAGGTGTAAAACAAAAAATCTGGTATCGCGTGAGTTGTGAAAACTATTGTAAATTGAACAAAAAATGTTCTACAAAATTATAAAACGTATTAATATCTACAAGAAGTCCAGACTACCAATGTCCAACTACTGTAGTTATGCCACTATAACTATTTTTTTGCATTTTAAAAGCTAATAAATGTGCCGGCAATAATCAAACCATATTTATATTATTAAAAATATTAATATTAATATACATCTGCATTAATCTTTACCATATTAAATGATATTTTATAATTTAAAATTTCCATTTTGACTTTTGTTTTTATTATAATGAATTCGTAATAATCAAGCTAAAAGTAACTGGACCGATTTAAGAAACTATTTCAATACGTATAGAGTATTTATTAATTTATTTATATCGGAAATGCTATGTAAACGATGTTACGAATTTAACTATGTATTAGTTATATATTTTTTAAAAAATAAAATCTGTATATTTATTAGATTATGAATGAAAGTGTGTATTTAATAATTTGAAAGGAAATAATTAAAACGAAGTTTTGTTTGTTTGATTGTGGGTGGTAACTAGCGACTGAACAGAGAGGGAGAGACAAATTAGAAAATGCAAAGATATGTTTTGGATTTCTGCATTATGACAATCTGGTACTCACAGTCTTGAAGTCTCTATGTATCACAAAACCCCTGATGTAGAGTATCTGATATTATAACGCTGGGAATAATAAAACAATAATATTTTCCTGGTATATTTAATTAAGACGGAACTCCCGTTGTGAAATATTAACTTGGTTACTATGAAGAAAATCGTCCATAATATTAGCCTTATGATGACCAGGATCAAGTAATAGGATCAGGAAAAAAACAATAGATAAAACTGAACAGTCGATTAGTAATATCTACAATAAATATGTTTTTCTATTCGCGGGATGAAAAGTTCGCTTTTTGGCCCATGAATACAGATCGAAAGTGCCTTGTTTTCTCCTGGTTGGATTCCATTGGAATGGAAATGCGTCCACCTCTCTCTGCCATTCCACTGCCTGCTTCTCTGTTATGAACGAGTCAAAGAAGGTGATCCTGCCTCCCAGCAATCTTTGTTAGCCACCACATTATTACAGATATAAGAAAAGACGGGCCTCCACTACTATTTAAATTTTTTTACAATAAAAGGTAGCAAAGGTCTGGTTTATGTACAGAATTTCAACACAATCGTTGCTTTCGCCATTATAATATTAATAAGGATTTCGGTTGCTTGCCAATGAATTTACCAATATTGTGGCTCTTATTACGAGAATGTGTATATTTTGTAGTCGGGTCACGAATCACGTAATCACATTTCAAGTGGTTTACCATACATGTAAGCTCCATTTAATAACGCTGTTATTCGATAACAGCAACTCGAAAGTTACCGCATAAAAACATTTTGCCCAAAATCATTTAACGAGCACAATATTAAAAAAAAATCAGGTTGAAAGTAAATTTCAAATAGCGGAGTGAACTCTAATGGAGTGCCTTTTTACAGCAGTTATATGAGAAACTTCCTGTTAAAGCGGAGTGCAGGAAAAGAAAATTTCTTCTACCTTTTAATATTCGATTTCCATTTTACCTTTTATAATGATACAGGATATTTGGTTTACTGAAGATTCATTTTTAGCGATAACATAATAATTATTACTATCAATATTAGCAAAAGTAGCCAAGTGAATTTTGTTATGAACGTGCGAGTATTGCTTTGCTGGCAAAAATCCTGGTGTCGATTCGCGGTAGTTCATATTTACAATTTTTTAGTAATCCATCTAGTTTTTCTATGTTAATTGATTAGAATAGTGCGCCACCTTGTTAAGCTCTATTATTACTTAGCATTTAGTAAGATTGCAGCCAAATGTTAACCAATTAGCAAGCAATAGATATGGTATGTATAAGTTTCAACAAAATAACTTTTTGCTACAATTAAAACGTATTATTACACAGTATTTAAAAAAAGTACGACTGTTAGTGATAAATTTCAGGGATTATCATCCCTTAAATGGTTAAATATATATGATATATTTTTATTACAGGCCTACAAGGTGCCCATATTATTTTACATACTTAATAACTACTTACTGTACTAACTGAATATTTAAGAATAACATAAAAACACGAAATACTGTTAGTTGTACAGACTTATTCTATTTTAAAAGTGTTTAAATGTCGAAATATTTATTTTAAAACGAGCATGATTTTAAAAGAAACAAAAATATTTTAACCATATATAGGTTACCATACAAAGAATAGAGAGTGCGTTTTATGCCTGCCAACCCACCGTGAAGCAGCGTGGTGGGTTTATGCTTTAAAAAAACTATGAGTGAGAAGGCCTGTGCCCATTAAAGTAAAGTAAGTAAGTAGCAGCCCATTACTCCTCACTCCGAGGAGCGAGTAGAAAAACTTCCAACAATTCATGAAATAACAAAACTTTTGTATTCTTAAAAGTTTTTGCATACGAGTGCCACCAATTGTAACCAGTTTCGTTTTGACTTCCACTTTTGTATGTGGTAAAGTAACCGACAGTTATGGTTATGGCAATAAACTATCTGTAAAACTGTTGCAATATACTTCACAATGCAGACGATATTATCATCTAAAAAAAAAGTAAGTAGCAGCCCACTAAAGTCCCACTGCTGGGCACAGGCCTCCTCGCTCATATGAGAGAGGGTTTTTAGAGCAAAGACCCACCACGCTGCTCCACTGCGGATTGGCAGGCATAGTATACAAGTGACGAGAATCCGACACGACCGGAGAGAGATCAGGCGCAGGACCGACGGCTTAACGTGCTCTTCAAGCCACGGGGGTGGATTACACCGCCAACTTCCCAACTTCGGGCAAATATTGAGAAAATCTTAATGGAAAACTCAATATCTATTTCGAATCGGGCCGACCCGGGACTCGAACCCAGGACCTCATGTCTATAGTCAAACATGCTAACCACTAGACCAAAATTGACGCAAAATTGTATTAAAATGAATGAAGATCACGAAAACCTACCTACCGAATAATATTAACGACTTGTTTCTATTACTATTAATGATTTTGTTTGTCAGCACAAAAAAACTATGCAACATCTGGTAATATTATAACATATTTGATTTCGAGTTACTGCTATAATTAGGAATTCTCATAATCTATTTTAATCACAACAATCTTATATTTTTACCTTTGATTTGAAGGTTTGTGTTCTTGACGCCCTGTAAAAGGGGGCGAGACCGGCGGGTTAATTAAAACAGGATATTGACGCGGAAACCTGCTTGACGTTCTAATTTCGCTTTGACGATTCACGTACCGTAATAAATCTATGGGTATCTATATTCAAGGTCACAATAAAGGTAACAGTTTTCAATTATATCTTGGTAGACAAGCTCTTATCAATTAAAAAAAACTTTCAGTTTTATAAATAATTAAAATATTACTTTAAAGTAGGCTATGTGAATTTATACGTATAAAAGCAATTTAGTAATTTGAGAGATAATTCTTTTAAATTACAACATGAATAGCTTCATGCTTCTTTCATAACCCTATATCATTAGCTATACTTTAAACCTTATTAATACCTAGTAAAATGGGCTACTTCATGTGCAAACATAGATAAATAGCATCACGCCTCATTCCCATAGTGGAAGGCAAAGATCACGTCCCTCCACTTGCCACGATCCTTGCATATATCCTTCGCTTCATCCATTCTCATTAAACCTTTCATACAAGTTCGTCGGTTTAGAGTACTCTTGATCTGGCCCTTATTTAAAATGTCCTGGATTTGGTCCATGAACGTTTGCCTTGGTCTTCCCCTTCCATCTTTCCTATTCACTCTTGACTCTACGTGCCCAAACCATCTAACCATTTTAGTCAGGGGGTACACATCTTGTTTATCTCTCTAATAGTCATAGTATGGTACACGGGTATGCTATCCCGGCTCCCCGAGCTATTACTGATTCTTCTTAGGTCTTCCGAGTCAGTAAAATCCTATTATCTTATATTTTCCTTTCTCTTCCTTGAAAATTTCCTGTCTCTGAACCCGTGCCCTCTGTTTATTCAATTTACCTACCCATTCCTACCAGTCCATGGTGTACCGTGCCAAGGCGCTAATGGCTAAGGGCATTGCCTAGTCACAAGCAGTGGCCCTGGGACCGGGCGAATCCAGAAAAAGCTAGCCTTATTCTGGCATGCGGGGCTCTGCCAGAATGGACCTTTGATTCCTTGCTTCTCGGTGGAACGCAATGGATCATATTCAACTCTTTTACAGAAATAGGAACTTTTTTGTTCTTGCCTTACTCCAAAACGACTAGATTAAATTTCTTATATTAGCACTTAGCTAATCCTATTCAAAACAACATTTTTATCAGTGGCTAGATTTACTAGGATTTAATAAAAAAATTATGATTCATGCCTCGAAACAACAACATATTGTAACTTATTGGTATTCTGTGAGGATGGCCCAGTAAGCCAATGAAGATCTAGAGTCAATAACTGACTGTTTACCTGTTTAAGCTTAAAGTACATAACCATACAAGTTATAACTGTGATTATGCTGGCGAAAGACTTGTGTAATCAATGGAAATGCACCAGCATCGCCGCTGATATGTTTATAGATGAAATATGTTGAGAGGACTAATAACTGACTATCGATATGCGTCTCTGGCAATGCATATTCTATTCGAATTATAACTTTAAATTGAATTTCTTTCACATTAGCATACGCGCCAAAGTAGCTAATTGTAAAAAATGTCTTTATATATTCCCTACTAACTATTTATTATTGACTGCACACTTTTGGAAAATTTTGAACCTCAAACTGTCTAGGCAAAGAATCTAAAAGATGTGCTCCTCTTTACAGATGACAGTAAAATAGCAGAGAAAGTGGGAGCTGCTATATCAGTGTGGAAAAAGTAAGAAGATTAAATACATTAAGCTAAATTTTGTGGTGTAAAACATTGTACTGAACTAGGCCTTGAGAACTAGGCTTTGATTGAGTGCTGTTGCTTGGGCTGGCTTTCGGGCCTGTAGCCACTTTGATGATGGAATGCACCTCGCTCTGCGTTGATTTGAGTTAATCAAAGTTACAATATTAGTTTTAGGTGATAAGAGTTGTGTTTCAGGCCTACGGTAACCTCAGTTATGCAGTGGTCCTCGCATAGCTTTAGACGCCATGCTATTGTAGTAGTGCCTCTGTGGTTTCTTAAATTTCCTCGATCGATCGAATCTCGAACCTCGATCGAATTTTGCTAGGCTTTACTCCAGCTTCTACGTAGCAGTTATGGATAAGCGCGCATTGATCATGTGAACGTTGCTCGCTTATGAAGTTTTGCATAATAGGGACCATCGTTTAGCTGATTAGTTTTAAATGTTGTAGAAAACATTATAGCATGTATTCAAGGGCCTTTAGTCGGTTCTTTATTAACAAGACTGCAGATTCGTTATAGATAGTGTAGCCCGCTCACCGTCTACATTTCGTGGCTGATGCTTTTGTTAGATTGTGAGCACGGAAAAAGGACACTTCGTGTGATTGTGTAACCCCGCGTATGCCGAATAACGATATTATTTTATAAAAAATACCATTAAGGCAGCGCAGCAATCATTATACTTTGTTATTATACAACGAAATTTGTTCCATCGATATAGTCGATCACGAGACTTTAAATATGTGAAACAATGCGCTATGGCTCGCTTACCAGATGTTCCAGGCTTCTGTTGCAACCAATCTGACATTCTGCGTAGATGATTTTTATATCTCACTTCAACGATAACTTTGCAGTTCTGAAATTTATTGGGCACGACTGTATGAGACATTCTAATGCTATTAATGAGTATTCTGTGATTATAAACCAACGAGTCAATCAAATGCTGCACTGACTGAGAAAATTGCTACATTTCTTATATAAATATATACGATAAATTTATTATGCATTTGTTACCGAGCAATATCCCTCATTTTTCATTGTATGTGGTGTGGGAAATGCGTTGCGGCCAATACGTTAAATAGAGCACAAATTAATTATTCGCAATATCCGTCGCCTGGAGCATTTTACGATAACTATATGTTACGAGGTAGTTGTTCATTAATTTTCAATTAAGTAACAAAATTAATAAGTAGTGTGTTAATTCGATATCATATTGCGTTTTGCTAGACTTAATGTTATTAAAATTTTGTCTGTTTTTACATATATTTGAGAACAAAACTGAAATTTTCGTCTTCGTTTTATTTTAACTATATTATTATTTGAAATATAAGCCGTTATTTTGAATAAAACTGTGATCAATTTAGGTTTAAAACTGATAAATAAAATAACTATTAATGAACAATGTTAGGTCATTTACACTATTTATAATTCAAGAAAGACTGGACAGATTTCAATCGGTTAATAACCTTTGTTATACATTAGTTTGTCCTTTCCGAATCTCTTTGATAATCAAAAATGCTTTCATCTTGACAATAGGATATTAGAATTATATTATTATTNTTTATGACACATATATATATATATTCATATACAACAAAATATATGTCCAAGTACCTACATATCAACGAAGCGACAGACAAACAGAAAACAAGACAAATATCAAGCAAACAACGACATCCAACAATATAAACAACAATAACAAATTTCAAGCAATAACAATAGACAGACTACAATTCCACTAACAAATGAAACGACCTACACGATTAAAATTACCAACGACGCAGAAAATTCTACCAAATGGCTCTCGCTTATTGCACGGCAACGATGACTCATTATCCGGAGCGTAAGCGACCGCCGACCAGTCCACTCGCAACGAGCGTTGGAGCGAGACTGAACCTTTTACTATCATTTTGGAAGCTTTGTTCATAAAACTTCTGGTTTTTCTCAGAGAAAAACTGAGTTACAATATGTGATCACTATCATGGAATCTGTAAACTTCTAAACGAATGGAAATGAGACGGTACCTGGCTTACTATTGAAATCCGCTCGAGCCCCACCTTATCCCGACTTAATTACAATCTGGCCATAAAATTTATATATAATTTAATAATTTTTATAAAATTATCAACCTTGCCAATGTTTAGTACACTCACTGGCCACGTTATATTGAAAACATTTAGAGCTGATTTAGTTTCCAAGAGTATGAATCGTTAAAATAGGATCTTTCATTTGCAATACAGGATACCAAGTATAGGCCAGAAAGTCAGAGTTGTATGTTGTATGCCAAATTACTTCCGAACCTAGCTGAAAGAATTTTCCACAAGTTGGCAATGATGTATGCGGTCAATACCTTTACGACGTAGGTCATATTTAGCAGAAAATTTTCCAGAATGAAATTCGTGACACCAATTTGATGTATTTTGTTTTATAGTCAACACCATAAATATCTAATATCTCCTTTTGAGTATTTGCAGTATTTCCTTAGTGATAATAATAAAAAAAATACACTTTCTTCAGATGGCACTAGACAGGTCGCCTCAAATAACAATCAAAGATCGCAGATTTAAAAAACAATTACATAACATATATTAAATACCAGAATTCTTTACTCAACAAAGCGTTACTAATAGTAGTAAAATATATTTTTTTATACTCTTTCTTAATCCTGTAAGGAACTTTTGATGGCTTAATCGTTAGAACCAAGGATTCTCGTTAAGAAAGTTGTACATTCAAATTCTGGTCAACTGTAGTTTAAAATTCATCATGAAATGGTGAAGGAAAACGTTATGAGGAACATCTTTGAAGCAATCTTGGGGTATATACTTGCTTGCCAACATAAAGTGAAGCCACGTGGTAGTTTAAAGCTCTAGTCCCTTTGTCCTTTTAATTATTAATATGGTGTTACATACTTATTTTATTTAAAAACATTATTAATTTTTAAGAAATGTGTACTTTTGCAGTTATTTGCAGAAACGAAAACTAAACTTCAAAAATCAAATATGACCTTTCTTTTCGTAATTCAATTAATTAAAAGAAATAAGATAGAGTAAAGGTCATTGTAAGTACGAAGCAATGAACTGTGCGTATAAATTTTAAAGACGTTTGTTAATTTCAGAAAAAATAAAGTTATACAGCTGCAAAGGTCAACATAAAATCTAACATTTACTTTATAGTATACAATTTTAATTGTTTAAATCAATGCAAACATGCTTATTAGATTACAAGCTCATGGAAAAATTAATATGTGAAGTGAAATAACATGAATAACGCTTAGAAGGCTGTTACTATATCATAAAATAACTTTGAGTGCTTTGGCTTCATTTCTGAGCGGTACAGGTGAGTAAATAATATTTTTTTTATCCTAATATTTTTATTTGTTACCATTTATAATGTACGTCTATAAAGTAGAACGTAATCTTTATTAAGATTATATAAAAAAAGTTGCCGTACATAAATTCATGATCTTACAACTCTGTTAATTCTGAAATGTTCTCTACATTGCTGTAAAATCATAAATTTCTGTACGGCTACTAGTTTTTTCGATCAAATGTTATTAAATGTTACCGTTGTACCTTAGAGCCGTACTTTATAAATGGTAACAAATAAAAATATTATGATAAAAAAAAATATTATTTACTCGAGTATGCACCTGTACCGCTAAGAAATGTCGACATAGCCCTCAAAGTTATTTTATGATACAGTAGCAGCCTTTTAAGCGTTATTCACGTTGGTTCATTTCACTTGTTATTTTTCCATGGGCTTGTAATCTAATAAGCATGTTTGCATGTTTGCTGAATCGGGAGTGCCGGATTTCTATGCTGTTATGAGGGCACGCATTACCTGCTTTTAGAAGAGAATGAGGGCATCGCATAACAGCATACTTAAAACGGTTTGTGTGGAGATACCTTGGCGGTCTGTTCATCTGAAGAGTATCGAAAAATAACGCCAGGGGAAATCCCCTAGTTAGTATATAAATCGTCTCTATATCTATAGTATTTACACATTTTTGATTTTAATTCATTGACGTGTTTTTAATTGTATTTAATTTAGTTTTATAACATATTTGTCACTAACAGAATTATAATGACGACAATTTGGCCAAATGTTGCTTTGTATAAAAATTTATTATTATTATAAGTAAGATGAAAAAAATAAACAACTTGAAAATTTGCTTTCGTATCAAGAAGTACGTTTGGACATCACTAATTACTATAAAATGTTTTATTGCTCGAACTATCACAAAAGGTATTTTCATTGTTTTTATGGAACTAAACGAAAAATAATAAAATATGTATACTTTAGGATAAATTATTAGTATCTTTAAAACGTCTACAGCTCACGAAAACTAATATAAGTACTAACTATGCTAAAAGTATAGATATTACATCTACCTATTTATAATAAAATATTTTCTATTTTAAATCCACTTCCCAAGTCATAAATAATTAAGTCAAGAACTGTTGGCAATAGCTCATCCAAATGTACATGTCGTGCAACTGAGAAGTGAGCTGTGGTGTAAATTATGTATGAAAATTAATAAGCTGCGTCTGCGTAAATTAAAAGCAATTAGTAAACATTTGCATACGAATGAACGTGTATGAGGCTTTTGATAACATTGTCGGTAAGTCAGAAATTATATACAGAAATAATTCCTAATTGAGACGGTCCAAATATAGAGCAAGAGTTACGTATTACTATTTATATAAATTAGATAAATCCAGTCAAGTTTTACTGTAGATAATTCTGGTATTATTTTTTTATACCCGCCAGGAGCCCGCGTTTCCACTGAATCAAAGGCTTTCTCATGTCCACAAATGCCATGGAAAGTGGCCAGTTATACTCCTAGGTCTTCACTATAATCTGCCGAAGCATACAGATGTGATCTGTACCATTAAGGCCTTTTGGGAATACGTCTTATTCGGGGAGTTAGACGTCAAAATAGTTGCGAGTGAGATCTATGACCTTCAAGGAATACCCTTTGGTGATTTTAAGTATAAGGTACTCTACACTGCTGGATACACTGTTCATTTTTACAATGTCGTTAACGAGAGATTGATAGACGAGGATCCCTACACCATCTTGGGGTTGGTATTTATCCTGCCGGTAGTAAAACAAGTTAACGAATTTAAGGAACATCCTTCCCCTTTCTACGGATTTCGGATAATCCCATAATATCCTGGTGTAACTAACTTATGGTTATCTAGCTAGAAACGTTTTTTAGGCATGCGTTGTATGCTCCCAGGTTAAGTTGTCGAGATTGGCAGCGGATTCCGTACTGAAGATTTTTAGCACTGCCTGCCCCACTTAGTACGCGGTTGACCCTCTCACATCAATAAGTCTGCTGTCCGTTATCGGTTTGTATCATTTAGGTTAGCAGAAATGAGAATGTATAGGCCGCGATTTATTGGTCACCAGAGCTATGTCAGCAGTACTAGAAAAGGCCACCTACAGTTAGGAAGGCTGACTTGGACGAGCCTTCCCCTTACACCTCTATTTATGGGTTATATTTTATTAGCCATTAATTTTACACTAATTAGTATTTTAATAAACACTAATTAATATTTAGTCTTCGATTATCTCAAACATCGTCAAATTATAAACGGCTTAAATAATTTTAATTAAAATCTCCATTGAATTCACCGTCCTACTTATATCCAGTACAAGTTATAGGCCTGATTATCTGAGAACAAAACCCAACGGAATTGAAAGTTATTACTTCTGGTACTGAGATTGGAAACCTAACCAGATTGAAGGTAAAGCCTTTCTTATTTTGTTCTGAATATAATTTTTATTCTTATTGATAGTATAGAATTTTATCTATATTAACGAAGTCTTTTTTAATTATAAAAAACATAATTCAAGCGGATAGTCCCATATATTTTGATTTATATTATTAACGCAAAGATAAGGGAAGTTTGAAAAAAGATTTAACTGACCCAAAGTGGAATTACATGTGGCGTTTATGCTCCAAAACATTCTTACCTTTAAATAACGAGTGTGACATAAAATTTAGCCATATTAAGTTTTGATTTGTGTAATAATACAGACAACATTTATTTTATATTAAGAGGTAAGAGAGATGTTTCTTTGTACATAGATATCTATTTCATAGTCTATACAAATAACACAACTTTGAGAGGCAATGAGATTTCTAAGGATTTCTGTAATATTTGCGTAGCCCTCCTTATACAAATCTCTATCAAAGCGGATCTGTCAAATTAATCAAACTTGGGGGCAGAAATACAATTAATAATTTATACCAGCATGAGATCAAAAGATGTATTTTTATTCTTATGTATATTTGATTAACAGCTTGTATAACGAATAAAAAAGTGAATAATTAGTTTAAATAAAATACAAATCTATTTCTACCTATGCTTGTCATAGACTTTCGATGTGCCTTAAATTATTTAATTTGGAAGGCAATAAAGCAAACAGTAACTAACTCACTCACTCATTAACAGATTACGTAACTATTTACGATTGACTTTAAATTTAGGAAAGTGTCTCTTTTCATGATTTTGATTTATCTTATATTTTATCTCAAAACAACAAGCCTAATTTCATTCGAATAAAATTTATGTTAGCCTTATTATTTAGACTCTTAATTGAAGATCTTTTGTAAATGTTAAAATAGACGTTTGTTTATTTTGTTTTTGCTAAATTTCATGGAAAGTTTTTTGTATCAAATACAACCTTTGGCATTCGTTAGTTTTTTGCAAAGGAAAATAATCGCTTTATAATTAATTTCTAAAAACAAATCTACTGGCTAAATAGGTTCTAGCATAAACTACCTCTATGAGTGCGTAACTCGATCAACTAGTTCTATATGATATAGCGAATTTACTTACATCATCAAAAGAAAAACAATACTGATAATGAGCTTTCAAATTCCAACGAACTGAAACGTAATAAACAAATTTTACCTTCAACTAAAGTTAACAAAGACGACCGTAGATCCAGTAATAGCTTCCTTTTTGAATATCCACTGGGACGAAAATAATAACAAACATTAAGAAGCTTTTTACTGGGTATTTTATTTAATAACAGGACAATGTTTAAACGGGTACTTGTGTTGTAGTAATATACGAGTAAAAACTGCCTTTCTGTCGCAATGGTGTGAATACTCTGTTCGCTAGCCAAGGTTCGATTCCCGGCAAATTTATATTTCCAGCGAAGACACGATGAAATTGCGTTATGGTATAACGTTGCGTTGATCATAAGATGAAAATTTTACCGGGTTAGCGCACTTCCATCTTAAACTATATCATAACTTGTCAGTAACAAAATCAAATGAGCTCTAACTGACAGATACAATTTCAACACAAGTTGAGGTTAAACTAGCGTTACTTTGGGCTCAATAAAGTGGGCCGTAGCTGTGTTATGGACACGGCCGTTTGTCATACGTGAATACTCCTCGTAACGCGTAATAGTTTCTTTATGAAATAGCGTAGACTATATTAAGCTAAATAAAGACTATAACAGTCTTTATTTAGCTTAATAAATTCTTTGAGCCTTTAGTTATCTAGTGGTGTAATGGAATTTTGGATGGATGTGATAGATACGTAGCTACAACATCAAACTGTGTCCCCCCAATTATGATATACCTTGTTTTCCTTCCTATGGTTTCGATATTAAAGTCGCAGCATTCACGTCAAAACTATCCGTAGCATCTTTTTTCACCATTTCCCTATATTTCACTTCACAAATATGTTGTTTCAGTTTTCAATATAATAATAATGTAATATAATATCTTCATTCCTCCAGTTAAGTTGCAATACATTTTTTTGTTAAATAAATTTGTTTTGCGAAAAACTTTTACAACGTCATCAGTTGAAAGTTCGCGTAAATGGTTTAAAG
Organism: Elymnias hypermnestra; assembly: GCA_015832385.1. Classification (NCBI taxonomy): domain Eukaryota; kingdom Metazoa; phylum Arthropoda; class Insecta; order Lepidoptera; family Nymphalidae; genus Elymnias; species Elymnias hypermnestra. Next base: position 3,272,077 of record JACTOM010000069.1, on the reverse strand, counting down.
TTTTTTTCTATCTTGTGATTTTAAGAAATGTGTACTAGATGACGTAGAAAGAAGAAAGAAGCGTTTACTCAAATTGTACAGATGTGGGCAGAATACATGTAAGAGAAAAAAAAGCAATTACAATACAATTTGGAAAGGCGTTTAGCTTAGCTAGGTGCTTTAGGTTTTTATATGCTAGCAAAGAACGCATGGCACAACGTAGACTTGGGAATTGACGTTAATATTTTTTGATTACTTGTTGATGTCAGAGGATACAATTCTTTATATAAATATGTCTTGAGTTTAAGGGAAAGAAAAATCTCAAAGAGTAGGCACAGCTAATTCTGTATACAAAGCTGTATGAATTAATTTGTCACATTTTTAAAGACGTCGGGGATTTTGATTAAATATCGGATATATGGTGATTTCAAAGGGTGAATTTCTGTTACATTGCGGTGGAATCGCTTAGATTTAATATCCCAGTGATACAAGTTCCCTGCGGGCTATGCTCGAATAGCTTAGTAAATAATGCGATTCAGACAACCGACTGTCTCAAAGGCCTTAACATTCGCCTCGCACTTTATTTGATTCCTTTCAAAACAATCCGATTCTAGCATTTTATTACTAGAAAATTCTCGCTTTGATTTTTCCCTTCCCCTAGTGAATAATGTATATAAAAATAGGCAATATAATATTAGCAGTAAGCTTACTTTGCTACTGCTTATAGCATCTATACGTGATTATATTGTAAAAACCAGGTGTAGATGTTTTATTTGAAAAAAACATTACTTACGTTCTCTTAAAGTTTTTAAATACTAATAATCACACAATGATCCCTTACCAAAAATCATACCTTTACTTACCCTATCACCTTATGTTTTATATAAAACTTAACTTTTGAAATTTAAAATACATTTGTAAATTAATATATTATAATTATAATAAAATTAATTTCACTAAACTAGTATCGAACAATCCAGAATTATGAATTTCTAACAATGTACAATTGTATTTTAAGTCTGGGACGCGAATAGTTTTTTAATCAAACACGCACAGGCAGACACACAAAAACACACAATCAAACATACAAACGTAGGCAAATATATACACAGGACATCTTAGCTGCGTCTGTTAATGGCAATGGTGGTAATCTGTGCGTTACTTTTACAAATACACGTAATTATGTAACGTACGTACGTAACGTAAACTATCTATGATTTTTACTATTTATAACAAAGAACATATCAATTACACCTTCGTCAGGACTTTTTTGTATGAATTTGAATTAAAAAGGTTGACGTTTAAATCCCAGATAACAAAATATACAACTTGTAAGTTGAAGCCTGAAAATGCAAGTATAAAGAACCGCGGAAAGAATAATTCTACGCACCTTTGACTACATAATATATAAGACGGTTCTAATAAAGCTGATGTCACGATGACGCTATATTGGGACGAATTCTGCGCAAACCCTAACGGAATAAAAGATGAACTACAAAGAGTCCTCTACTTATTGTCATGAATACGCCTAAGAATGTGTATTTATTACGTAACCTTCAATCTTAACTATGTAGTTGGGATCATGATTTTCTTTAAGGAAAAATGTTGGTTATTATTACAATCTTTCATTTACTCACTTTTCTGTCATATAATATAAGTTATTTTCTAAATCCTAATAAAGTAATTTAGTATTTACGGCAATAATACAATTTTTGCTAGAATATATTTTATATTACGTGGAGTTTACTATTTTATTGTGATCTTACCTGATGGTAAGTGATAATGCAGACTAAAATGGTAATATCATAACCTGATAAGAACTACTTCATAACGGCTCCTGCATTGTATTTGTTGAAAAATATCGCAAATCATACATGATATTAGATGATGTTTGTACTCAAAAACGGCACGTGAAAGTGATTTATATAATTTAGTTATTAAAACTTTATACACAGCTGTGTGAACAATTGTCTATGAACTTGAAGGCTTAGTTGGTAATTAGTTTATTGCTCGTAAGTGATTATTCACCTTCCAAGGGCTTTGAATAGATACAATACAAATAATATTATTAATAATTTTGATGAAGAAATTAAGAAATTTTTGGTTTTATATACCAGCTTGAGTAAATAATAAAGCATGTATGTTACAGATTAACACTAACTAGTAATGTTAAAAATTTTTAAGTTTATTTCTAACTTTAAAAATTTTACGTCACATTACATTAGGTAGGTATCTGGTAATTTTATTAAATTGTTTATTAATTGTTAACCCCGGTTTAGCAATTATTACATAGAATGCTTAATAAAATGCCAATAATGGATTACACAAATTGTTTTATAATATAGATATCACAGTAGAGCTTCAGAAGTTGTAAATCAATAAAAAGTATAAGGCTAAATATAAAAAAATATCATGAAATGAAAATAAAAATTGAGATATTCGCTACGTACTTTTGAAGAGTTAGTGGGTTCGAAAAAAAGTTTATTAATTACTAGCAATGCCCCATGGTTTCACTAAGTCAGTCTAGATATATTTTTGTTAACATAAAAGTATTATTTCACTTAGTTTTTAATTACGTTCAGATTATTAGATACACATTTACATTCATGATCTAATATACAGATTTTACTTTACAACGAATGTATAACTAATACATTTTTAAATTCGTTACATAGAATGGCTACGTAGAATGGCCCACATTAATCAAATAAATTTTACAGGTATTAAAATATTTTTTTAAATCGCTCCAAAAATTTTTAGCTTGATTATTATAAATTGTTAAAAATAAAAACAATAATTCAAAATGCAAAACCTTCGTCTATAATTTTAAAGAAGAGAATTATTCGTATTACAGACTTTATTATCTCAAAACTTCCCTATACACAACATTTAACGGAGATTTATAAAGAGCTCGACTCGGGATACGTTATTTTCTTTCAATTAACCTTTTTTTAAATTCGTTATATCTTCTAAATGGAATGTCCGATTTTAATAATTAAAAGAAAAATTACAGGTATTGAAACTTGTAACAAATAGCATTTAATAGGATAAGGTTTAATACAGAGGTATGAATAATTTGGGTTGATTATTGTCGGCACGTTTATTAACTTTAAAATGTAAATAGTGTTATTGTGGCTTAACTAAAGTAGTTACACATGTGGTATTACGAACTTTTTTGTAGATATTAATACCTTCTATAACATTGTAGAACATTTTTTGTTCTATAATCAATAGTTCCCGCAGCGCACGAGTTTTTGTGACCTATTTATTTTTTCACACCTTGTGTTATATTTATGCATTTTTATTAGGGATATCTACTTTTTTCGGGAAATTAATAGATCATATATCGCTTAGTGAAAATGCAGCTATGTAATACTTAAAACATTTTTAAAATCGGTCTAGTACTTTTTGTGTGAAACATTTAGACGTTACAAACATTTAGACATACATACATACAAAACCCAAATGTTTCTTCTTTATTAATATCCAATGTCATCCACAATAAGTTTAAAACAGATGAATATGAACACGTGAACATCAATAAAAACGTATTTTATTAACGATGAAAAATTTGAACAAGATCTATGCATATACTAGGTACAGTGTAATGTGGGATTTAAAGTGTGGTGCCATGTATCTGAATCATCATCAAAACTATTTGACTTGTTTCAGAGTACAGCGAATTCATGTATATAAATATATCTAGAGAGATTGTGAGTTAATTGTATACATTGAAAAAATAGCTATAGGTTTCAAAAACAATAATAAGAGATACCCTTAACAATAGTTAACATGAATGTATGTTGACCTTCCTAAACACCTGCAATAAAAAAGACGAGCTGGATTTTAATCCCATTTTGGTTTGTGAGATAAAAAATGCTGTTAGGAAAAGGGTAATTTTAATGTAGTATCGGTTCGGCAGCTGTAATCCTGTGACCGTACGGCTTTACAAAAATATATATCCAAATTGTATTCGACGACGTGCCCCGAGCTGAATCGGTTTGAAAATATATTTCACTAGCTGGCTCGACAGATTTTTTATGCCTTACCTGTGAATATTGAAATCGAATTTGTGTGTTTAATAAAGTAATCGTTCAAAACAAAATGAGTTTATTCTAATATTCTTATCTAATCGCAACATTCTTCGTGTCATTTTTAGTTATTATATGAAGTTTGGTTATTATTTTGTAACGGGAACCAGCACTTAGCGACTGCCAGCGCGATTTGTTTATCGACTTTCATTTTGTAACACATATAATAATATGTTAATTATTTATTTGCAGCGTGCACATTAGCAAACTATGAAAATTATGTCAAACGTCATAGGGTTATACTATGAGTTGATATTGTAAAAACACTAACAAGGTTACGCTGGAAAAGTTACTATGGTGGTTAACTTTTCTTAAATTTTATGATGTTTTAAGGAGCTGTCTTAATTATTTTCTTTCATAAAAACATTCTCCTAACTATAAAAAAACGGGTAATACCGTAACATAGGGAAATAAGTAAGGTAAGTGATGATACAGTCTAATGGAAGCTGCTAAATTTTTTGTGCTGTGTGCACAGCTATGTGAATTGTATTAGTTGCGTGCGATTGTTTTAGTTATAAGTATCTGTATATTGATTTACGGGAGTGACAAGGTCACTAAGAGACAAAACTCCTTTGCAATAAATAAAGATAAAAAGACATTTAGTAAGAGGTAAATTACTTCTTACTTTTTATGGCCTCTACACAGCATCATAACAAATCACACGTCACGCACTCCTTATATTCAACGCGTTACGAGATTGCCCCCGAAAACGAAGGCAGACGATAGTACTTATGAAACCTTTGAGGATGGAACGGAAAGCAAATCGATCTTGATTAAAAATAAACCATATTTATTCAAGCGCACTTCTACATCTAACTCGTTGTACATCTATTGTTAGAAGTACACCCGTAGCTTATACTATTTTGAACACTTTTAATAAACGGTCAAAATTGTTTTACAATGGATTCCATCTAATGTAAATATAACAGGCAACACTTGTCGATCAGCTGGCTAGAGAGGGTACTGAAGAAGGAGTGGATGTCATCCTGACGCCATATTTTACCGATTGTCTATACTTAGTGATATGTTACGGCTTGTGGAGAGAACATTTTGATAAAAGATCGTTACAAAAGGGCATCTGGTATAAGACCATTCAAAATGAGCTTGAAACAACACCTTGGATTCAAAGCACTCACTTGAATCGCAATGAATCCGTTACAGCCTTACGTCTTCGTTCCAGACATGTTCCATTGAATAAGTTTGCCTTCCTAATGGGCAAAACATCTTCTCCCAACATGTGGCATTGTGGAGAATTTGTACCATATCCTAATGGGATGTGCCCAGAATGGGTCGGGGCGACATGTCTTCGTCAGCGAATACAGCAAGATTCCATGGGTTGCTAGACTTAATATGTTGCTGCAGGATTCAGTGTGGAGTACGTCAAAGAGAAACGTAATCATTATGAATACTTAAAAAAGGTTTTACTATATAAAAAGATAGTTTCATAAAAAATACATTACTTTACTAAAAACCAACAATGAAACACAGCTGTGGTGTAGAAATCGATTAAATTTTCATAGTTCCGTTTGACATATTTGATAATGAGATCCTTACTAAAAGTGGTTGTTTATTAATGCGTTATTTAAAGTGTAAATTGGGCTTACTACTCACTTTTTATAGTTATCTTAATAAGGCTAGTTAATGAATGTTTCTGCCTTCTCCTTAGTGAAATGTGTACTATCACACAGCTAAGCTGTGTGAGCTTTTATTATATTTTTATCACTAGGGGCACAACCTTTCTTACTATTTCACAAAAGAAAACGAAGCTCTTTGAAGAAGCGTCTAACGAGATATTACTGAGTAAGCGATGAAGCTTCGACGTTTAAAGGGTTCGCGATATAATTAAGGTAAAGCGACACAAGATTTTATTGTCAATAAATTTATAACAAATTCTAATTTATACATACTAACTATTAAATTGTTATCGGGTAGACAGCTCAGTTTTATTCGAAAGACACTGTTTTTCTATTTGTAAAAAGCAAATTACCGCCTCTTTCTTGGATTTTATTTTGGGAGACAACGAGTTAGCTGTGTGGACATCATCCTTTTTTAAATCCACCCGGATGTACCTCCTGCGCCATATATTTTTATGTTTGCACGCATTGTAGTAGTTTATGAATGAATGGAATTTAAACTTTATTATTCTCTCGATAATTAAATGTTCCTAACACTCGTATATAAGGGTACTCGCTTGAAATCGCGTATAGAGAAGAGAGAGATTAAACTCCGCTCATGTGGTTAATTATAATAATCATTGTAATGAAGAGCTTGAAGCTTAAAAGGGGCTTTATTGAAATTGTTTTTCGTATTATAAATGTATTAAATGCAATGAAATTTCTAGTTCTGGGTAATTATATTGTTTTAATTCGACCTCATTCATTAAATTACATGCAGCTTTTTTATCATCTATAAAAATATAGCGTCAGATTGTACACTAATTTATAATATTTAATCTAGCGTTGTGGCAAAGGTGTGGTCAGGTTTAAAAAATTATTATTGATGTAAATAGCAAGCTGTTCCAAAAACATAGATCAAGCGAGCCGATTATTATTAACGCTAGAACAAAAGGCAGGTTCCCATTCAATTCTAAAATGATGGTGGGAACATGAAAGAAAAGCTTCAACGACAACTTTTCTAAAGTCTTTATGAAAGCTGTTTGAAAAACATTTGTCCCAATGGGCTTGTATTTCTCTCTTACATAGAAATAAGATCTTATGTTTACGCGTTTTTCTTTTATGCGATACAGAAATGCATGTATATTTCCCTTACTGACGTACTCTTTTGTAACAGTGCATGTGTCGGAACACAAAAGATATCACCAAAATTTGGCCAGCTCAATATAGCTGGACAAATTTTGTGTGTATTTAATAATGGCTAAGATTGACAATCCAATCCGAAAATAGCGCACGAAGAACTAGTATGTTATAACATAGTAACTAATATATTATCAAGATAATTGGAGTTTGTCACATAATACAATGTTATTGGAAAAGTGGATGTCTCAGAAGTAATTTAGTAGTGATTTCTTTCTAAACAAACAATACTTCGAATTATTAGACTCACATATTATGTCTTCTAACGTCAGATAATTTAATTTAACAAGCCACAAGCCATCTTTTATTCCGACAAAAATATCGTATTCCCTGAGGAAGACGCCCACGACGGCTGTTGGAACGTTGATATACGTTAACTTTCTGATTTTTGCCACATCTTTTTTAGGTCGTTATATTCATAAGTAAAGTAACCTTTAGCCCATCTAGATATTTAATCATTTTTATATACATGTATTTTTTTTCAGTTAGGCGCGAAACTTGATCCGAAATCATATATAATAGCAGTTCTAACATTTTAATAACTCTCGACATAGTATAATTTTACGTTACCTCAAATTATTGAAAAATGTATTTCATTGGTATCTTCTCAATAAAGACACATAATGAAATAACGTTATTTTGAGATCTTGAATACATTTTATTATTTTCCTTATAAGAGTATTTTTATATAACAAAAGCAAACGTTTATTAAAGTCAATTGAAGGCTTATTTGGACTAATAGGATGTGTATAAAGTGCTTCAAAATTCAAAGGTAATGTATCTTATGCATATATATAAAATAAATTCGGGTTAGTTGAACTATTTTAAACTCAAGAACCGTTGGACTGAATTTAATGATTTTTAATTTCTTGGATTCTTTCCCCTACCATCATCGAATAGCAGAATAACTATTAAAATATTAGAAAATAGCAATAGCCTGCCATTTCACCCGAGTTGATCCAGATCTGGTGACACTGGGAAGTCAACTAACTACAGATTTCTTTTTGTTAACATAAAAGTTTTATTTAATTTATTTTTAAATTATTTTAGGACAGATATAAAATAAAACTATGCTAGCGAATAAAAACAGTCATTCTTAAATACATAAAGCCTTTTTTGTCTGTATGTGTGTATGATAGCATATAAATGAAATGGAACACTGCAAACAAAATGAATATAGCCATTGTTGTACTAAAATAATATTTCCTTAAGAATGACATTTTTAAATTCGTTATATCTTTGGAATGGAAAGTCCGATAATCCGATCAAAAGTATTTTGCAGGTATCGAAACGGTCTTTAATAAAATATAATTAGTCAAATTAATAGGATACGGATTAATACAGACGCATAAAAAATATGGTTTGATTATTGTCAGCACTTTTAATAACTTTAAAATATAAAAATAGCAGTTGGACGTATGGTAACAAAAACTTACTTTGTTATTAATCTTTTCTGTTTAATGAACATTTGTTTGTTGTATCATCAATATTTTCGGCAACGCACGCGATGACAGATTTCTTGTGACTAAGTTTTTCACTCCTTGGATTATATTATTGTATTTTTATTAGGAATCTCTATTTGTTGAGAAAGTAATTATAGCCCTATGTCACTTAATGAAAATGTAGCTTATAAATGGTGAAAAAAATTGATGTTGGTGCAGTAGTTTTTGTGTGAAAACATAACAAACATATAAAAACACAAATGTTTCCTCTTTATAATATTAGTTTAGAAAAATACTGCGATATCTCCAAATGTTTTGCTTAATTGACTCGAAATTAGGCATACATGTTCCATTCGCGGTGAAGATTCTAACTTTTTTTTATTGTTGCCAGTTTAGCGCTTGACTGTGATCTCACCTGATGGCAAGTGAAGATACAGTCTAACATGGACGCTGCTAACTTAGTAAAGGTACAGTCTAAGATAGAAGCGCGCTAATCTGGTAAGAGGCGACGTACCTCTTATGGTTTCTACACAGCATCGTATTGGAATACAAATCTCTTTGTTTGGCTGAACGTATTTACTGGTAGGGCGGCAATTAGCCGCGACCAAAGCCTTTCACCAGTCCAGACTTTGACAAATTAGAAAATTCCATTTTCTAAATTCGCCCTACCGGAAATCGAAGCCGGGACCTCTGCTAGCAAAGCGAGTACCCGCACCAGTGCGCCAGCGAGGCAGTCACTAAGACTGGGGACTATATTCTCACGGGATTGACAAATGGTAAGTAATAAAATATTTTAGTACTTACCTTGCCGTCAAGTCTTCGATAACTGTCATGTATGCGCCAGATTAAGCCGGGCCCCGCGCAGCTTGTCTCCCTACCCACTTCAAAGTATTGCAATATAGGATTGCCTTCCAGCGGCGGTGGGTTGTTGTTTGTGCCATTCTTAAACTTAGATATGATAGCAGCCATCCCGGGAAGTAAACGGCTGCTCAACGGGGCAGATTCCGGCTTCTGCTCGCGGTTATTATCTGAAAAATATTTAATAAATTACATTCCACAATATTCGTACAGTTAAAACGACTACGAGAGCTATTTCTTTGTTATACGAGTTTTTTTCCGCCCAAACCATCTGCAATTTTGGTGCTTTAACTTTCTTAGAAGACTTAGACTGCCTCATTGGGGTAGTGGTTAGCATGTTCGGCCACATTCAATGGGGTCCTGGGTTCGAGCCCCGGGTCGGGTGATTTAAAAATTTGATATTGGGTTTTTTAACAAGATTTTCTCAATATTTGCGCGACATTGAGAAATTGGCGATGCACCCCCGTGTTTCGGAGAGCACGTTAAACCATCGTTCATGCACCTGACCTCTCACCTTTGTGTCGGATTGCCGTCACATCGGACTACGAGAGTGAAGGAATAGACTGTGCACTTGTGTTACTATGCCTGCCAACCCGCAGTGGAGCAGTGTGGCGGGTTTATGCTCTAATAACCCTCTTTCCTATGATTGAGGCGGCCTGAGCCCAGCAATGGGACGTTAATGGGCTGCTATTTACCTTACCTTTTACGTTAACTTTCTTAGAAACAAAGCAATATAGGGACAATATGTATGTGTGCTTGATTTTTCAATTACAAATGGTTATTTGTTTTTTTTTTTTGACGTTAATACATCTTTAAAATCGCACCCAAAGGGAGGCAAGTTAAGAAAACGTGTGATAACAAAATCGGGGCATATAGTTAGGTGTTGTAGCTGACCTCTGGGTAGCTAAAGGATCATAGAATTTATACTAAGACTATAAGACATTGCGCGCGACGACATTTTTAAACCCGTTACGTGACGTATTAACGTACAACAAACGTCCGTGTCAATAACACAACTATTATATATATAATATTTTTTATTACTGACAGGTTTGCGCTATAATCTCAGCTAATGATACGGGCTAAGATTAAAATGCGCTAACCTGATAAAAGGTAATTTACCTCACGATTTGTACACGGCATCGTACCGGAACGCAAAGTTATTGCTTAGCGGCACATCCTTGCTGGTAACTAGGTATGGCCGAAGCCTTCCATTAGCCTATACTCTGACAAAAACGTGACCGTATTCGACCAACTACAGGTGCGCTCTTTCAAAGAGGTTCTATTTCCAAATGTATAAATGTCCAGTGATGGAGTAAAATCTGCTATTTGCTGCTGCATTGACTGTGAGACCAGAATTGCTCAATAGAAAATCTTAAGAATAACATTTCAGTGTCTAAAGATATTTTGTCACTGATATTATAAATTTGACATTGACTTCAATTTGTGTATATAAAATATGTCACATCTACACATATGACGTGGTAAAAAGTAATCGCCTCTTGGTTTTGACTCTTTAAGGTAATATGCCGAGCAGAGGTCAGCTAAGAACGGATTTTGCGAAATTACACCCGCAAGGGGAATTGCGCAGGTGTTAATAAAAAAATCAATTTTAACAATAAAATAACAATTCTAACTTCACATTTACACACTTTATATTTTATGGTATATAAAACTTGGTCAAAGATTTTTTTTGACATAATGGAATCTATCAAAACTAAACTTTAGGATAATTCACCCTCAAAAGGCAGTGCTGGTAAGTTTTTTATTTATAAAACAATTTGCCTAAATTAATGAAAATGCTACCAAAAAACCATTTCACACAGACGAAGTCGTGGGTTAAGCTAGTATATATATATCAATCATTAAAAAATAAGTACATCACATGATCAACATTTGCATTATATATAATAGGTACATAGGGTAAGTACTACTAAATGAAATCAAACAAAGTAATGGGATAAGTTTATCAACTAAAACTTTTTATGATCGAAGACTGAGACGGCCTGAAATATTCTCAAATTTCACCTAAAAATATACTCAGCTCGGAATTCTGAGGTTTTAACGTAAAACTTTGCCCGCTGCAGTTAAATAGGCCACTCGTTTAAAATTCGGCAACGGTGCAAAAGTTAGACTTCAATATCATTCGATCTACCTTTTTTAGTTCTATTTGATAAATTTTAAATCAAACTCAATGGTAGTGGAATAAAAAAATATTCTAATGGATAAATTAAACTAAAACTATGGATACGCAAATATCCTATATTCAATATCCATTTGGCTGTGTTACTTGTTTGGTTTTTATTGAATCAGATTGAACAATGAATAACATGATACAAATGTAACAAAATCTTTAATTATTTCTTATTAAAAGATAGGCAAAGACTTTGTTTAGTTATAGTTATACGTCGCAAATTATTGGTCCCGTGAGAAAACAGGGAATTCCATGTTTAGCGAGAAAACCACAATATTTCAAATCAATGGTTAATTGTTTTGAAGTTCTTGTAAAAGTTATTTTACTGATCTGAAACTTTATTCGTAATAATGTATCTGGTTTGGGCACATCGATTGAATGGTTTTAAACTCTATAACGGATATATATATAAAACATTTTTGATATTCTATATATACATGTGTATTTTACGATCTATATGTATACACATAGATCGTGAAATACTAACAGAATAATAGTAAAAGGTGAACCCTGAAGTACGCTACCGCAATGAATTGCATTACGAATACAAAGATAATACACCCTGGCTCTTCGGATGTAGTAAAACGTTAAACCTAATATTTTTGCAACCGTGAAAAACTTTCAGAGCATTACCAAACTTTTTATTATGTATATGCGGTTAAAAGGTTTGGCAGCTGGCAGTCACGGCATGCTCACATTCTCAGGAGGATTTATAGTTTTTACATATATTCCCATTACTTGTTTTCATTAATTTTTTTAAACAAAAAATGAGGTGATAATGCAAAAATTACAATTGCAAACTTATATAAAATGGATAACCCATATGTTTTTTTAAACAAGCAACATAAAAGAAAACTATTTTGTTAGAATTGTATGGAAATGGAAAGAGTTCTGATAACTCAACAGAGACATATTGAATCTTATTGGGAGTCACGGGTTTGAATTACTATTACACTAGGCAGGCACTATTAAGTTCCCTTTGCCTAATTGTTGTTTAAAATTTATCAAAGTGCTTTTTGTAAAGGAAAGCAGTGGGTAATATTTTTGTAGCATTTCTGGGTTTTGTGTAGACTACTAACCCACAATGAAACTGCCTGATGAATCTATGATCTAAACACCCTCTGTCCTTTGAGGGTAGAGGCTAAAAATTAGCAGTGGGAGGATATTACATTGCGTTTTATCTTTACCTGGAAGGAGTGTCCGTTTATGGTTTGTTACCATATCAGCTTTTAAAGTGGTGCATCCTAGCTGTTGCCAACCACTGACTTCCTTTTGCTGACTATACTTTTTCTATATCAAAGTCCATTAGCAACTTTACGAATACTACTTTTCGTTTTCTTTTCATCGAACTGAAATAAGGAAGCTCAGCTGGTTGAGGTAAAGAAAAGAAAAGATGGTAGTTTCAGCGCTTCTGAGAGTATGTATGTTCGACAAAGTATCACTCAATATCACCCGTATTTGTAGCAATTCAGTATGATCCCGATAAGCCATTAGAAGGAAAGTGAATATTTACATCATACTTGAATTGCACGCTTATTTTTTTTAACTGCTACAGTGGTGTACTTTGCTTATTTTCATAGTATTATGTCATACGGCAAATTTTTAAAGCGGTTTCTTTAAGATAAAAGTCCAAGAAAAATTATTTGACATTACTCTCGAAATATATATTAAATAATATCTTATATATCCGTTATAATATTCACTTATACAGTAAAAACAACGAAATAAACAATTTGCCGTATTGTATTTTAAGCTGAAGAAGTTGCAGAATTTATTTGTCAGGTTGAGAATACGCATTTTTAATAAGATACCCGAATCACTGTTGGGCTTGCCTCCATATAGTTTTAAGAAGTATGTCCAAAACGTCCTATTACAAAAGTCATTACAGTATACAGTCATTAGTATATAGCAAAGTATCTGTAGTAAGTGAGTAAAAACTCTCGCTTTTAAAAATTACAAATGTGACAATATTAGAAATTATGATTCTAAATTTGCCGTGACTGCTCTTTTAACTCTAAGCTCTTTTAACAGGAACAGCATTTGTCTCCTACTGTGAGGCCTTAACAGCAGTTATAACTTTCTGAATAAGGTGGACTGATGCTATCAGACGGGTCGATGGCAGTCGCTGGATACAAGCGGTGCAAAATCGGGCCCATTGGAATTCATTAAGAGAGACCTTTGTCCAGCAGTGAACGTCCATCGGTTGAGACGACGACGACGACGAATAAAATTGCCAATTCGATTGGCTCTGCAAATGTGTATGGATGACGAAAATCACTGAAAAAGTTTAAGTTACAGTATCTTGTATAATCAAATTATACAAGGAGGTTCCGGTTGATAGGATAAAGCACAAAGATCTGTGAGCCACATTTCACGTACTATTCAGTGAGGCTGTCGCGAATGTCAGTAAACAGGTTTAATATGATGTAGGAAATGCAGATAGTAAGCAGGTAGTGTAAATTATCATTACGCTGCGAGGAACAGGTGTGTAACGCTTCCAATAATTATAAGTGTTGCGTTGTCAGAAATATCGGTATTGGAGATTTGAGATACATGTAACGGGACTTATCCGTAGTTGTTTTTTCTTGAATTACTTTATATATAATGTTTACTTTAACTACAATTTTGAGTCCGAACATCTCCCTTTTGAGAAGAAAGGAAGGCCGAATTATGTAATGAACAATTTCCAAGAGCTTTATTCTCTTCCAATATTCGTCAACGACTAACTCTCCAATTACCCACACTCGACAAGAAAACTAGTGTCCGCGCTAACCTTATTTTAAAATATAATCGAAACAACAATGATACTTCCGCTATAGCCAACATACGAACTAATACTACATCTAGTAGTTGATTGTCTCTAATAATAATACAACTCTAACATATAAATAATATATCATTGCATATAATGTAAGCTCAGCATCTAATGATAAATAAAGATGTAGGAACTTTTCATCGAGGCTGACTCCGCAAAGTGGGCCTTGGTGAATCATAAGAGGTGTTGGTTCTGGGTCGGAAGTGTCATAGAGTCAGTTGTATGAGGTCAGGGGGGACTATGAGGAGAGTTAGGAGGTCACTTTTGTAAGACTTGTGGCTCTTCGAACAGTGCGTGTTGCCAGTGATGACCTAAAGCTCCTAAACTTGGCCACTGACTATGGGCCTCATACGAAAGCTCAGAGTTGCTCAGCGAGCGATGGAGAGGGCTATGCTTGGAGTTTCTCTACCCGATCAAATCAGAAATGAGGAGATCCGTAGCAGAACCAGTTACAGAAGTTACTGACATAGGCCTACGAATCGCGAACCTGAAATGGCAATGGGCGGGGCACATAATCCGACGGACCGATGGACGTTGGGGCCCGAAGGTGCTGGAGTGGCAACCCCGCACATGGCGGCGCAGTGTAGGGAGACTTCCCACAAGGTGGACCGACGACATAAAATTCGCCGGTAGCCGCTAGAGTCAGGCGGCGCATGATAGGGCCTCATTATATGAGACCTATGTCCAACAATGGACGTTCATGGGTTGAAGCGAAAACGACGATGTGTTAGGCTACAATATAGCCACAGAAAGACGACACTACCAGGTGCGCTACAATATAGACACATGAAGGCCTGATACCTTGTATTGAGTTGTTAACAGTGAAGCTGCCGTAGATGTTTAGGGTCACGCTGTATCATCCATGTGAGTTACTGCACCACATAAATACAAGTAGAGTCTTCACAGAGATGGCTGTGACATCTCGAACCTTGGAAATGAATTACATGTATGATTGTAGCCAAATATATGTACAATATCATGACATGACATGAGGACATGACGAAAGAGGCTTTAATATACGTACAATCTAAAACAGAACAAAGTAAATATTGTATAATTTTTCATATTCATATTTCAAATTCCTACTTAACGTCGAAACGGATGAAAACAGAATTTATATGATGGAAAATGTACAAACATCGTTTTTCATGGAATATTTTGAACCTTATCATTTCGTTTAAGTGTTTTACCCCTTCTACTTCGAAGCTAGCGCACTCCATTATAGATTATGGCCTCGATTTACGTGAAATGAGATTTCAATATTTCACCTCTGAACTAAATACATGAGTGTTATAATTTAGGTTTCGTTTCGTTTATAATATTATAGCTCTTGAATTGTAGCTTATTTTAGAGTTAGTTTAGATTAAAATATCAACCACGTAAATTTTTGTCGGAAAAAAATAAATTTATTTACAATGGAATTAAGGCGTCATGGCCAATGGACAAAAAACAAGTAAATCGCTTAAAAACCTGATTATCCTAGCAGCAACTGTGGGAAATATGTAGTCTGCCAACACTCAGTTGAGTAACGTGGTGGATTTATGCCCTCTAGCACTCCTAAAAGTGAGAATGCCCAACATTGGGTCGGTAATAAGCTGCTACATATATACATTTATATGAGAACTAGCAGACCCGACATACGTCGTTCTGTCAAATTTTACAAATACTTACAAAAGCAGCTTTCAGTTTTACAAATACTAAACAAAACACAATCGATTAAATGATACACAGAATCTTTTTGTTTTGAAACAAAAGATAGTAGCATAAATGAATGCCATATTTACATAACCTAGAAATGAATTAACAAAACCTTTGCTATAGACAACGGTCTAATAATTCTTGTCACAACCTGGATGCGTGGGTAGATGCGTGAGAGTGCGTGGGTGGATGCGTGGGAGTGCGTGGGTGGATGCGTGGGAGTGCGTGGGTGGATGTGTGGGAGTGCGTGGGTAAACGCGTGAGAGGGTGTGTGGAAACGCGTTTATTAGCATTTAAGTGACGTTAGAGATTTTACCGGTCTTTGTGCGCTCGAGTTTTCGTACCAAAAACAAATGGCTGTCCACATAAATTTGAAAAAAAATGGTAAAGGGTTGATGGAATTTAAAAAATAAATAGCCTAAATCCTTCCACAATTAATTCCGTGTCGAATGGTTATGGTCTCATGCCGATCGGTCCAGTAGTTTTCAAGTTCACCCATAACAAATAACATAATCTATAGAAGAAGATATATAAGAAGTTATCGATAAACTTGAAAACAACTGGGGATTTCAATAAAGAATTTGTGTTATTTTTTGACACTTCTATAGATATAATTAAATTCCTAACATATCTTCCTTTTTCCCTCCCGCTAAGTCTCAGAGATCTAAAATTTTAGATTTGTATAAATATAAACAAGACTTAAAAGTTAGTTTGCCAAAGAAGTTTCTTTTCTGACATGTATTTCTTTTAAAGATCAACTAAAGTTTAGGCGACTTATGCATTTTTATATGTCTTCAATTTATGTAAGTACATCATTATATAACACATGTATGCTTTTACATGTTTAGCATTATATACTGAGCTTGATAGCCTCGTTGGCGTAGTAGTGCGAGTAGTCGCTTTGCCAGCAGAGGCCCCGGGTTCGATCGCCGTTAGGGCGAATTTAGAAATTTGTTTTGTATGCTGTGTAGAAACAGTAAAAGGTATATAGCGCGCTTCCATCTTAGACTGTATCATCACTTACCATCCGGTGTGATAACAATGAATCGCTAAACTGTCAGCAATAATAAAATAATATTCAGATATTTGTATGTTTATGTTTTTTCCGCCTGCTTTGATTTTTACAGCTTTTTTGGCCTAAATGCTTTATTTGTTGATGAGGAATGAAATGTATTTAAACACATAAAATGTTAAGTAGGAATTTTGCTGACTAGTTAGTATTATAAACACAAAATCTCACATACACACACACACACATTTAAGTGTAAGCAGAAGTTGCGTGTGTCATACAGTATTACTAAAAAAAATCCCTACTTTTTCACCATCTATATGTTTCTTAGTACCTGTCTATATCTTAGCTTCTCCATCAAAAAATTAATCAAGGTAGTCAATTTTTTTTCAATTTAATTACGCACTGATATACCAATAAATCAGTCTGTACATCAGCGTTTGATGATTACATGTTTTATTAGCTTCCTTTCACCAACAGCCGGATGTAATTACCGCAAAGTTGGTTTTACGTGGCCATAAAAGTGTCGAGCAATACACGCGAAGCTTTTGAAATGATTCGAAGGTAATTATAACTAAGTTTTTGTGTAAAATATCTTTTGTGACATACATTTTAATAGCCGGCACATCTATCTATTTATGGATGTTATTTATGACATACATAAACACCAATGTACACAGAGAAAACTTTACAAAACATCAAAGCACGTAAATATTATTATGTTTTATCTACACTAATATTATAAAGAGGAAAGATTTGTATTTTTGTATGTAACGAATAAACTCAAAAAGTACTGGACCGATTTTAATAATTCTTTTTTCATTAGAAAGCTACATTATCAAGGAGTAACATAGGCTATACTTAGTACTAGATTACTATAGAAATCTTTAGAAATTCCTATTAAAACAAACCGAAGGTGTAAAAAAATTAGCCATAAAAACTCTCATCGCTGTGAAGAGTATTAATGATAGGACAAAAAAATGTTCGACAATATTATAGAATATATCTACAAAAACAAAATTATCAATATCTACAAAAAACTTCGCGCTACCATATGTCTAACTATTGTAATTACGTCACTATAGCTACTTTTTTACATTTAGCAAATTGATAGAAATGCCGATCAAAATCAGACCGTGTTATCCATATCATTTATACATTTTTATCCAAATAAATAATTTAATATTTAAGACTGTCTCAATACCTGACGATTACTTTTTGATTTATTGAAATCGGATATTCCAGTCAAAAGATATCATGAAACTAAAATAAAAATACATGCCACGCAGCGCGAGTAACTAACTCGACGAGAAAGGGGCAGTGCGGGAGAAGGGGGTGCATCATTATGAACTAGGTAGTCGGTCAGCTCCTTACGTAGTGGACGCAAGCGACATCGAATATTTTGAGTTTTTTTAACACATTTTTATGCTTCACTTAAAAGTTCTTTTCAGAGCTACTTAGTTTTAGTATTAGGAATGACACTTTTTCATAATATTTGTCAATTCATGGTCGTTTTAATTATCATGCTTATAACTTAAATATCCGTACCTGTGTGTATATTTATGTCTACCCGTGCGAAGCCGGGACGGGCTGCTAGTTTCAAATAAAATAAAAATAGATATATATTCATCTGTTTATATATTCATTGATATATATTTATATATTAACGCATACTTGTCAATTAATATTACTACAAAAAAATAGGGTTCGAAAGATAATTAGTTATACAAAACCTTGTTCCATTTACGTTATGGAAGAATCAGAAATATTTTTTTTGTATATGCAAACATACAGTAAAATTCCTATTATACCTTTCTGGATAACGAAAAGTCATTGGTAGATGTGCATACATTTAATATACTAGCAATTTCACTAAGAAGCCTACTAAGTCGGACTATAGATTCATTTTCGTTAAAATAAAAGTTTTATTTCAATTAGTTTTTCATTACTGTCTTTCCGTTTATTATACACACATTCTAATCAATATACAGAGTTTACAAGTAATATATATCTAATTAATGCATTTTTAAATTTGTAACATCTTTTACGTAAAATATCCGACATTAGCAAATTTAAAAATATTCTACAGGTATTGAAAATTCTCAATTTCAAGAAGGTAATGAAATAATTTTTTAAATCGCTCCAGTAATTTTGCGCTTGACAAAAATAAAACAGTTTAGGTATGTTGCTAGATATCATTGGTATCCTTGGAGTATAAGCTAACTCACCAATCGTAGGCCCAGTTATAAGGGTCGCTACAATTTTCTTTAAATACACATTTTTAAATTCGTTATATCTTTTCAATGGATTATACGATTTTAATAATTTAAAAAGTATTTTACAGGTATCGAAACGATCTTTAATACAATATTTACATTTAATAGGATAAGGATTAACATATAACACTGAGGTGTGAATAATATGGTTTGATTATCGTCGGCACTTTTATTAACTTCTAAAATCCAAAAAAGTAGTTACAATGGCATATCTACAATAGTAGGACATATGGTATTCCGGACTTTTTTGTAGATATTAATTAATACGTTCTATAATACCGTAGAAGATTATTTTGTTCTATCATCAATAGTTTCCCCAGCGCACGCGATGACAATTTTTTTTCGGTTCACACCTTGGGTTACACTAATGTATTATTACTAGGAATCCTTTTTTTTTTTGGAAAATAATATAGCTTTTCTCACTCAGTGAAAATGCAGCTTTCTAATAATGAAAACATTTGTGTAATCGGTCCAGTACTTTTGGTGTGAAAACATTACAAAGATACTTACATACAAAAACACAAATGTTTTCTCTTTATAATGTTACTTTACATAATATAAAGTAAAAACTGAAATAAAACAATGATTTAAAAAAAAACAGTAAATAAACATAAATATTTTCATATACTATTAAATTTTGTAGTCAGCTTGACTGTGCTATCACTTGCTGGTAAGTGAGGATATAAATAATTTAAAATGGTGACGCGTTAGTTTCATAAGAGGCAAACAGTATTTGACTGCCTCATTGGTCTAGTGGTTAGCATGTTTGACTACAGACATGAGATCCTGGGTTCGAGTCCCGGGTCGGGCCAATTCCAAATCGATATTGAGTTTTCTACCAAGATTTTCTCAATATTTGCCCAAAGTTGGGGAAAAATTAGCGGTGTGAACCACCCCCGTGCCTCGGAGAACACGTTAAGCCGTCGGTCGGCTTTGCCTGCCAATCCGCAGTGGAGCAGCGTGGTGGGTCTATCCTTTAATAACCCTCTCTCATATGAGTGAGGAGGCCTGTGCCCAGCAGTGGGACGTTAAATGAGCTGCTATTTACCTTACCTTACTTTAAACAGTGTTATTATAGGAATAAGAACGTTTATTTCGCAATACATCTTTGCTGTTAGTGTGGCCCAAAGACCGAAATGTCCTGAAATCCAAACACAATATTTGCCTTACGGTTTGTGGTGGAGACATCATAATATGGATAAAAGTAGAGAAGAAGAAATTAATATTTCATGTTATTATCTTAGACATTACCATCACTTACCATCAAGATCACAGCCATACGCTAATTCTCGCATAATAAAACATATTCAGTTTGATGAATAAATGTATTCTTTCGTACTAAAGTCATAAGAGAGCACTTTAAAAGCGTTCTCTGTCTTTTTTAAAAAACATAGACCTTTTATTCCTTTACTGTTAAATTTGCAGCAAATTTTGCTCATACTCGCTTTAACATTTCAAAGATACTATAACGGTACGTTGTCCTTTTTCTTTATGCAGTATTTTCTCGTTGCCGTGTACGAAATAAAGTATTTAATTTTTATATTTCAAGCAATTTTGTTAAAAAGAAAATTGGATAAGGGCTTACTTTATCAGATGTTTTATTAACTTCTCGCTGACTATCTGAAAAGGGATATATAAATCACAAGTAGTATAAGAAAATTACAGCCAACTTCTATGTCATCTAACATCCTCATGGTACTAATTAAATACAGAGAAACGTTTAAACATTTCGCTTGTGATTACTATAGATGGTCCTGTGCAATTTTTTGCTATGTAATTAATAATTTGAAAACCTATATTAGCATCAATTGCCAGTCATGATAAGTTTAAAATTTATACTTGAACTTGAGTGAATGAATAAGTAAACCAAATTTATAAACGATTGAAAGTTTGAACAAGATGTACGAATGTAAGTGTGGAGTTGAAAATAATAGAAGTTGAAAAATTAATGTTCCTTTGTATGTCCTTGTTAACTATTGTCTCATCACGATATTTCTGGAACCATAAGGCATAGAAACTTGAAATTTGATAGGAATATTACTTTTGCCGAGTATTCTATTAATTATTTTCTTATTTGTAAAATAACTTGCTTAAATTAATGAAAATGCTACGCAAAAAACGTTCCACGCAGACGAAGTCGCGGGTTCAGCTAGTCTATATATATATATATATAATTGTTTTAAACTTAAATTTTCGTGGTTTATTAAGCTATGCCAAATGAACAAACGACGCAATTTTTCAAAATTAAAACGTGACGTTGTGAGTATAGTATGCCGAAAAATGGATGTGGGTGCCGTGAAAAATAAAAGGATCAGACGTAGGGTAGACAGATTCTGTCCTTGACAGCTTGACACAACCGACCACAGCAGTAACGTCGTGACCACGATCCATGCAACTGGGTCGAAATATCGGCAAAATTAAAAAACGCCATCGTGGTATGTACCACGTGTAAGCTTATGGATTTGACTATATATAAGAGATATCCAGGTATATATTAACTCATCACGATATCTCTGAAACTCTATTCTGGACTATTTCTATCTCTGGAAGGCATGAAGACTTGAAATTTGGTCCGAAAATGTCTTTTGCCGAGTAGAGGTCAACTAAGAACGCATTTTACGAAATTCTACTCTATTTCTAAACAATTCATTGGATTATAATAAACATTTTTCATGCATATATATACATTTATTGAATAATGGTGTTATACAAAGTATTATATAAACGATGAGATGAATAGAATATAAGGTTAAATAATTCACATTCAAATCGACATTACTACGCATTTTGAAGCAGTTTTTCTCTAATAGTCAAATGGTCCTAAAATTTAATATTCATAGATAACATGTAGTTCTAACGTAGATTTTGAGAACGAATTTTGGGTAAACAGGTCACCAAATTCAGAGGCCTGGATAAAGTTAGTTCAAAGTCAACGTGGCCCAGACATTGCAATTGGGGTTATATCGATTGGTAGTCATGTGAATGACAACAAAGGTTGTCGTTATAGATTTAATTATAATAGGTGCTTTATGTGCACGTTGTAATGTGCTATCTATAGGCATGTTGTTATGAATATATTTGTATTAACTAACTAACTAACATCTATAACTATGTTTGTAAATAACGAAATCGTATTCACATTATCTTTTTCAGGACCCTCAATATTACCACTCCGCACCAGGAGTGGGTAATTTGGGAGCCTGTTACCTTACCAGGAAAAGATAATCGTGTTCCTCTTTTGCGTAGTGTACACTCAGTCGATTATGATAAAACAGTAGCAGCAGTATCATATTATAGTAGTAGCTTTTTATTGTAATCTGGTTTTGAAAAGCGAGGTAGGCAATTAGTTATTATAACCAAGTATATAAAAAAACTCAGATGGACTTGCCAAGAAACAAAATAAAGTTTTGAAATGTATTTTAAATAAACGTCCAATTTCATGACAATATTGTAATAAATGTAAAGTATTTCACATTTGAAAATCATATAATATCGTCGCTGTACTGAATAGTTCAGAAAAAATCAGGCAAGATCTTTCTAGGTGATACAACGGTAAGAGGATTAACGATTCTCCCTACATTAAAATAAGTTTAGATATTCAAGTACACCCGCTTGAGATTGTAGTGGCCTTTCTTGGAACATGGAGCGAAGGAATTCTCGTAAGTTTAGATTTAAGTCGTTCTTTAATATCATCATCGCTCTTGCATTGGGATTGGCAATAATATAAAAAAAAACATACTTGACAATTCAAACATCCTGTAAAAGTCTACCTGAATAAAGTATTTTTGATTTTATTATATTACGAGAATATGTATACTCTGTTTCTTCTTCTTCTTTCTTTAGTGGCTTTCAGGTGTGCCAATTGGGCACGGATTATCTCGCCAGTGTAAAGTTTATTGGAGAAAGCACGAAGGAAATTGTTCGGTTTATAAGAACATATGAAGTTTAATTTTGATTACCTATAAATAGTTGAAATATATTGTTAAACCACCACCAGATAAAACGGACAACACAACATTTTATAACTTAATTCTATTATGTTTAATATATTTACATAAATATTTACAATTACTACTATATACAAGACTTAAGAAATATTCTACATTTATAGGACGAGGAATATGTGGAGGGAGAATATCATAAATGGAGTGGGAAAGTTTGGGACAATTAATAAGGATATGGGATACAGAACCTTCGCCTAGGCCACATTCACACATGGAGTGGTCCCTAATCCGGAGTTTGGCAATGTGCACAGGAGTACAAGCATGTCCAAGGCGCATATACTCTGTTTAATATTTTAATGTATGATTTTTTTTTGCACAACCCACCTACTTTCGCACACTTTCCTTCTCCTTAAAGTCGTAGGGAATAAATTGCTGATTAGTGATAGGTGATTTTTGTACATTTGCTTTTTATTTATTGTGCCGCTTTTACTTTACAATAAACACGATATAAGAATAACAAAATATATAAACAATAATCTAAAGATACCACATAAACTATGCCAGTTCTATGAAGTGAGGAAACCCCTTCTAAGTAAAATGCTGTGTATTCACTACTAGAGTCAAAGTGCCTCCTTTGACCGTCATGTGTTGTATTTAAGCAGCGAATGGTGTCGGCATGTCCATGCAAATCGAGGTAGCTGCGTGGGCGCCGTTATCTATACAACAATTTCTCCCTGCCAAGGCGATCCCGCGCAGATCTATGGTTGCCGACACCAGATGTTACACACGAATTGACTGCGACCGCATTGCAATCAAGACAACAAGGGTATAACTTTTGTCTTTATTATAAACTTTTAGTATTTACAATTCTAACTATACTAAACTTAATCCTATAACAATATGAGCAATGCTAACCTTATATAAAGAAACTACACGCAAAGATAAACTATAACAATGACCTTATTTGACAACAATTACCATGAACTATCTATTTATAATATTTACACGTCCATTGCACCCTAAATGTCGCGAACAACAAGTATTGTATATATAATAAAAACAAATTAAAAGCAACTCCTACGGCGTTTAGCACAAAATTCGTCACTCATTACATAAAAAGACACCATAAAACCTTAAACGCTTTCTTAAGGTGGCGTTGTATAGTTTTTAAATAAATTGAAATAGTTAAATTAATCTCTGAAAAGTTACATTAACGTCGAATGTCTATACACTACAAGTAAAAAAAAGGATATCTGAACTTGAAAGGATGATTAAAAAGTATTTTATTGAGTATTAAAATTTTGAATAAGATAGAGCGTGTGTAAGGTAATAGTAAAAATTATCTATTAGATAAATATTACTGTTAATTTATGCGATATATAATGTTGTCGCCAGTTTTAATATTATGCATAGTACCCATGTGACATCAAATTATTAAGGTACTGACCTGGAAAATCTCTACAAGAGTATGTTTATAGCGACTACAGTTGATATGGAAAAATAATGATGTTAAGCAAACATTATCCATTATAATACTCAATACCTGCGCTATGATTCAGGCGTCTCCGTGAGATATTTTTAGGTATATTTATGTATATATTAATATTGGAAACCTAAGTAGTTTTTGAGATTAAAGGAGCTGATCTCGGAAAATACGATTTTATTTTTATTACTGACACGTTACCACTTGATCTCACCTGATGGTAATTGACAATACAGTCTAAGATGATAAGAAGTAATTTGTCGTTTTGATTGGCGATATGTCTTTGCTGTTAAAATTTTCCATGACTAAATACTCCCGCTAGTCGAGATTCAGGCAAGTTAGAAAATACAATTTTCCAAATTTTCACTGCTGGGAATCGAATCCAGGGGTCTCTACTACCAAATCGAGATTTTGCACCATGTCACCTCCAAGGCCCATCAAAATACTAGTTTGAATACATTTATTTTACGCCGCGTACCACATTTATTGTGGAAGTTTATATTAATATCACGTTACAAGTAATAGAAGCGAGGCATCAATGAAAATTTATTATTTTTAGTGCTTTTTCAAACCCAGGTATGTTACCCTCGCGTGAATTCTCTGGAGATCCCGGGGCTCCGAGTGAGGGGTGGGGCTAGTGTAAAAATCCCAATCTATCCCCCTAAACAGTTGAATCTCATGAAGATATCCCCCTCGACAAAAAAGGACTGAATCTAGAAATATACAGTAAACAGTTCTAAATTTATATAAATGTTTTACAGGTGGTTTAATTTTTATAATTATACACAAAAGAATATGATACCTCAAACAATGTTGGAACAATAACAAAACACTTCGTGTGTGTTTATGTAAGTAAATGTAAAAGTCATCTTCCTAAAAATATTTCAAAACAATGAAAAGCCCTCGAGTGATTCGCGCGCTATTCACACGGGAATATACTTCGGAGAACAAAGGGAGACAAGAGAAGCTTTTAAAATTTTATCTGTTTTATGCATACACGCTTAAAAGGATCACGGTACGCTGGGATCTTGCAACTAGGCTGGCGTGAATATTATAATACAAGAGCAAACTGTACATGAACATATTTAATATATATATCGAAGATTCCTGCGTATTGTGATGAATACTTACATAAATAATTATAAGAGACCACTTCCGAAAACGAAGACACGTACTAATGAAACCTTTGATGACGGGGCGGAAAAAATCAATCCTGACTAAAAAAAGCATTATTTGAGGCCCATCGTCTTTTAGTACAGCTAAATGAAATGATAGTTTCATAAGAAATATAATACTTTACTAAAACATAAAGTAAAAAAACAGCAGACGCTCGTGCCATCGAACGCACCTGGCCGCGCAAGTGCGCAAAACTCGCCGTGCCGCGCCTGTGCCTTCGTTGACCCGAGCGTTAGCTGATTATTTCCGTCCCATTATTAAAAGTCTCATTAATACTACTCTTCGTTTCTCTTCGTTTTCGGGAGCGGCCTCCTAACACCCTCTATAAAATTTAAATACAGAATTACATATTTGTAAATATAGTAAACGTATTATGTGTATTCAGAAATATTATTTATATTCACACTGTTTAATTAATTATCTTTGAGGTACCCTACAAAACTCTTATTTATTTTTAAAAAGATTAAATTTTGAAAATGCAATATGAAATGGATATATTTTTTAAGCATCAAGTTTTAATAACTACGTAATTGAAAAAAAAAAACCATGACATTGGTACATTAATGACGTCTTATTTTTTTATCCCTAGCTTGATTGTGATCACACGTGATAGTAAGTGACGATACAATCTGAGATGTTGGATCTTATCAGATAAGAGGCAATTTATTTCTTACCAGGGATGATATGATTATCAAAATCACTAAAAACATCAAACTGTTTAAAATGCAAGTAGACAGGTTATAGGTAGGGACAATCGTTATAGTCACTAGACTATAACATTTACTTAGACATACACAATTTACTTAAGAGAATAATTAATAAGACACCGCGCCATATGATGCTTAAGTAAGTTAGTTGACAGTCAAACTCTTACTTAACGATCTCTCTGTTAGAAAAAAAAATCTATAATTTTATTTACATTATTGATTAAAATTATTCCTTTCCTATGTCCTCGGTCGAACAAATCCAGCAAGTCATAAAAATCGGTAGAGCACTTTCAGATATAAAGTCTGTGTCAGAGAATTTAATTGGATACAGGTTTTGTATCTGACTAAGCCCTGCTTTAACTGGTAAACCGTTTGTGGCTTTTGTATTTTAATATGTTTTCATTGCCGATTGACCGATTTCAAAATTTTTTTCATCATTAGTAAGTTGCATTTTCACTGAGGGACATAGGTTATATTACTTTCTCTTATAAAATGCATTAATATAACCCAAGGTGTGACAAAATTGGTCACAAAAAACCTGTCATCCCGTGCGTCAGGGTAAGCTATTGATGTTAGAACAATAAATGTTCTACAATATTATAGAACGTATTAATATCTATAAAAAAGTCCGCAATGTCAATAGAATACTCGGCAAAAGGAAAATCCCTACCAAAGTTCAAGTTTCACTTTATGGTTCCGGAGATATTGTGATGAGTCAATAGATACCTGGATTATATATATATATATATATATTTTCCACAGACTCTTGCACTCCGATATATATATATATATATTGGGAGTTGGTATCATACTTTCCGAAAGAATGGATGATTGTGTGAAAGAAGTGAAATACGTGAGTCCTAGACTCATCTGGATCAGGCTAAAAGTTGGACTTACTCGGATCTTTGTCTTGGGTGCTTATGCTCCGACGGATCTGGGCACCAGAAAGTCCAATAAAGCCCAAAAAGAAATAGATGAGTATTGGGAAAGTGTGAGTGATACGTTGAATGAATGTGAACCGAATGAGCGAATAATTATGTTAGGAGATTTTAATGGATGGGTAGGTGTGAAACGTGATGGATATGAAAGGACTCTTGGTATGTTTGGTGACAAACGGGTCAATGAAAATGGACGAAGTTTGCTTGGAATATGTGTGGAACATAGTCTTTTTGTGGCAAACACTATGTTTGAGCACAAGGGGATTCATGTGTATACAAGGGAAGAAGGGAATGCTAGAAGTATGATTGATTTTGTAATTGTGGACGAAAAACTGAAGAAGAAAGTTCTAGATGCTCGAGTATACCGCGGGGTCGACATCGACACTGACCACTACCTGGTCGTTGCCCGAATCGGTGGTCTTTTTAATCGGTGGCGCCATAGAAAGAAGGAAACCTCGAGCATTCTTGAACGAATAAAAGTGGAGAGATTGCAAGAAGAGGATGTTAGAGAAGAATATCTGAAAAATTTGAGTGGGCGATTCAAGAGTGAAGACGAAGGAAATGAGATTGAAAGTTTATGGAATAAATTTAAAGATGGAGTGGTTGGTGCTGCTATTGATGTATGTGGCGTGTCTAAAAGGAGGAAAGGTAAGAAAGAGAAGAATTTGTGGATGGACAAAAATGTTCAAGCAGCTGTGTGTGAAAAGAAGAAAGCTTGGTCCGATTGGTTGGCTACAAAAGCGAACCAACGAATGCAAAAGGCAACGAATGATGACGTAAAAAAGGCAAGAATGGAATACAAAAGGGTGAAAGTAATCGTGAAAGAAGCTGTAAGAAAGAAAAAAGAAGAATACAGTGATATGTATGATAGGAGACTTTCTGATGATTTTCAGTCAAACAAAAAGTTTTTCTGGAAATCAATACAATTTGCCCGAGGGAGATCTACTTCCTCGGAGCTTTGTAAAATCAGAAGTTTAGATGGAAGTTTAATAAAAGGAGAAGAATGGATATTGAAGAGATGGAAGGATCATTTTGAAAGTTTGTTTGAAAGAAATGAAGCAGAGGTAAATATGGCCTCTGCGGATAGCAATGAATGTAAGACAAGTGATAGCGAGATTAGTATGGATGACATCATGAAAGCGATAAAAGGTATGAAATCAGGTAAGGCTGCTGGGTATGACAGAGTGTCAGTCGAGATGCTGAAGGCTGGCCGCGGGATTGTGGTAGCTCAGCTGTACTGCCTTTTCAATATATGCTGGGAGAAAGGTCAAGTCCCAAGAGATTGGAGCAAGGCCGTAATTGTCCCTCTATAT